>VZTD01005019.1:119385-169853 GCA_013397725.1 Rhagologus leucostigma | reverse complement strand
CCCTGATTGGCTGAGAGGCAAAGTCTCTCTAGAGACGGGGTTTCTCCCAGTCCTGGCCACTTCCTGCAAGTAACACGTGCAGCCCCTCCTCCCCATGCCCCCGACAATGCTGACAACCAGAGTTGACACAAACAAAGGAAATGGCTGAATTGGCTTCCCACAGAGCCGCAGCTCAGCAGCAAATACCAAGTAGATGCACTTCTCAAAATACTAATCTGAGTATTTAATCTGGGGTGATGGCCATTTATTTTATTTATCAGTCTTTGCAAAGTGATTTATCTTTAATTTATTCTTCTTCAGTTTATCTGTAGTTGTGTTTTTTCTGATTTTTTAATGTTGTGAAGAAGGTTGAGGATAATTCTAGTTTCCCTGCAGTTATAAAACTGTCTTTTTTTTTTCTCATCTCCTTACCAAAAGATGGAGGGCAAAACACACCATACCTGTGAAAAAGGCATTGTGCATCAAATGATCTTTTTTTTGGTGTGGGGGAGGGAAGAACAGGTTGTGGTAATGGGTGGTATTTACCTTTATTTTTATAAAAGAAAAATCAACATGCTGCTTTCAAGAATAAAACAGTCTTTTCAATATGCCTGCACTGTCCTTATCTCAGCAGTCAAATCTACACCACAGTCTCCTCCCTCTCTCCCTTTGTTGCAGAGGAGATCATGCTCTATGGGTTACAACCCACCTCTGAAAGCGGGGTAACTGAAGTTCTTGCTAAAACATCCCTCGGAGCCGATTAGAATGAAGTGACACTGAATGACTGGGGTGTGAGTATGTGTGTGTGTATAAGTATATTTTACAACAACTTGATTGCAATGGAAAGGAGTATATAGCCATTTTGGTTATTATTGATAGTAATACGACAATATAAGAGTATGAAAATATCACCTAAGAAAATGTATAGGGAAAAGAAAGAAAGAGAAATAAAGGATGCAGGCAGATAGTGGAGAGGAGGATAGTGGAGAAGAAAGATATCACCACCCATGGATCCAGCTACAAGACTTGATTGTTGCAATTCAGATGTCTTCTCGGTTGAATTGACAGTTGCTGTCTTGATCTGTCACAGTGGGGGAGGCCCATGAAACAAAGAGTTCAACAGGTTAATAGGTGTTTAGGTTCCGGTGGGAATGCCCAGGCACCTCCCCTGGGGGTAGTTTTAACACTGGATCATGTACAGTCCTCTGATGGAACCCCACAGAAATTAGTTTAGGGGTGCTTCGGTGATCACTGGTGGCCACAGATGCCATCTGTCCCATAACTTGGGGTGATCTTGGTTGACTGGTGATATGTGTAATGAGCAGTTGCTTCCTTTCCCAGTTTGCTGCAGTGGGAATTTTTGTCTGGATGCATTAACCAGGATGTGCTAACCAGATCTCATCTCTACTAGGCCTGGAATTAGCGCCTTCCTGTCACAAATTCCTCCCTTCTGTGCTTATCTCAAGTTCCTGCTGTGGTGGCTTTTCTTGTGGCAAGTTCCTTCTGTGGCTTTGACAGTGTTTGAGACAGGCAACTGTACCCTTTAAGTCCTTACAGATGGGGCTGCAGACTGTCTTTCCTTTTGTCTAATAAAGCATCAGACTCAGTTTCTGAACTCATACTTAAAAGTTACACAATTTTTAACAATAAGGACGCACACTAATGTGTGCTGTGTTGTTTTCTTAAAAGAAGAAGACACTGTAGAGAGAATGAATAAGCCACAGAGAAAACATACCAGATATCTAGCAGGTGTTGCAGCAGGTGAGCCAGCAGCTGTGATGAGCAAGGGACCAAAGAGCTCAGGTACAGGAGAGGCCTGCTGGTGGGCTAGCTCCGAACTCTTAATATCACCCCGACTTAGAGTGAGAAAAGCTTCTCTCATCAGGCTTCATGGTTCTATGTAGATTCGGTCTGTCTGGTTGGCCAGCTGGCCACATGCCTCTTTTATCCCTGAAAAGGTTGTAATCTAGTCCTCACTCCGCCCCTTCCTTCTCGCCATTGGTTGTTGTTGTATTACCCCGCCTCCTTTCTGTATCCCTGTGTAAGTGTATCCTGGCCCTCAGCTCACGCTCTTTCGTCGATGGACTCCTTCGTTGTGGTTTAGCAATAAACTCTCCGGAACTCTATACAAAAAGCTGCCTCCTGACTCTTTGACTCTAGTGGCGCCTGAGCTATCCAGCTTAGTGTAAGCGTGTGCTGCGTGCTTCCACCGCACGGGTGAGAGAGCTGGCCTGCGAGTGTGCCGAGTAGCACCGCCGGAGTGTTCCTTGCTAGGAACACTTCAGGAATAACGCAGCAGCCTTTCCACCGAACACCCATGCACAGTGATAACAGTGGAAATTAAAAATTATTTTTCAGATGATGGGCTGACATCACTTTCCAAACCCTTTAAGATTCTCAACCCTTCCAAATGTGGGAAAGCAGTAACAGAAAAATGGATCACAACTACACCAGAAGCAAATTAAAGGTTTTTTCCCCTTTTTTTCCCCTAACAGCTAAAATTTATTTATGTTATTTACATCACTGCTCCTGTTAAGAAACCTACTCTTACACATTCTTTCTAACTTATCAAGCTCCTGTGTAAATAATGGTCTTGCTGGCTTTTCTGCTGTCTTTTGAATGTTAGAAGCAATCTGGAAAGAGGAGGAAAAGCTGTAAGCTGAGGAAAAAGTCTCAATTACAAGGCATAATTTGGCAAGTGTCAATGCAATGAACATGTGGTAAACATTGACTTGGCCAAGCTAACTACTGCTTGCTTTGTCAGATATCAATACTATGGTAGGAATCACTTGTTTCTGGGGGGCCCTTTCAAGACTCAGTAATTTGCAGTTTATCTGAAGCTCAATATGTAGAAAAATTAAGGGTTTATGCATAAGATGAAAGTTTTTCAAACAGGAACTTGTAATTTTTTTCAAGATTGGAAACTCTGGCAAATGTATATATCCATTTTCAGGGTCTGTTATCTCTTTCTGAAGGAAAAAAGATTGATGATTCCCATTTAGATTTATAATGTATTTTTAAAAGTGTAATTACTTATGCCAGTGATTATCTTGGTCCTGCAGAGTTTATATAAATGCCAAGAAGTACTCGATGGGGCTTGGCATTGAATAGCAAGTGGACAATCATTTGGGATACAAGCAATTACTGGAAAAGTGTCAAGGAAGTAAACATCAATTGCTAATTTTGACTTTCTTCTAGAGAAAGCATGTTCTTTTTGGAGGAGAACTAGAATAATCAGTACAACAAATTACTAGCACGTGAAGAAACCCAAACTAGCTTTACAACCTATGACTGTAGTGTCATGTGGTGGAATGGGCTTGAATATCAGAAATAGCACAGTGTCTGGGCTAGGTTATCCCTCTAGAACAGTTCAAAAGTTGAAATCTAAATGGTTTGGGGTATCAAAAACTCAATAGATGCTTTTTGGAAAGGCTGATAGAAATCTTGCAGTTCCTTTCAATAAGGGAGCCCCTAGAAGCTTTGCACAGGCCAATAAGAAAATAACTCAAGATCATAGAATCACAGAATCGTTCAAGTTAAAAAAGAACTTCAGTATCATCAAGTCTAATCATTAACCCAGTATTTTCAAGTCCACCACTAAACCATGTCCATAAAAGCCATATCTACATATCTTTCAAATACCTCCAGGGATGCTAAATGCAAGATCATGGTTTTCTGCCCATTTTAAATGAATCAGCCTGACAGAAATCTTCATCTGAATATGAAAAGTATATGAAGTTTCCTTGTGTCATCTCCTACAGTTAGTAGAGGAACAACCCAGTATTTTGTTGAATTAGGATTATCTTTCAGCAAATTTTGTTTCATGCATTATAATACTAGGGCTATAGGCTGAGCAACTAGTGTACTGGGATTTCTTGAAAGTGACAAGAAATGAATGGACATCTACTGCAATAAAGACACAATAAAGATAACTTGGGACATAATGGAAAGCTTTGATTTTTATCAAGCTTATTGTACTCTGTTTTTTATTCATTGTGGCATTTGTCATATAATTTCAGCCTAAATATGCTAATAGCATTCCTCACTATAACTGATCTTCTCTGGAAGAGTTTTTATGGTAGCACCCTAGTATTATATCTATGTTTAGAACAGAAGACATTCCTACAATAAAGATAAGCCATGAAGAAATTAGTATTATACACTTGAAATATAATTCATTCTACACTTAGAAGTAAACATGTTTAATTCCTTCTTGTAATACTGGCCCCACGGCCCCCAAACAAGCAAAAGGCTGTGTACAGGTACCAGTGATCCACAAGCCCCCCATATACCCCCTGCAAGGGACACACCTTCCTTCAGGCTGGAGCGAGCGCCTAGGTGAGGACAGTTCTACAGAGCTACAACCCAGCTTCTTTGAGGTATCACTGGAATAGGTAAGAGAAAATACCTACCTCCCCTCCTCCATTCCTCACAAACATTTAGTAACCAATTATACTAGGCAGTTTAAACTTAGAAACAAACCAGTGTAGTCACCAACAGATTTTTACTACAACTACTGTGATACTCGGGTTGTGTTCTTAAACCCTGGAAACTGGAGCTATTTATGTTTCACAATCATCTAGGCTGTAGAGATGGCAATTCAAAGAATATTTTTTAAACACTTAGATATTTTTAAAAGCATTTAAAAGTATTTATTTAAAAAATAAAATCTTAGTATTTTGAAGGTTCAACTCACCTCTTTAAAATTATAAAATAAGAAACAGTAGAAATAATTGTTCATTAAAAAACCTCCAGATTAACTTTTTTGGGATTGATATATTCAGCAAGTGAAATGTTATTTCTAGGCCATATAATCACATCCTAGCATGTAAAAACATATGGATGTAGTTATTAGTAAGATGGAGCTGCTTTTAAATGATAGTAAATTATTCTGCATTCATTCTCCATTTTATTTTAACATAAATTACTTATTTCCTCTCTTTGGTATAAATGAGTACTCAAGTCTGGAAAAGCTCTCCTAAAATGCCAAGGTAAACATAAGAAAAATCACATGCTTCCATTTGCCTCCTCCAGCTGTTTCTTGGCTTCTCTGAACTGGTGTCCCAGCAGCCCTGGTGGTGACAGGATATGTATGTTGCATCATACGAGCTGAGGAAAGAGCAGCTTAATAGAATCTCTTCGATAGTAGAAAAGAGTATTTTCAAGAAATTAGAAAATAAACTGACTCTATAGATCAAAGCATTTCTAATTTTGCCAGAAACATGCAAAGTGTATGTGAGCACGTATGTTTACATACAGTGTATTTTAGAGATTAAGTACATAGAGTTTAATTACAGAAGTTTGAAGCCAAATTATCAGTAGGGAAAACAGAGAAATAGATGAGAAATGTTCCCCAATGCCACTGACATTAGCTCCACTGGTTAGAGCATGGTACTAATAATGCTGAGATTGTGAGTTTGATCCTTCTGTGGGCCATTTGCTTAAGAGTTGGACTTGATGATTCTTGTGGGTGTCCTCCAACTCAGAATATTCTGTGATTTTCTTATGAGCAGGCCTGAATCCTAACTTAAATGAAAAAAATTCCAGAGTTGGGAAAGCCATAGAGATCTCTGGATAGGAGGACACGAAGGTAGCCCCTGAAGCAAGATCATGTGGCTCGGGGACAATGCTAGTAAAGGGGAACGCTGCCGCTTTCTCCTCCGTGGTCAGCCACCATCCCTCTCCCTCTTCTACCTTCTCCTGTCCTTCTGCACACGTGTCCTTTGTATTCCCAGGGTAGCAGGAAGGGTCCAGGTTTAGTGCTGCACCAGTAGCCACAGTATATCCTGCTTAGAGATGGACATCTCCCTGTCTGACATGCTGCTCAAACAGCCCCATCCGAAAAGAGCTCCATCCCATTTCTTCGCTCCGAAGAAATTCGGGCGAAATGTTTTTGTATTAGCTCTGGCAACGGCTCCAGGAGTTTGCATTGGAGAAGAGAAGATTAACTATAATTTCTGCAATAAACACTTAGTTGGGACACATTATGCCTCCTCACTGCTGGCTAACCCTTGCTGTTTTGCCAAGTGTGTCAATTTTAGTTAGTCAATGAAATGAATTTCTTGTAGTATTATCTGGGAACTGGCTAAAATTCAACATATTACATGTATGTACATCTATCTACGTCCGTAGATAGATACATAGATGGGCACGTTTGGTATTGAACTTTGCTTACTTTCTTTACGGAATTGCAAACCAGGATCACCTGCTTTACTGTTAGAATGCCCACGTTAATTTTCCATTTAAAAGCCAGGTGTTTAGTGTCAGTGAGAAAATATTTGTAGTATCAAAACCAAACATTTGTATCAAATTCTTTCTTACAAAAAATTAGGTGATTTTAGACCTCTTTCTGGTTTTCTTTCTGTCATACAGCTTACTATTACTTAACATTCTAAACATATAGATTTGGGCTCTGAGTAACCTGGTCTAGTGGAAGCTGTCCCTGCCTATGACAGGGAGGTTGGAACTAGATGGTCTTTAAGGTCCCTTCCAACCCAAAGCATCCCATGTTTCTATGATACATTTATTCGGTAGTTCTTCCCAGTGAATGAAGAACTCAACTCTTCCATCTTCATTATGTGTCTTTAGAGAAGTTGTATTCTCTTACCATCAGTTCAGCTAAGACAGATAGCTGTTTTTATATCTTAAGTCCTGCAGGCTCTAGCCTCATAATGCCACGAACTGAGCATATAAATAATCAACAGTGTGTACCATCGCACTTCTCTTAATATCTAGGAACAAGGCAATAAGGCAATGAATAGATGGGAAAACACAAAGTCCAAAAATTCAAAGGTGATCAGTGATCACAACACAACATCTGCTTGTCTGTGGCTGAATTTTTTCCTTTTTTGAACTCTCAAGACAGTGATGGCTGCTTACCTTGGAGTCTAATGGCCTTGTTAGTTCCCATGAGACATTTCAGCCTTGTGTGGGAAACAGCTTTTTTCCATCCCTTTCGCAAAACAGCAGCAGTCAACAACAGAGACTCAGGGTGGGTCTGAAACAGTAGAGGCAGGTACTTGCTATAAAATACCTGCTGGCATTGTCTTAGTCTTACCTGCAATGTATAGCATGAGTCAGGAAAACAGTCCTTCCAGTTATGTTTTGTTAGCATGTCAAAGAAGACTAGACTGCATTTCTGAACTCCTTGGAGTTCACAAGGAAGGAAACAAACATACAGGAGCACAGATTGCTTTCAAGTGAAAGATTTTAGAGCTCATGTTTTGTTATACACAATTTAGAACAACTGCTAGGCCCATGGAAATGTCTGAGAAAAACTGAGATTTCAGCCTGAACAAAAGTAAGCTCCAAATCAGAGAGGCAGTGTGGTAATGATCAATAAAGAAACACTAGCTAAAGTCAAATTTGTGAACAATTCTGGTCAGAAAGAATCAGGCGTTGAAAAACAGCCAAAGGAGAGGAGCAATTTTAGAAATACCTTGGAAATTAAAAATTAATCCCCATAAAAAGTCAAATGGAAATATCTTTCCATTTTGCACAAGTTTATCTCACAGCCAGTATTTTCTTAGTTTTAGAGAGCTTTAGACAGGTTGCAACAAAATGAGCCAATTTTCGATAAGAATACACTTTTTCCATGATTCTACAATTTAGATAATTCATACAACTGCCAGCATAAAATCTCCAAGTGGCAAGATATTTCAAGTAAGCATTTAAATACTGCTTGAATTAGTTTTGAATTATGACCAAAAGTTGCCCAAGCCCTGACAGTATTCCCATGCTTGAGATCCACAGCACTATACATAGAATCAAAATCTAGACCATCTGCAAGCTGGTAGGACTACTGCACATATGTTTAGAGTATTGTGCCACAGAGACTCTGTCATCCAAGTCTTCTAGAGGAAGAAAAGTGATTTTCTAAAGTCGTGTTTGGTAATAATACTGAAAGACCTTGGAGGATACAGAGATCCTCTTTAGTTGAGGCCCCCATGGAAGTATGGTGAAAACCAAATATCTACAGATCCTTGAAACTGATATGAGAGAGAAAACGTGGACAGATAGTTACAGTCCTTCAGCCAAACCTCTCTCCTGTTTGGGCAACAATATTGCTGGTCCAGTTCTCCCTGCAATACATTATAATCCTCACAGAAGCTAGAGGAAGCTACACTTCACAGTCAGTCTCAGAGAAGTCCAGAGGCTGTTTGTGGACCTTTAAGCTTTCTTTATTTTCTAAGCTATACAATATTTGTAATTCCTCTGAAGTGGTTTTGAAAAGGGTTTGGATAAAACTGGTGGTATGAGAGTGTTCATAGTAACTCACATTTTCGTGGTGTATTTCAGAGGACACTGGGATAGTGAAGCAGATGTTCCCATTTAGTTCATGTAGTTAGTTATGATAGCACAAACCACAACTCTTACAGTGCTAAACTAGCTACAAACAGATGTTTGTTACTAGAGTTATCCTTTTATTTAAAAACAAGCTAGTGGAATGTATATGCAGATCTTGTTAATTTTAAATTTTGTAAATAAAGAAAGATCTGAACATATTCTCATTACAAAATGCTTTCTAATCTGAACTAATATTAATGGCAATTTTGCCATTAGTGACTAGAGGGTGAACTTCCAAGAGAAAGGTAATGTCACCACCTAGACTAGAACAGCAGACAGCTGTAATTTTGCTGTGTCTCTCTGTCCCTAATCTGCTGTTTACCCTACAGAAAGTCTCTCATACTGAAATCTTATTGGACTTGTTTTGAAATGCAATATTAATTACTACACTTTTATATCATGGTGAGCGTACCAATTCAATAAAACAGCACTGAACTTTTCTTTCCTAAGAAATATTTGTCATCTGCTACAATATCACTACAACCTATGTACTCTTTTGATTTGCTCTAAATATTATTTCCATGCTTTTTATAAGATACAGATGTTAAATTAATGGTTCAGAGTGTTTCAAACTGGCTCCCCATTCCCCAGCAATTATTAAAATATTTGAACCCAATTTGATACCACATTTACATGTCCGGAAACCTCATATGAGTTGGGAAAGTTTGTTGGTTTTTATTACCTCTTAATTTTTCCTTCTCCATCTCCTTTCAAAACTCGTGATGAACATTCTTTGTAAACTTGCTTTTTTTCCTAGATTCATCCCTCACCTAATTTTTTTTTTTTAGTTATTTTATTCTGTGTTTTTCTTCAGGAAAATTCAGGAGATCCTGCTAAACAGAAGCATTTCTACAGTGGTGTACTTTTTTTTGTATAAACAAAATGTCTCAACTTTTAATTAAAACCACCACTGTTCAACTATATTGACTCACTTAAAATCCTGTGAATTTAGCACGCTGCTCTTTAGGAGACTGCAAGCCAGCTTAAAAGTGAATATTGTTCATTTGAGATGCTGCTGTCTCGACTGAGCTGGGGCAGTGCTTTGTGCTTCCAAGATGCATGTGGCTTTGAACACCCTAGTGTTTTCCAGGGAAAAGCCAGCAAAATCACTTCTGAAATGAGATCAGGGGCTTGGAGGCAGTTAATAGCACAAACTCCTATTGTGTCTCATAGGCTCAGTTGTTATTACTGTTGAAGAGGGGAAAAATAGGATTTCAGTTTTTGTTTCAAATTTAGTAAAACTTGGACCAGAAGAGTGAATGAGTGATAGGGCTGTGAAATGCATCTACTGGATAAAATTATCTCCTGACTGATCTGTTTCGACAGCTCCAGTTTTATAAATATGTTTGTAACCTTCTTTATAAATATTATATTGCTTTTAAGCCAGGACAGCATTTGTGTTGGTTATGCTTGGCCCTGTTTTTTGATAGCGAGGCAGCCAGAGATGTGGCTTCCGTGAGAAGCTGCTAGAAGCTTTCACCCTGTTTCACAGAGCCAATCCCTGATGGCTCAGAAGATGGACATGCTGCTGGCCAAGGCTGGGCCAATCAGGGATGATGGTAACACCTCTGTGATAACATATTAAAAAAGAAATCAAGATAAAGGTGGGGGCACAGTTTTAATTCCAGCCAGAGAAGAGGAGGAGGTGAGAACATGTGAGGGAAACTACATGGAGATACCAAGGTCAGTGAAGAAGGAGGGGGAAGAGGTGCTCCAGGCACCAGAGCTGAGATTCCTCTGCAGGCCGGGGTGATGACCATGGTGAAGCAGCTGTGCCCCTGCAGCCCATGGGAATCCATGGGGGATGCAGAGATCCACCCACAGCCCGTGGGGGAGGTGCCCACACCGGAGCAGGTGGAGACCTAGGGGAGGCTGTGATCCAGTGGGAGACTCGGTGGAGAGAGGGGGCCCTGCTTCCAGGCTGGAAGGAGGGCTGCACCCTGTGGAAGAATGACCCATGCCACAGCAGTTTTGGGAGGACTGTTTGCCCATAGGAGGAATTCACATTGCAGCAGTTTTGGGAGGACTGCTGCTTGTGAGATTGGAACCATGTCGGACAAGTTCGTGGAAAACTGTCTCCCCTAGGAGAGACCCCACAGTCTCACAGGGGAACAACTTCTCTCGCTGAGCCAAGCAGAAGAAAACCTTGGGTGGCAAACTGACCAAAACCCCACCCCCTGTCTCCCTGTGCTGTCAGTGGGAAGGAGGGAGAGGATGGGGAAAAAGGTGTTTTTAAGGGCTTATTTTACTTCTCATTATCCTGCTCTGATTTTGTTAGTAATAAATTCACTTTGTATCTCTAAGTTGACCCTGTTTTGCCCTTGGAGTGTTTTTCTCCCAGTCCTTATCTCAACTCATGAACCCTTTGTTAAATTTTCTCTCCTCTGCCCAGCTGTGGCAGGGGAGGGCGAGTGAGTGGTTTTCCATGGGTGCCTGGCATTAAGCCAGTGTCAAACCATGACAGCTTCTAATCTGCAGTACTAATTTTGATTTAATAAATCTGTGCTGCAAAGACTCAGATGACATTTCCAATCCCTCGAGAGAACAGAGCACTTTGCTCCATCTTCTCCTCTGAAAGAACACAGAGGTTTCTCCCAGGCTTCGCTAATGTGACAGCAGTCAAGAGGGGCTGTTCAACCACCTTTTGAACAAACAAGAATTGAAGTTTAGTACTAAAAAGAAGTTTAAATTGGTACATAAGGAAAATAAAATAATCTCTTTAGTCATCCTTGTCTATGAAGTCTGGTCTTCAACCCTTCTTTAAGTCCCTTGTAACAAGCAGAAACCCAAATTTCACCCCCACCAAAAGACATCAATAAATCTCCATCAATCTAATTGGGATTTGCTTATCTACTACAGCAGGAGAATCAAAGCCCCAGTGTGCAGGAACAGACTCTATCTTCAGCTCCCATCCATGGGACTCAGGCAGATTGAGAATAGTAACACAAGTAGCTGGAGAAAATTATCTGCTTCTAAAGCTAAGGAACATACTCATTTCTACATCAACACATACGCTCAAGGGTTCCATGTAATTGAAAAAACAGGTTACATGATCCCCATGCTAAGATCACCTAGCTCTGTGGCAATATTTTTTCCTGTTTCTTTTGACTTTTTGTTTTCCACATGAGGAGTGGGGTGATGTGAGCTAAAAAAAAAAAAGAAAAGAAAAGATCGTTCTCATTCTGTAGTCTCCTCTAACTAAGTTAACATTAGCTTCATTTTTTAAGTCCCCACTGTTCCTGGTTTACGGTTTTTCTTTCTACCTGATTTATTTTCCATATGGAGAACTGTAGAAGGCAGACAATTTTTCTGCATGGTGTCTTATTTCCTGCTGGGTTATTTTGTCTGTCCAAGAAGCTATTAGAGAAAAGAACAGAAAATGGATTTATGTTGCTCTACCTGAAAAAGACACATATAGCCACACATGAACATTTTTTTTCAAAAGCTTTCACAGAAGATTTCAGAGGTGACAATATGCTTTACAACTACATTAATAACAGGCATTGCCTGCAGCAATGTATAACAAAGTACCTCTACTTTCTCCTTCTGTCCTCCACTCCCGCACCCCCTATTTTGCAACCTGCCTGGCAGGGCATCTTACACACACACATACACACTTCACACCTTTGTTTATTTATGATGACTCTGATAATGTCATCTGTAATATCAGAGTTTTAAAGCAGCAGCAATGATGTAAAGTAATCCCAGTGAAAGGTATAGCAAATAGTTTCATAAAGTGTAGGTCATATCCATTCATTTTTTAGGGAAATTGCTCTAAAACTTAATTACCTTCCAAAATGAAAAACAAAATCACATAGGTCAAGACCCAGTAATTTCTAAATTCTTTAAGCACCTGATCAGCCTTCTATTTTTCACCATACCTTACCTTATATTTATTGTACCTCTGAGATATCTGCTCTTGTCTTGATCCACCTTCTTTTTTGCCTTACAATGGCTTCACACAGGTTATTTATATTCACAAAAATGACATATGCATACTCTTACATGGAAATACTTTTGCCCAGAGAAGTTGTGGATGCCCCATCCCTGGAAGTGTCCAAGGCCGGCTGGATGGGGCCTTGAGAAACCTCATGTAATGTAAGGTGTCCCTGCCCATGGCAGGTGATCTTTAAGTCCCTTCCAACCCAAACCATTCTGTGATTCTAAGATTGTACTTGAATATAACTGTATAGTTATAGTCAGGAGTGAAACCTTGCTTCTGTGAGAAATAGCACTACTCTTTTTTCCCAGAAAATTTACAGGTTTTACGAAGGCAGAGAAAAGAGTGGAGACAAGCAGCAGAAACAGGAGTTACCATGAAGATGTAGGAGAATAAAGACAATGTCATAAGATGTAGAACCTTCTTCATTTGCCCCAAAGAATTTCATCATGGTTTGATTTTCTTTATTAATATGAGATTTAGTACCAGGAGCCTCATCCACTGAAAAATTAAAACATACCACATTAGCCTATGAAAAATACCAAGAATTAATATATAGCAGATGTGATATATTTAAGTTGAGCGTGAGAGAAGTATGCATTTGTGTGAATGTATTTCAGCTGCAAAATCTTCGTCAAAGCCTGGTGACACCGCTGTCAACTTGCTCTTGTGGGTAATGCCACTGGCTTTTTGGCTATTCATTTAGTAAAAAGTGAGAGAAATTCTCAATTTACAAGTTACTTATATGTAGAATACCATGTAATTAATTAAAATACCATTGTTTATGAATCAAAACAATGTATCATGACAGTTATTGTGGCACTGAGTAGAATAACACACCAGTCCATGGAATTAAAAAGCAATTGCATTGTTTTTCAAATGTTTCCTATTGATTTACACAGGACTTCAGTGACAACAGAATTTGAACTACAACTGTGAAGAATTTATGAGACTGGGTGATGTTTCATATAAAGAGGTTTATGAGATTAGGCAGCAGTATCTCATTTTGAGTTATCTTGAGGATAACATGTTCCCAGTTTTTTCAAACTGTGATGCTATAGAAAATTAATATGCACAATTTTTTTCTTCCGAACATTACCTAAGGTTGTCTTTGGAAATAATTTTTCTTTCATTTCACATCATCACGTGATAAACCCAGACAGCTGATTCCCTAGAAGGAAAGCAATCTCTTGACATATGATGATTTCTGTCCAACACCAGTGCATGAAGAGATAGGATGTGGGGCATCACCTGCCCTCTTCCAGGAAACTTTATACAGAACAGCAATAACCACATAAAATCTTTCACTAAGCATCAAAAACATGTTTTACTTTACATTATCTTAGGAGTTACTTTAATATTTAGATATTAATTACTATTATATAATATAACTATATGCTAATGTCCCTATTTGAGACAAAATTCAGAGGAACATCCGAATTTGAACGTCCTCTCTTAGAAGGCAAGTTACAGCCACCCCTCCCCCACCAGGTTCGGGAAAGAAATATTTCTCGGAGGAAAGTGAAGGAAAAAACCAATTTATTTAACAAACACACAGGAAAAGAATAATAATGCTAAATAATAAAACCTCTCGCTGTGGAGAGAAACCTGGGAAGATTTTGAAGTCCTTCTGTGGGTGTGGTCTCTCTCCTCCTCTTCGGAGCTGGGTAGGTGTGGGCCCCCCTCCAGGCCTCCCGGATGATGTTTCGGTATTGTTGCACAGTTCCAGAAGAAAAGAAGAAGAAGCCATAGTCCCAGGGAAAAGAAAGTTTAACTCTCCATCTGTCTCCGGACAAACAGAGCCGAAAGCTGGCTGAAAAGCAAGAAGGATGCTTCCTCTGCCCTTCTCACCGCAGCAGCTATCTCTGTGTCCTTGGAGCCCACACTGCTTTGAAAAGTTGGTCTGGCTTCTTTTTTTCCTTTCTCTCACACCCAGTTTTAAAGGCACAGAAAGGCACAAGAATCATGCCTGGGCATAGGGCAGGCGATATGGAATACAACATCATAAAGTCACCCCAAGACAGCTAGTTATATTATTAATTATAATTTAATATTAAGACAGCTTAGTTCATTCCATTCTTGGGAAAAAAATCCTGATTATTGCTTAAAAAAACTAGATTAATTTTGTCTTCTCTATGTTAAATGTTTGAATTCAATAACATAGCCACATCCTTGTCAGCTTTCTTTCAGTAGGACAGTGCTGAGCTGTCCTACTGAGATAGTTGCCACACCTGTATAAGCAAGACTAGGGAGTTAAAAAGATGGACAGCAAGAATTATATTTGATTCCTGGCATGCGAATAAGTATAATTATACTAAGTCTTATATAATACAAATATAGTATAATTTAATATATAATAAATATATAATGCCGGATGAATAAAAATATAATATAAAAATAAATATATACAATACATCAGTATAATTATACGATGTGTCAAGTAGATTGTGAACCTTTAAAAAATAACAAAGAGGTATTTTCTTAATGCTGATTCATTCTCTTTAATAATGTGGGAAGTTGCTGAATTTGCTGTTCAACTTATGCCTATCTTGAATTATTCCAAAAAATAGAGGAACTGTGCCGGTTTGGCCAAAATCTAGTAATACAGCCCCTGAGAGAAAACCAGGTTGCAACCACCCTTCTCCCCCACAGGGTTCGGGAAAAAAGGAAATTTTTCCTCGAAGGAAAGTGAAAGAGATAACAACTATTTATTTTAACAAACACAAAGGAAAAGGATAATGATGCTAAATAATGAATTAAAACCCTCGCTATAGAGAGAAACCTGGGAAGATTTCAGAGTCCTTCTGTAGGTGTGGTCTCTCTCCTCCTCGGAGCTGGTCGGTGAGGGCGTGGGCCCACCCCCGGGCCTCGGGGAGAAAATTCTCCTGATGTGTTCTGATGTTGTTGAAACAGTTCAGAAGAGAAGAAGGTAAAAAAAAAACAAACCAAAGTCCCAGGAAACAAAATTCAGCTCTCCGTCTCACGCCAAGAGGGAAAAAAAACCAGCTGGCTGAAGAAAAAGCAAGCAGGGTGCTCCCTTCGTGCCTTTCCGCAGTCAGACAACAACTGAGGAGTATATCTCTGTGTCCTTGAGAATCTGATTTGGAAAATTCATCTGGTTTTTTTTCAAGCTCAGTTTAAAGGCACAGAAAAGGCGCAATATTACTTTTGGGGCATAGAGCATGATAGGGGATACACATGATAGAGTCACCTCAAGACAGGAACTAGTATCAAAGCTTGATGTGGTTTTGAGTTCAGCATTTTCTATTTAGGTATTATTTTGACACCATCTAAACCCACACAAAGCCCAGAAATAATATTCACTAGAACACAAACAACAAAATGGTGTTAGTATAGGCATTTACCCCAGTTATAAAGGTGTTTACTCAATAAATTATATACAGTCCTTATGCCTTTTTTCTAAATTAGTCAACTCCTAAGAAAGTTGTGGTGCAAATATGAAAGTAAAGTGTTAGAGTGGTACTCTTTCTATGATTTTTACTACTACTGATTTGTAAGCAAGATGTTTTATCACACTGCCTATGTCTCCATCACATCAATATAAAAGCAGACCAAATCCTGTACTGCAAATTTCACTCATAGATCCAAAGGGAAAAAACTGACTCCTTCCAGGCCGCTTGTTTTCAAAACAGTATTAGTCCAAGCATTATATACAGTTGTGTTCCAAACTCTTTGTTATTATTTCTATCTCATTTCTTCTCCAGACTTGTCAGTTCTCAGCTGTTTCTGTGTCATGGAGCTGTGCTTAGTCATCATGTCTTAGGAAGAAAAATTGTAAAGAACTATGTACATTGCAAAATGAATTCATGAATATTTAATGTTCATGCCAGTAGTCAGGAGAAATAGTCCTGTGAGGGCTCCTTTGTGTTAAATTACCAGGTTAGATAACATTTTGAGAACAAAGTGTCTTACAACTTGTCCTAGTTATAAAACAAAGATTTACAGCCTGTAAAGAGCATTTAGGTCATAACTACAGATGTCTGTCAAATTATAGTGATGGAGCTGAGAAAAGGCATAGGGATATGGCAACATGAGTATTTTTGCATTTGTGTGTGGAATCTGAAAGTGTTTCCCCATGCAGCACGACTAGATGCAGCAGCCTTTGTCTACCTGTTAAAAAGCTGATTAGCCATGTCTTTTCCAACAGCTCCAGTTCAGCAGCTGATCTTTTTTATTTTTCTTTCCTATAAGAAGAAGAAAAAAAAAAAGGATGAGAGGGAAAAGAAGATGAAAGCATGAATTACTAATCCAGAGCCATGCAGCCCGTTAGCAGGAGTTAGGCATCGCATCAGAAGTCCTGTTTCCAAGTCTTCGCCCGCAAAGACTACTCAAAAGGTAAATATATAAAAGACTGCTGCCTTTCATTTTTTGTCCTCTCTTCTAACTAGAAAGCGAAAGTTAATGTTCCACAGATGTTACAGGGCAAAACAACACCGAAGATAAAACAATAAATATGTTAATTAAAAAACATCCAACAAAAAGCCAAAGCAGAAAATCCCCTAACCAAAAAAAACCCAGACTTTGACGCAAACAGGGGAAAACCCAGAAAGTAGTAAATAGATTATCCAAAAACTCAGCAAGCTGCTACTCTGCACTGGGTCTGGTATGTACCAGAAGGAGAACCAAGAAGATCAGTTGCAAAAGCCAGAATGCTGAAAAACAATTCCTTTCATCTGCATGTCAAAAATTCTTTCACTGTGATGTTAACAGACTATCAATAGCAAGCAATTTACCCTGAATTTTTCAGTTGCCCTGTCACAGATTTAAAAGGAACTTAAAATAGAAGCAAAATAATTGATCTATTCTCAAGCCTGCAGGGAACAGGCAAGATTTATTTCACTTCTAGGTTTTCATTCCATCAAGGCAGCACTGAATAAAGCTGCAGTGGAGAGATGGCCTGTTTACATTTACATTTACATTCACATTCAGATTTACATAAAATAAAATAAAATAAAGTGAAATAAAATAAAATAACATAAAATAAAATAAGGGAGAAGTTTTTTGTCTTAGAGAGATGTGTTTAAAGGGTTTCATGTGTCATGTGAGGACAAAATCCTCATCTCTCCTCAACAAGATATACTGTATTAAAAATGCAGTTTTCCACCATAAGCCTTCATGTACAGCAAAAACTTGGTTTAGAATTTATTGCTGAATGGATCTTCATTTGCAATATCCTTAATTTCAGTGTCTTAATTACTACCATTCCAAGATAGCATTTTACTGTCATAATATTTTTCTTTTACATTTTTCAGGGGTCAGCTTTCCAAAACAGTTCAGCATATGTACTCAGAGTCAAGATTCCAAATGACTCAGACTGTATAAAAATAACATTAAATTCCTTGCAGCCTAAACAGAGAACCACCCCAAAGTATTTTGATATACAAGGGAAAAAGCAAAATCCCAAACAAAACCAACATGACTAATGGGAAAAGTAATATACATGAAATCTCTATGATCCCCGTACTTCACAAACAGACATAGGGTGCTAATAACACCAAGGCTGTGGGTTCAATCCCTGTAAAAGCCATTCACTTAAGAGATGGACTTGGTGATCCTTGTAGGTCCTTTCAAACTCAGAATATTGTGTGATTTGTACTTTTATACATACATGTGTGCACAAAAACACAAAAAATGAAAGGACAACTAGGTAGCCATGAAGCAATCACATTTTATATAATAGGATGCAGACACAACCACACAAAACATGATATTTCATAGAATTATAGAATCATTAAGGTCGGAAAAAACCTTTAAGATCAAGTCCAACTATTAACCCAGCACTACCAAGTCCACCACTAAACCATGTCCCCATTCCCGTGCTTTTTGAATATGCCAACAATGGTGATTCCATCACTTCCCTGGGCAGCCTATTCCAATGCCTTACAACCCTTTCAGTGAAGAAATTTGGGATATTTGCCAGCATTTAAGAAACTTATTTAAAATAAGCAATGAAACAAAAACTTCTGTGATTTAAGCTGTCACCTAGGCACTAACAAAATTTATCTGCTTTTTCTGTCACTTGTGAGAGAAAAGCTTCAGCAGGCAGCAGGAAGGAAAATTAACAGCACAAAGGTACTCTATTTGGCTATAAATGCCTTCAACTTAAATTATGATTTTTCACATACTGAGTAATCACAGCCCAAGCCCTCACTGGTGGAATTTGGAGCTCCCAAACCAAAACTCTGCTGACCCCTTGTTCATAGCTTAGGTGAGAGGCAACAGGCTGCAAGCAAGTCACAGTGCCCTGTGAATGTTTGTCCTGGGCGTCAGGAAGGCATTCACTTTGGAGGAGAGAGCAATTATTTATATACTCCTAAAGGAAATAAAAAGAGCTGCTAATGTATGCCTCCAGCTGAGGTTTTCTTTTCTTCACTATGGTTCCTGATAGTTGGGGTGACCCAGAGGTATTACTTCAGTTTACCCTGTCAAAATCAGAAAGTACTGCTGAGAGCTAGAGTCCCTGTGCAGTACCTGTGCAGAGATGCTTCCTTGAATCTATGTCCGAAAAGTAATCTGCTTCCCCTGTCTGTCCTCAGACAAGCAGGGCACAAATTTCATTCAGTTATGCCTGAATTACACCACTGCTTTCCCTACACAAGTAAAAATCAGGTGTCCTGCTATCCTGGAGTCAACAGCACATGAACATGAAAAACTGACCAATTCATCAGACAGAATCAACAGATGTGGGAGTAATACTTCGCATAAGTAAATTCCAGAGACTTTTTTACAGCCATTCACAGTGTTACGATATCCCTTTATCTGTTTTCAAAGCAATTACTGTGGCAGCATATCATACATCCAGCTTCACATAAGATCCTGAGCACATGCTCAGCTCTTATGAAACAGGCTGACATGGCATTGCACACGAACTCCTCCACTAGTCACTGTCTAGGGGCAAATGCTGTTTTCCAAATATATTTTCTCCAATTCCTAATGCTCACTTTATGTAATAAGATTTTTTTGGCACCGTTTAGAAGTTTTCAGCACCTCTTCTTCTTTTTACCACTTCTTATCCTCCTTCAGGAAAGATAAGAAGAGAATCTTATCCTTCAGGAAGGATAAAAACAGAACCATAGAATCATAGAATATGCTGAGTTGGAAGGGACCCATCAGGATCATCAAGCACCTGCACAGGACACCCCAAGTATTCCATCATGTGCCTGAGAGCATTGTCCAAACACTTCTTGAATTCTTTCAGGCTTGGTGCTAAGACCACTTCTCTGGGAAGCCTGTTCCAGTGCTCAATCACCCTTTGGGTAAAAAACCTTTTCCTGATATCCAACCTAAACCTCCCCTGGCTCAGCTTCATGCCATCTCCTCAGGTCCTGTCCCTGGTCACCAGGGTGAACAGATCAGTACCTGCCCCTCCTCTTCCCCTCGTGCGGCAGGGCATATCACCCCTCTCCCACCACAGATGGCCGGTTCAGATAGGAGAGATAACTCAGGCAGACAAGGTCCAGCAAGTATCCTCTCCTGGCACCAAAAAGTCTGCCAGCTTAACAGATGTGGGAAGAGATAAACAAACATAGGTGACCAAAAGGCCTGTTTTCATACTATAAAAGTACTACAGTTTAACACAAAGGCAGAAGTCTCTTACACACACCTTGGAACCGTGTGAGAACATTTCTCCCCAAAGCTTGGACGCAACTTCGAGGCTACTTTTCCGGAAATTGAGGGAAAGGGTTTTCAGTGTGTACTCCATCAAAGAATTGGATGGTAAGAAACATTAGATCCTAAGTTATACTATTTCTTAGCTAGCTGTAAATTTAATGGTACCTTTAACTCTGCATGTAATACTAGTATCCCTTTTTGTCTTATCTCTGTGTAGTAATAGTCTGTTTTAAGTCTTATGTCTGTTAGTTTTGTGTCTATTAATAAATAATTCATTTTATAATAGACCAAATCAGCCATTATTAAAGAACTTGTGAATGAGAGTGGGTTTTTGGGGTGCTGGACACCTCAGTAACACGACTGCCTGCTGCCAGAGGCCTGGGCAAAAGGCAGAGACTAATTTAAAGCCCCATCATCCATTCATAACACCTCGTGAGGATGTTGAAGACCACAGCGAGATCTGATCTCAGTCTCCTCTCCTCCAGGCTGAACAGACTAAGTGCCCTCAGCCGCATCTCATACGGCTTCTCCTCAAGACCTTTCACCTTCCTTGTGGCCTCCTTTGGACAATCTCTAATGGCTTCATGTCTTTTTTATACTGAGTAGCCCAAAACTGCCCCCAGCACTCGAGGTGAAACCACCCCAGCTCAGAGCAGAGCAGGACAATCCCTTCCCTTGTCCAGCTGGCAATGCTGGGCCTGATGCCCCCCAGGACAACATTGTCCCTCCTGGCTGCCAGGGCACTGCTGACTCACATTCAACTTTCCATCGACCAAGACCCCCAGGTCCCTTTCCACAACATTGCTCTCCAACGTCTTGTTCCCCAGGCTATACACACAACCAGGGCTGTCCCATCCCCCCAGGTGTAGAATCGAACACTTTTCCTCATTAAACTTTTTACAATTGATGATTGCTCATCTAATTTGTTGAGGTCTCACTGCAGGGCATCTCTGCTTTCTACAGCAAAGGCAGCCCGAGTAAAGGTCCAAACAAAAGCTCATATACCTGAATTTAAATTAGTCATGAGATTTTAGTAAAGCATTAAACTTTGGGCTCTCGTATGTATGACGACAGGAAGGTCTGTCAGGGCAAAGACCTATGGAAAAACAATGGCCCAGTTGCTTTCTGCCTCACCTCATGCCACCTCGCACATATTAGAGGCAAGATTAGAGCAGGCCAGCTCTTCCACCTGATTATTTCAAACAAAATAGATTGTCCAGTTGCAAGCAAAATGCTATTTATTTACTTATTTGGATGGAGTATTTTAACGATGACTAGCTCTTTATTTCTGATTAACCTTATTTATTTCAAGCTTGGGGAAAGAAAAGAAGAGATCGTAATTGAGGGAGTGCAATGATAACAAGCAATATAACAAACAGTTCAAGAGAAGCTATTCTCTGCAGAAAAATGCACAAAAACTTTTTGCTGTGTAGTAATATTGAACTCTAATCTATATAAAGATAAGGATGTGAGTACATAAGGAGACTGAAATTATATAGGCAAACAGGATTAAGAGATCCCTTTGAAGTATATTAGGAACAAAAAGTGAAGGTGATAAAATAAGTAAGTCAATAATGATTAAAGGTGATTAATCTCCAAGTCCTACTAAAGAAGGTCTTCCTTTAATTTGGGTTTTCTATGATGTGGGAAAACATATTTTTTATTACACAATTTCATTGGAGTACATGAACCATCTAATCTGGGGGAAGATGTCATGCCTCTTTAGTGTTAAACATCTTCATTCCTCAGGGAGTGCCTGAATTTCTCCTTTATGTTTAGTAGGGTAATACACAGGTGAGTGGAGGTTTGTGATCCTCAGCTTTATTGTAACTAGGGATGCTCATTAAAGCTGTCCATGAACAGCACAGACCTTCTGTATGGACCCTTAACAGCAATTCTGTCAAGTACCTATCATCTTTCTATCACTAGGATTGCTGCATAACTGTTTCCAAATGCTTCTTTTGCAGGGTTAAGGTGGTATGTGGACGACTTATTAGCAATTGAAGACCAAATGAGATGACTTTGGTTTCTGAAGCTTTTAACAGCACAGAAATAGTGAAGCACACATTACTTTTTCATTCTCTTAAAGTATGTTCTGATTCTTTATTCTTAAATCACCTGCAGTGAGATCTCAACCCCCTCTTTCCCTCCCAGCTGCTACTACTTTCTCCCTGAAGTGCTTTTTGATTCATGCATAAAGTGCCTTACTTTTGCTGTGCCTTTTCCTCATTTTAAAACAAAGTAGAATGTAATGCTGCAGTTTTGTTCAGTCCTTGACTGCTGTCTTTTGCTGAGACACACTGGAATGCACAGCTCATCCTTCTGCTAGTCCACAAGTTTTACAACCATTTGAGTTGTTCAGCAAATAAAAATAAAAACCCAATTTAATAGCCTTAGTCTGCAAATCTGTAAGCCAAACAGAAAATGTCATGTTTACTCTGAAATTAGTTATGTTTTTGTGCTAGTTATTAGTCAAGAGTAGTATTCTACTCTTCCCTGTAAGGATCTCAAATAGCCAGTGCAATATGAATTTCCCCAGTGCAGCCTAGCCCTGCCTTCCCTCAGTCAGTCTCCTTCCCTTCTTTCTTTCATGCTCACCCTCATACATACTCCCCATCTCTCACCCAGACTCTTCCACTGGCAAAGTCAGCGAAAAAATGGAGATGACCAAAGGACAGCCTTACCTCCTTGGTCTCCACACCAAGAGCACAGCAGCCTTTCCAGCTTGTTCTGTTTCACAAGCAGATCTGCACCACCTGTTTCACACCTTCACCCCACTCCTATCTGTTATGAGTGGTATTGCTTGGGCTGTCCAGCTTGTGGTCTGACTGCAACAGCCTATCATTTATTTTGAGTGATATTTGGATAAAAACATCTTTCTACATCATATCTGTGCCATTTCTGAAAAATTATTTATTTGGTCATCTCTATTTTCCACATAGACACTGTGGCAAATACTTCTTGAAAGGTGGGACTGGGAAATGTCCCGTCCTGTTTTGGAGCACTCCTCAGTTATCATGTCAGGATGTGATGTGTCTCATATTTGCTCTGCCCTGATGTCTGTCCACTGCTGCAAGTTTACAGGTTTCAGAGGAAGATACTCCCTGGGTAGATAAGCAGGAAACTACTTTCCTATATCCTACTTCTCCCTGTACAATAAAATTCAAGGGAACTGAAGGACTGGAGCCAGCCCCACATGCTTGGGTGGCTAGCATAGACCCGTGGAGGGGCCCAGGGGAGAGGCAGCTGGGAAGATGTGAGGATGGCTCGGGACGTTGGGAAACTGCAGCCACATTATAGAGGGGGACCCTCATCCACTGCAGTATAGTTTTGGAGGGGTAAATGATAACTGACGTATGATTTTAAGCTGGTTTTTTTTCTTGATTAACATGACTATTCAAAATCCAGGGTTTCAGATTAAGTCTTTCTTCCCATGAAACTTTCTGGCTGTCTTTGTAGAAGAAAACCCAATTCTCAGAGCAAACCATGCATTTTTCTCCTGAAAAATGCTCTCAAAGTGAGCAATTGTGTTTGCAAGTGACTCCACACACTTTGCATCCTACAATGAAAAGAGGGAAACAGAAGGACTGGATGAGTCTTGACCACTGGCTACAGTTGCCGCCAGGTGCCCTGATGTGACTTGGCACTTTCAGGGAAGAACAATCCCATGGGGAGGACTCTGTGTCCCCAGAGAATAATCTATTTTGAAACTCTAAGCAATACCTCCAGTTCCTCATACTACTGGACAATAATGATCTTTTTATAGATAAATGAGCATGACTTTCAGAGGAAAGAGTAATCATTAAAGAAGAGCCTCTTAAGAAAAGGCAAAGTCCACTGTCAAGAAAAGATAATAACCGCTAAGTTTAACAGGATTTCTGGAAGACACAGTTTTCAGTGCACTTTTTTTTCTCCAGAAATTTGCTTTTCCTCAATAAACTAGTTATTATTTCTTTTTCACCTATCCAATCAAATGTGACTTAAATCCTCCAGTGACTATTTCTATGAACTTTTCACAGCTTGATACTGAAAAATATTGAAAAGGAATAAGAAAATAATCCAGTCATGTATTAGGGTACAGCAAAACAGTTATTATATTGCAAAATAAATTACTCACAGAATTTATTCTATTATCTGCATTATTAGAAGAAAAAAAAATCCTTCAGTACTGCACAGGTATTTATTTACTTGAAAGTTGCACTTTAAATGATTTATAGTGGAAAGCAATATACTAAATAGAGAAACTTTATGACCTAGGTATTAGAAATTATTTCCTTAGAGAAATATATGTAATGTGTATTTTTTATAATAATATTTAGAGGCTGCTGCTCTTTATGGATACTATGCAAAGTACACAACCTGTGAGGAGATCTTAGTTTTTTAAGTTAAATCAAGTGTATTTTCTATGTATAGATCTAAGCATTTAGAGTAGCACCAACAAATGGATATCAACAAATGAATATAAAATTTTACATGTGGCTTGATATTATGTTACGGAATGAGGCTTATGTTTATAACAGTGGACAAATCTCTGACTCAAATACTGGACTGTAGCATTAAAATAAGTGCAGAAGATGCGAAAGTTCTAAGTCATTTCAGAATTCAAAACTCATTTTTCCTCTTCTTGGTACTAGTGATCAGTCAGTCTTGGATCAAGGGTCAGGTCCTGGGTTTGTTATACATGACAAAGGGTATTCAGCAGATTAACTCAGCTGAAGCCAGGAAAAACATTCAAGATCTGATCACTGAGCATCAGACTACATGATTCTAGTGTGGCCTCAGAAAGGGATGACTTCTATCATCTCAAACTGGCATTTACTCCAAGCGGAAAGCTGTCTTCGCAAGGAAAAAAAGAAGAAAAAGAAAAAAAAGAGTGGACATCGTAGCTGTGCTGGCGAGAGCAGCAGGCAGAAGTGTCTTCAGCTTCCTCCTAGGGAACTGCTTATAAATATGCGAGGTGTGGCACATACAGCATCACTTTTTTGGATATTAGGATAAGGCAGGTGCATCTTGCAAGCACTAGAAGAGAATTCTCAAGGTACTATAATGCTGAATTAAGATTTGACTTTTTCCTAATCTCAGACTGAAAGATGCAATGGTATATATGCATTCATTCGAGCTATGTCTCCTCTCCTCCTTAAAAGGCTGTTCTTATGTTCCCCACAATCAGGGGCAAAAAGGTACAGCAGTTCATGGAAAAGAGCATTCCTTGCAAGTTTTCCTGCCTGACTGCAAGAAGTCAGGCTGTAGCTCATTAGTCACACCCTTACCTTTGCTATCCTCAAACACTTTTTTCAGATGTTGAAATGAGGCCTGAAATAGAACCTCAGACGCAGACAGCCTGGGGTGGAAAAGTGAAACACTCGAATTGGAACTTCTTGCCAGATTCTTGGTCAGATATTGAAAGAGCTATTGAATCTTCAAAAAGTGAAGCTTCTTCCTTGGGTTACCCTGGCTAAAAATTAGTTTCACAGGAGTTTGCATAAATAAATTAAAAAAACATTCTTATTACTTCAGGGAAATAAAAATACCAATTATTCCCACATACAGAATAACATCATGACAGAATAACAAATGTTTCCATACTATTTAAAAATATTTCTTCTTCAGAAATTGTATTTCTAAGTTATATTATTTTTTCTATGTGAGATTTAGCCAAAATGGTTATTCTGAACAACCCCACGACATGATGCTGAAAACATGTCAGAAGACTATGGCATGATAAATACACAAATTTACATTTCTAGCTTGATTTTCAATTTTTTGTTCCATTAGTGTTTTTCTACTTTGTGGAAAACACTATCATTCAAAAAATCCCCACTTTTCTGCTAGAAAAAAACATTCATAACTTTTAAAAAATTGCTGCAGGCTTATATTTATGCCAGTAGGAATTTTTTACACTATACTTATTTTCCTAGAATGGATATTACAGGGATCTTCCACTTACAGTTTCTTTGGTAACATGACTGGCAGAGAAACCTTCTGACCCAGATGATTATTTTTTCATCTGCTGTATATTTTCATTTTTTATCTCAGGCTCTAGAAACAGTTCTCCACCCTCTAAACAGTGTAAGACTGATGCTGTCTTATTTACATAATTCAGTTCAGCAGCTCAAATTTAAGAAGAAATACCCCCAAGTTTGAGGGTTTTGCATCTTTTTGTGAATTCACTTGATGTCCCAGTGATCAAGTTAGAGATCATCTATGGTCTTCCTGGTCAGCCCTACAAACTGCAAACAAACACCATTGAATTAGCCTCCTGCTAGACTGGGTTGATGGTTGACCCCAGAACTTCCCTGTCGTAATGGCATAGCTTTCACCATTGCCAGAGACATTTATCAATAAGACCCTGTAGGTATGAAATAAAACATGCAGAAAATATCCATATCCATATCCACACTTATAAGGAGAGAAGAGGAAAAAAGGGGGAAAAAAGGCAAAAAATAACCCCAAAAGCAGAGGAAGGCCTGGCTCCTTTTTTGAGAGCATAACATCTTAAGGCATTTGGTCTGTACAAAGGAGAAATATTAACTAGTGTATACTTGGATACAATTGTATGAAAACTCTCAGAATGCTACCTATACCGACTCACTTCGACTGATCCACATACTGGAAAATGGTTCATTGCTGTCTCATCTGGTCCCTCCATCTCACCACCCGCAGGTTAAAGGACATAATGCAGTGCTATGGCAACTGCCATATCCGTATCCTGGCTTTCATAGAAGGCTGAGTCATATATCCAAACCTGCACTTCATATTTTTAACTTACGTGGACTAAAAGTGTTTTGTCTATACATGAAGCAGTACTTTTAAAGAAGTATCTTTCCGTATTGGTTTGAGATTTTGTTTGACTTTTTCAGTTCACATTCAGCAATAGAAAGAGGATTTTCAACTCCCCCTTCTACACTCAGTCTCACCAAAATCAACTATAAAATTGCACAATCTCTACTGCACACATGGACAGAAGCAGTCAATTCCCTTTCTCCTAAGCAGTGGATGGGAACAGGCAAGACTTCAGGTCTGGACACATAGTAAGTTTCTACTGACACAGCAAAACTACCTCTATTTGCTGATGACTCAAGAAGGTGATATGGGGATTCGTCCCTGACCAAGACAAGGCTGAAGAAAAGGACTTCTGCTATTAAAAGCTCTCCCAGGTTACTTAATTTCTTTTTTGATTTTCTTCACAATATACCCTCCACTTTTCCCTCAGGGTTGTGACTACACACACTCCCTCTCTGTAGAAGTTAGTCCTTCAGGATGACGAGTCATTTCCTGCATCTTTGCAAAATGTATTTTTATGGCATTGATGAAGATAAAATGAATATCCAATTATTTAAAACAAAAACACAAAAGGAAAACCTAGTAATTGAATTTTTAAAATTATGCCAAAAACATAGTTAAGATAAATGTTGCTGTTCAATCTGCTTTTCTATGAGTCTCTTGTCCTGTAAGTCCAACCAAACTGTATATGGATAAATAAAATAAGCCACTTCTCACACGAACCCATACAAGCTATATTGTCTTTAGCAGTCAGTTAAAAATTAGTTTCTAACTGAAATTCATCCTCAGACAGTGCAGCACAAACCACACTTCTGCTCATCTGGAGGTCCATTGGGTTTCCAAACACACCAAGGCTGGGCTACAGCAGGTGGGGGGAAGCACCATAATTAGTTTTAAACATTAAACGCTTCAGTTTCTTATGGCTGCCTTAACTTCCAGAGATTCTTCCAAGGAGCACACTTAAAATGTCAAAGGAAAACTGTAAAGTCTATTGCTGACATTCAAGATCAGTTTTTAACCATATGAGGAAATTGCTCCTCTGAAAATAAACTCAATAGTGAGATGACAGGTTTGTACACTGAGCTTTCCTTCATTTCTCTCTCCTTTATTTTTTTCTCTATTGCTCTCATTTTATTATTTAAAAGTGCTGAGATGTTAGAAAAGAGTTGGATCAAGTCAATGTGCCAGGCTAATGTTTAACCTTAAATTTACACATCACAGATAAAAAGGGATTGTACTACAGGTTTCATAGCTAAGTCCCTTGCTTCAGCTTGCCTGGCAGAAGCACCTGTAGTATTGGGATCTAAGTGCATTCCTCCTTAACTCATCCTTTGCTACCTTTTTTTTAACTCCTTAGAAGTGAACTGGATTAGAAAAATTCTTCTGGCTGAACAGTCTTTCAGTTTATTGTTTGTCATTGCTGAGCTACAGATAAGCTTCAGCTTTGCTGTCAACAGAGTTAATCCGGTCAGAGCGCCAGACATAGTAAACAAGAATCTTCCATCAGAGAATTGTACAATTGGTGCAATGCCAAACTTTGTAGCTCCAGAAGTCAAAAAATTCGTAACTTGGGACTATGTTGTTTTTGCAGCACTATTTTTAGTCTCTGCCAGCATTGGAGTCTTTTTTGCAGTTAAAGAGAGGAAAAAGAAAACTTCAAAGGAATTTTTGGTGGGTGGTAAGCAAATGACATGTGGACCCATAGCTTTTTCTCTTACATCAAGCTTCATGTCAGCAGTAACTGTCCTGGGGACACCTTCTGAAGTTTATCGCTATGGGGCATCCTTTGTGCTCTTCTTTCTTTCGTATACACTTGTCATAATTTTTACTGCTGAACTTTTTCTACCTGTCTTTTATAGATCTGGCATCACAAGCACTTACGAGGTAAGTAAAAATCATAAAATAAAGGCACTATTTATACACATAACTAAGTATCATGCATATATTTTTTAGAGAAAAAACTTTTACAGAAAGCTTTCTGCAGTGTTTTACAGAACAAATATATTGATACATTATTTATTTTTAGAAATCATTTGCGTTATTCAAACTAGTTATTTATATTGCATAAGTTGAAATCACAATCTAAGAGTTAGAGCTCCTGTTATGCACATATAGCACAGACAGGATATGGGTTTACACACCAGCACCAAATTAAGTTACCGTTGGAAAATATTTAAGCATGTCCAAATGCTTCTGGTCTTTTAAGTATGCCGCTCTGGTTTAGAGAGACAGACTTTAAGAACAACATTCAGTACTATCCAATTCAAACTTAGTCTAGATATGGTAGTTTTGGCCAAGTTACTATATCTAAGTAACTGAGGTGGGAGGAAGAGAAAGAAGGTGGCAGGCCTGTTTCGAAAATAAGAAAGAAAGAAGAAAATTAAAAAGTCAGGGCTGGAGAATGAATTCAAGCATTCTCTAGGAAATGAAATGAATGACTTCTGAATTTTGTAGAGTTTTTGCCTGGCATTTTCCCTGGAACACATTATTTTCTTCATAATACAGTTCAGTAGCAGCCTTTACCTCCTGCACATCCACTGGAAAGCTACTGACCGTTTGGGATGGCCTCTTACTCACTTCAATCAACTCTTGAAAATTTGGTTGCTCTTCTCTGTGGGAAGTTTCAACTAAGCAAGAATTGGATGACAAAACTGGGTTAGTTCACAAGGAACTTTCTGGTAACAGAAAGGCTGCTCATGCTCACTGAGCCCAAACCCAAGGAAGGGCTTTGGTCAAACAGATCTGCCTGGGTATTTGAAATATTTTCAGGTCAGTGAAGAGTAAAATTGACCATTGCTGCAAGTAGTTGCATTTTCTAGTTGGTTTTGATCCAAGATCAGAGAATTAATTACTTTTGTCATCTGAACCACCAAAGGTGTCATTGTAGACAGAAAGACCCTTCAAGCATGCTGGAAAGATGGACTGTTGGCTTCAGGAATTATTTTTAGAAATAGGTCAAGTTACATAAATTAGCTATGTATTTATATGGCAGACTGTGGGGTTTATTACGCAAGAGCAGCATGAGCAAATTCAAGAAAGAAGATGTTTTGGCAGTACAAAGTGCACAGCCTAGCAACTTGTAAAAGAGAGGAAACTGGTACAGCCCATGCCTGGTGTCTGCTGGGGAGCACATGGGGCTACGGCCTGAGAAGAGCCTCCCTGCATGGAGACTGCCACAGGGCAGAGACACTCTACAGAGATCCCAGGTGCTGATTTCAGCCTTAAAACCTGGGCTTTTGGGTCTAGAGATCCACTTACCTCTGCAGTTCTTTTGAAGGTGGCAACACCTCTCTACATCTTTGAACCTGGCAGTCCATAAGATACCCCCTCTTGCCTTTCCGTACTGGTGATGTGCAGATTTGGCTTTAGACTGAAACAGAAAAAGTGGGAAAGCCAGCTTAGCTCATGCACTAGGAAACTCCGTGTTGCTGCTTCACCATTTGCTCTACCTCCACTTCTGTTGCTACTGGAGTCAATGCTATTTCTACTAGAGATGAACTCAAGTTTTCTCATTGTATAGTTGGAATATACTTTCATTTGAAGTTTAAATTTCCTTGTAGTTCTTAGGATCTTCCAGTTATTCCTGGTACAAAGCAGGTATTGATTACTGCAACCCAATATAGAACTTCAAGTACATGGTACAGATGAGAAGATTCCTTAAATGTAATTATTGTTATGTGTAATGACAATCCTGCAGTCCTCGTTACTACTCATAACAGCAGTGCCAGCAAGTTTACTTGCACAGCAGGGTGTTACTTAGAGCAAACAGGAGGGTAACATCTGTGTCACAGATACTACATGTGCGCTTTACTGAAATTACGCTTTTCCCTAGTATTTGGAGTTAAGATTTAACAAGATTGTCCGTCTTGCTGCAACATTGATCTACATCCTGCAGACGGTAAGAAAACATTGACTCTTTTTATGGTAATTTCACTCAACATTGATTTTCACAAGCTAGTCTCACAAGGCACATTTTTTATAATGAGATGTTTTAATGAGTACTCTTTTTTTCTTATTTTTTTCACTTGAACTATGAGTGCTAAAAAGAAAGTATGATTACATTTTTAACTGTCTAACTTCCCTAACTTTTCCTGTTTAGTATTAAGAATGCCATTTTAGTTGTCTTTAACACTCGGATATTGTGCTGTACTCTCACAGCATATTCTTGGCCTCATTATGTTCACTTGAAGCCTCTCTCTTCCCAAACAAGTGGATTCTGTCTTCCTTGAGAAGCTGGTCAAGCTTTACTGGGTACATTTAGTTACTCATTTATGACACTGAGGTGAACTATCCTATTTGAAAACTGTTGCACAAGGTATCCTGGACAGATGCCCAGGTAGCTGCGGTTCCGTGACGGTCACTGCTGTGACCATCTTGAAAGGTTACATTAGTTGTGTATTTAACGAAAAGGTGGGATTTGGTGGGAGGAGACATTTCTTTCTGCATTAATTCCATTTTAATAACTCCCAAACCTTTGACAATAGATCTGAATGCTTATTGACTTTGATGCTTTGTTTCTCTATCAGTTCTCTTAGATCTTATATGTAAAGGGTATTGAGTCTGTTACTTTGAAAGGGATTGAATGGTAAAATGAAAATTTAATTTCTAAGATCAATGCAACTTTATTTCTGTATCACTATTAGTGTTTTCTAGAGATAACCTCTTTCTATTTCATGAGGATATTTTGTCATCTATTTTTCTTACTAATGGAGAAATAAGTAGTACAAAGACAGATAATGGCCCTTCCCTCAGAAAGGAATTAAACACAAGATTTGCATTTTTAAGGGCTGAAACAGGAAGCCATATACAATACAAGCTGATCTAAAGAAACCCCTAGATCGGGTATTTTGCTCAAAGCCCTACTCTAAAGAGAAGCTTTATCACCAAGCATTCAAATACATCATTTTTAATGAACTTTTTTCTCCTTCAGATCCTCTACACAGGAATAGTGGTCTATGCTCCATCACTGGCACTCAACCAAGGTGAGTTCATACACTCTGCTACACTGCTACCACAAATAACAACACCAGAAGGATTGCTTGAGTAAATGAAGTAACAAAAATAGATAAAGACAAAAGCCCAACCCTCCTCAAGGGTTCTATAAGAAGGTTTTTGTCTTCACCTTTTAGCTCTGCATTTCTGACTTCCCAGGTCCCTCTCACATCCAAACATTAGCAGGAGCCTCAGGGTTGCTCTTCTGCTCTCCTTTCTACTCAGTACCGCCTGAAGAGATTTGAAGCAAACAATTTCCCAACATCCTGACCAAGTTCACAGTACAAGCTGATGATCCTAGACCATACTCTGTACTTTGATTCCCCCCATCCCTGTCTCTTGTATTCAGGTTTCCATGGGCATAACTCTTTTCCCCGTAGCCAGAGATGAATGCTGTTCTGCTGTCTGTCCCCAGACTTCTTCAATTAATATTTGCAAACTAGGCATAGAGCAACCGTCACCATAGATGGGATTTGTAATTTTACTGACACAGGGCACAAGGAATCATCACGGTCCAAATCCTGATTTTGCCAAAACTGACTGGGAAGAGATTGTAAGGCTCTTTTCATTGTTCATTATCTGAGTTACTTTCAGTTTGTTCGACCCCACCACTCACACAGCATCAAATTTTTTGCCTCTGGCATGCAGCTGAATTCCATGTGAAAGTTCTCATTCATTATTACACCATACTAACTTTGCTAATAAGGGAACCTTTACAAATAGTTTTGCCCTCACAGACTATGACTGGTGGGTGAGATTTCAGTATCAGCCAAACCAAAATTTGTGCACCTTGAGTAAAGAAATTTTATGAAGCAGAATGAACACAGAAATTTGTTTTAATGCAGCACATTTTAGCATTAAATCATTCTTAGATGCAGGTAATGGAATTTACTTAGAGGTTGGGGTTTTTTGTCTCACGATTTTTGGGAATCTCTGAAGAACTTGGTTTCTCAAGAGAAAGTTCTGGACTAAGAACAGAAGTGAAGCATTGCTTGTAAAGCTCTGCCCCATCAAAATGACATTTCTGCTTTATGCAAGTGTTCTCTGTGTTACTTTTGCTGGAAAGTTAGCTAATTTCAATTGGAAAGAAAACAACAATGCAAAACAGTATCCAGAAGTTCTACAAAACTTGAACAATCCAGCAAAGCTCCTAATAGACACATAATATTAAAATAATTACTCCTATCCTTCTAAAACTAAAGGATTACAGCTCTTCTGCTGCCTTATAGATGACTTACCTCCATTTCACTAACAATTTTGTTTTCATTGGTTTCGCAGTCACTGGATTTGATCTCTGGGGCTCTGTAGCTGCAACAGGAATTGTCTGCACTTTCTATTGCACTCTGGTATGTAACAGGCACAACTGAACAGTTGGAACACAGACTGTTAATTTGACCATCCTTTAAACATGACAGAATATCAGAGAAGGATGGCTCCTGTGGAGAACATAGAGATAAATTTTTTCTAGACTCTGTGTTATAAGGAAATCTATTAGGAGGAAAAAAAAATCCTCTCTAATCCTCTGCTGTATGTCTCAAGGTTTAAACCAGACATCTTGAGACAGAGTCCAGATGAGGAGGCAATGAGTTTCCTCCGTCCTCTTTTGAGAAGATGATTCTTACCTTTTACAAATTATAGGCTGATAAACACTGTAATGAAAATTGTGCTCAAGAACAAAGCGCTAGAACCTAGAAAAGACAATCAGCAGGTCAGAGAAATTTACTTTTGAGTGGAAGCAACATGAGACTCCAAATTCCGAAACAGGTATACCGTATAGATATTTGCAGTGAAGCAGCAGAGCCCTGCAGCTCAGGACACAAACTAATTGCCATTCTCATTGCCACTAATTGCTTTTTCCAGTATATCACTCCCTTCTTTTTGAAAACACTTATTATGTGCTCTAGTACTGATTTGATCAAATATGAAAGTCGCTATGGAAGAAAGCTAAATGGCAAACTTTCCGGAGCTGTTTTTCTGTGTTAGGCTAATTGCGGACCACTGGGCTCTGAGAATGTACAGAGTCCTATGGGATGTAGGAACAGGACAAAACTCCCTAAGCTTTTGTTCCACACCATGATACGTTCTTCAAATGCATATAAAGGAGGCAGAAAAAAAGCATTTAACTGAAAGTCAAATATTCTCCTGTGCCTGTGGACAAGCTATTTAGGCTGTGAAATTTTCTGACCTGCAAAAATACTTCATGGGAGAATGCAATGTCCTGATTTGCTAGGTGCTGTACATACAGCTCATGATGACTCTTCTACATCTTCCAGTACATGAGAAATAGGAAAGAAGATTGGGGGCATACAGTTTCTCTTTGTTTTAGGGAGGATTAAAAGCTGTTGTCTGGACAGATGCATTTCAAATGATTGTTATGGTGGCTGGCTTCATGACGGTTTTGATTCGAGGAACTAGTCTGAATGATGGATCAACCAAAGTCTGGGAAGATGCACATGAAGGATCTCGGCTAAACATATTTGAGTAAGAAACAAATGATGCAAACCTTTATTTTTTGTATATTTAGTGTTTAGAAACCCTACCCTCACTAAGCTAAAAATATTCAGACTGCTTATTAAACAACCTCAGTGGCTCAGAGAAGTCCATTCCACATTTCTTCAGCTACTGGCAATGCATGGGACCTTTAGGAAAGCTTAACTCTTTCAAAAAATCAAAAATCTGCTGAACTGAAGGGGAGATTTGCCATTTTTCCTTGTATAAATACAAATGTAGCCCAATTATTCCTTCCAATTTCATACACAGAATATTCTGAGTTGGACGGAATCCACAAGGATCAGCAAGTCTAGCTTTTAAGTAAATGGCCCATACAGGAATCAAACATGAAATCTTAACACCATTAGCACAATGTTCTAATCAACTGAGCTAATCTCAGTGGCTAATTGTATATATCTTTCATTTTCTATTCATAAAACTCACACTATGTTTTACTTGCACTCACCACAGCAGCTAGCAATAGTGCACCAGTGCACTGGGATAGAAATCTGATCTTTGGCTGCTTGGGACATTTGCTGATTAATCAAGGCAAGTCACTGACAGAATCCAGCAGCAAGGTCAAATGTTATCTGCTGTCCCTACCAAGATAAGGAGAACTGCAAAAATGACACATTCAAGAGAGAAAGACATACTTGTACAAGTTAGATTTGCTGAGTAACGGACTTCTGTTGTACAAAAGATAACACTGCAGCTGAAGCAATTTCATGTAAAGGAAGTTACATCATAATGATGCGTTATTAAAAGTATACTGTATTTTTTTAGATTTTGGCAAGCAACTTTGTCCCTTACAGATGACGGGGTCCCAGGCAGGATGGCTTGTAAAATATGACACAGGTCTGATGTCTGAGCATAAGCATTCTTATGAATTTGATTAATCTCAATTAAGTGATCCTCTGAGTGGGTCTATATGATATTTGTTTATCCTGACTTGAAAACAATGTGTTCCAACATAAAAGTAAAAAAACTTCCAAACCTAAACACATCAGATGTTGTCTGTGCTGGAAAACAGTATTACAATGCGGAATTTTTGATTCAGATGGTAGGACATGCCAGATAGTTCTGAAAAAATCACCTACCTCTTGCTGAAAAAAATATGTTTGAATAAAAAACCTAAATTGCTTCTTTCTTTCTTCTAGCTTTGATGTTGATCCTTTGAGACGACATACCTTCTGGACAATAGTTATTGGGGGAACATTCACATGGCTAGGGCTCTATGGAGTCAATCAGTCCACAATACAGAGATGCATTTCCTGCAAATCGGAAAAGCATGCTAAACTGTAAGCTACCTGTCATTAACCTATTCCTGCAATTAATCAAGAATTGTGCTAAGTTTGTCAGCTCTACTAAATAAATATTGGGATCCCATTAGGTGGTAGTAAGCTAATTTTGCTCTGACAGTCTTACTACCTCTGGCTCAAAATTACTTAAGTATATGCAGAGGAAAAATAGGTAGCTATCTATCTCTTGCAGCTTAGCAATTTCTGATCAGGCTGATAACATAATCCTCAGAAGGAGAGTATGGCAAAGATGCCAACACAGAAGTTGTGCTATCTACAACTTGATTGTAAAAATGTATTTATTGGAAATGTGCTTATGTTATACTGGACTAAAAGTTATGTTATGATTTAGTGGGGCACTACAGTGCAAGGTATTATCTAAATAAAATTAAATCAATAATTTCTTAAAATTCTGCAGCATCAGAATAATCAGAATCAATGAAGAACAAAGTGAATCTTCACAATATAGATATACAGGTCTCCAGCTTACTACCTTTCTGAATTTCAGCAGTAGCATATGCATAGCTAGATGTGTTTTACTAAACCAATCAGATTTTTTTAACACACCTAGGGCCAATTGCTTGCATATGTGGCTAAAGCATAAAGGTGATAATTTTTTTCCTTCTTCAAACATTTAGCTTTTTTGCTGTCTGTAAACATACTAATTTTTCTGAAGGTCATGACTGTTTATATGAATTTATCCTGTAGAAAATTCAGTGTCTGAAAAACATTTAGAAGTCACACCAGTGAGAACATCACTAGTAACAAGTTGGGTTAACCTTTGTGTCCTGGTAGTACACTCTGAACTGGCCTTAGCAATAGATCTTGCACAAGGTAATGTCCAACATGATGTGAGCTCTGTAAAATCTGGCAGCTCTCAGAACCTGCAGGATTGCTGAACCACAGCCACACAATCTTCCTAGCAGATGCTGTCACCCACATCCATTTCATGGAAAAGCGAAAAGCAACCCAGACTGTTACACTGCATGGTAACATTGGAAATAATATACTGTGTGCGTTAAAGGGAGGACAGCATCAACAACTCCCAAGAGGAAAAAATCTGTTCTTACAAGGGACAGGAATGACAGATCCAGCACTCAGTGCAGCCCATTCTGCATAGAGGTTACTTGACTCTTCCAGCTGCATGGAGTTACTTGGAAACTTTATCCTTGCCCTATAGTGAAAGGATAGTGTACTTCTCCTTTTTTTTTAATCTTGCTTTGAATTATACAGTCAGTTTGAATTATATAACCAGTTGGGATTAAGGGATCTCCCAGAAACGTTCAGGAAAAATATTTTGTAACAACTTTTTAATTTATCTTCCATTAAATAGTTTCTCTCTTCTGATCTAGAGCACTTTACCTGAATTTATTGGGACTTTGGACAGTCCTAGTGTGTGCAGTATTTTGTGGATTGGTGATGTACTCTCATTACAAGAGTTGTGATCCTTGGACTGCTGGTTTCATTTCAGCTCCTGATCAGGTACAGATGTCCATTATGATAATTAGGAGCTGCTTTGGACTCAGATATAGCACGTACCAGGACAGTTTAAATTTTGTGCAATGCTCTATGTCCTTTCAGCACCCAGGCACTAAGGTGGTTGCCAGATCATGGCTACAATAATATCTGTTCTGGCTCTCCTGCAGTACTAATTCAATTGAGCATTTTTGCCAAAAGACATCCCTTTTGCTCAAAATCTGACACCATGTTATTTGGGAGAACACCAGAATTTAGGAACATGATCATAAACAGCTACTTCTCTTCCATTACCTAGGAAACTCATGAAATTTCTTATGTTGCTTTTGTGCTCCCTCTATCCCAGCTCATGCCATACTTTGTTATGGACATTTTTTCTTCAATGCCAGGAGTCCCAGGACTGTTTGTCGCCTGTGCATTCAGTGGAACACTAAGGTCTGTGAATCTGAATTGACATTTTAGCTGTTTAGGATAATTTCTTGAGAACCCAGAATGAGGTCAAAATATGAAGCCCTAAGAAAAGCCCAGCTGTTTTTCTTAGAACATTCTAGGAAGCAGCAGTAGTTCTTTATTGAATTATGTTACATCCCTGGAGGTATTAAAAGACGTGTGGATGTGGCACTTAGGGACTTGGTTTAGTAGTGGACTTGAATGTGCTGGGTTAACAGTTGGACTCTTTGATCTTGGAGGTCTTTTCCAACCTAAATTATTCTATGATTATATTTATGACAAAGTCTAACTCCACATCTCCAGTATCTTTTTATCCCAAATACATTTTAGAATAATGTTATCAATACAGACAAAGTGTAGAAAAACCAAGTTCAACTTCCCAAAATACCCTTGGGAGCTGCTCATGGTGAAATTGTCTTTGCTTAAGTTAACAGCCACAAAATCATAGTCAGGGGTATAAATGTTTTCAACAAGTCTATCTGAACTGTATTCACCAAAGATAGGTTCACTCATCTAGCTGAAAGAGTTGGGCCATTCATGGAGGACTAGGATGGCACTAGTGGTGACTGCATAGCCTTCAATTTGTATGGGAGTAAAGTTTTAATCCCGGAACATGTCTAAGGTCTTTGCAAACTTAGAAACTCATCCTAACTGACCCTTCCATTTACGTCTTGTTCCATGCCAGCACAAAGCAGAGCCCCCAGCAATTGCAGAAGTAGCAGGAACCTCACCAGTTAAAGCAGCACATACGAAAAATACTATGAAATATACAGTTCTTGAAGAGCATTAGTGCTGAACAACAGGAAACATTTCTTTATAAATACAACTTGATTTCAGATTATATTGCTTCCTGTTTACTTATCATTCTTACCCTTTCTACAGCACGGTAGCTGCCAGCATCAATGCTTTAGCAACTGTTACCTTTGAAGACTTGGTCAAGAAATGTTTCCCAAACCTCTCTGAGAAGATGAGCACGTGGATCAGCAAAGGCTTATGTGGGTAATCTAGATGAGATCCATTTCTTTAGCAGAAAAGGGCAGTGCATAGAGAGAGTCCCTCAGAAACGCTTGTACATTGGAAGCCTCCACAGGAATGTAACCCTTTATAAACCCACAAGGTAAACATCAGCCTGATGCTTCAGTAATATTAAGTATCAGCACCATATGGCAGAGAAACAAATATAGACTAGCATTAACAACCATTGCTCAAAATCCTTGGAAAAGTTTGGTCTACTGAAAATATCGAAAAACACTCTTCATAACACAGAAAGAATATTGATGTAGTTATTACCACATTACTCTATAGTAGTATTTCTTGTTCTTTTAGAGTAACACTGTAAGTAATTTCTATTCAAACTCAGAGTATTGCATAAACAGGTTATTCAGATAACAGATAAAAAGTATGCAAAAAAAAAGTAAAAAAACCCACAAAACATCATCAACATATCAAGCACCCAACATTATTTTAATTTTTAGGATATTTGTTACAATTATTGCAGTAAGATCATAACCCTTTTATGAATACCATAATAATACCATAAGAATTCTGTTAATGTTCATAAATATCATGAAAGAGCCAAACCCATATATTTTTTGTCTCTGTAACTGCTTCTAGTCGTCTCCATTCTTGTTTTTCCACTTACTACTTAGTTTTTTCACTCTGGACCTAGAAAGATAATTTTTGGATCTGAAACCAACATGTGCTAGCACATAAGTTTTGGTTGGCTTTACTCAAGACTGCTGCATACAGAGTTCCACCTACCACAAAGTTAAAACTGGTTTCAAAGGAAAAAAGCCATGTTGTTTATAATTTCTCAACTCATTTATTAGATTATTTTAAAAGTGATATTTAAAGGCAACAGAAATATTTCTACATAAGTCATAATTTCTAAATAATTTCATTGCTATTGTTCTACTTTGCAAGAAAAATCAATCAACCAAAAACCCAACGAGACTTCACACAAGACACTGCTGGGTGTGTAATGGTCCACTCTAAACACCCAAAAAGAAGTGCAAATTGCTCCGTGCTGCCTGGTCAGACACTACTGAGCTAGAAACCATCCTCACTATTAACCAGCACTGAGAACCTCACTACCTTATCTTTTCCAGGTATATTATATGGTGTCCTGTGCACTTCAATGGCTGCAGCAGCATCACTGCTGGGAGGAGTTGTGCAGGTACTTCTTGCTTCAGAAATGCAATTAATAGAACAGGAATAAACAGAAATGCAATGAACTGCACAAATAATGCTGCCAGCTCTGATGGCTGCTAGATTACCTAAACCTTTTCTGTGGACATTTTGCTTAGAGGAATAAGTAGCGGGAAAAAAATCATAAATCCCCTAACTCCTTCACTATTGACTCACTGCTAGGAAACAATACTGAGTATGATTGTCTCTTTAACTGTGCCCTGAAATCATTACTTATCCCTTCTCCCTCACCATTTTCCCACTGAAAATTACAGACCAAAATCAGAACTGGGCATGCTTCCCCTCAGCAGCTGCCCTGAACTCCTCTTTCTTCTCTGCACCCACAGGCTTCCCTCTCCATCCACGGGATGTGTGGGGGGCCCATGCTGGGATTATTTACTCTGGGAATTGTGTTTCCCTGTGCTAACTGGAAGGTAAGGAAAAAAATCCTGATCTAAAAGAAAATCTCTTAAATCTCTTGGTGTTTTTTGGTTAAAAGTCCATTTTGAAAATTGTTTGGGTCTTTGATCTGCTTTTCAGATTGAGTGCCTGAGGATCTAAGATCTATTTATACATGCCTTTTCTGTGTAAATTTATCCTGTTGAATTCAAGTCTACCAAACTGTGGAATAATTGGTGATTAGATTCACATGAGCATTTTCTTAAAAATTTTTTTTGTTTCTGAGTTTCATTAAGAAAAAAACATTATTCAATACTTGCACCAGCCTTGGGAGGTACAGTGATTTCAATAGCTTTGCCTTCACTCTTTCACTCAAAACACAACATGAGCTCATTCCATATTGCCCGATCAGGATTCCCATCAAGGTTAGCAGAAGTAAAACTAAAATCTGTACCACAGCTTTGATCACACTTCTGCTTCAACTTTTATAAATAGAGGGCACTAAAACACCATTTTTATACCTTAGTTGAGAGAGAACAGAATTTATTTACACCGTAACCCACCATTACTTACTCCTGCCTAATTCACATTCACAGAAAAGCACTTTCCACATATCATCTTTAACAGTATCTTTCTATACTTCCCAAGGGTGCTCTCGGAGGCCTCTTAGCTGGGATCAGCTTGGCTTTTTGGGCTGGTACCGGCTCTTTCATTTACCCTGCACCACCAACGAAGTCCATCCCTCTGCAACTGTCCACCCTCAACTGCACATGGGCTAACAGCACTGAGGCACTGATAACGGCAGCTCCCACAGTGGCTCCAGAGAGGTATTTTTCGTATTGTTACCATTTAAGCCTACGTTTTGCCACGTGTGCCACCCCAGCCTGCAGCTGGGGTGCAGGCAGTAACCACAGAGCAGGCTGGGAGTGCAGACTGATGCCAGATGACACACCAACTGCAGCATGAGCTGCATTTTGCTGGCACAGTCAGGCAACGATTTAAACGCAGCTGTTGCTCATCACTAGCTGCCTTTGTCACCTCTTCACAGGCCTTTGCTGGCAGACACCTGGTACTCCCTGTCCTACCTGTACTTCAGTGCCATCGGCTGCATGGGCTGTGCCATCACAGGGTTGTTGATAAGCTTTATAACAGGTTGGTGCTCTAAACATACGTAGACATATATATACACACACATATATAAACAAACATGCTTTTACATAAGCTGACTCAGCTGTTAAAAAAGCTTTTAAAAAGTCCAGCAAGTGACTTGAGACAAAGACTCAGAAGAGGGCAGTGGGCTCTGATCCTGCTCCACCACCTCACGTAGTCTGAGGCTCCCAAGGCTCATACCTAGCTATCCATAGACTCACATATTATTATTTTCTTTTTCCAGGACCTAGTAAAGGAGAAGACATCCCGCCAGTGTTAATTAAGCCAGTCTGCAACCTGTTCTGCTTTTGGTCCAAAAGACTCAAAATTTTCCTCTGGTGTGGTGTGCAGCACGATAGCCTGGAAGTAAGTACCTGAACCCATCAGCTCAGCCCTGCTGTGGCCCAGGAACAGTGGGAACACGTGCATGTACCTACATGAGGGCATGTGCTGAGCAGAGAACTAGCCAGCTTTCAGCAGTTGCTTTTGAACTTATGCAAGGGATGCTGCATAAGCACCACAGACTGGAAATGAGATCAGCCAAACCCTGGTGAGTAATAAGTTACCTATTTTTCCTGTTTTCATCAAATATGGGGACTCAGGCTCCCCAAACAGCCCTCGGAAAGCCAGGAACTCATGAAACAGGGTCTGACTTCCATCTCTCTGCTCTCCCTGCTCCAGCAGCTGAGTGGGAACAAAACTGCACTTTACACCCTAGAGAGTTCACCAAGCTAGCACCTTCCACCAAGCTCAGAGAAAACGACTTTAGAACTCATATGTTCATGAAGCTCTCTTGCTGCTGCCATCCCCACCATCAGAGCCACTGTGGCTTCTGCCCTTCAGAACAGCACCAGGGAGTAACAATCAGGCAGTGCTGCACTCACCAGCACCTGAGTTGCTCCCTCTCACGTCCACCTCCTCCACGGCAACAGGTCCAGCTACTCCCCAGATGTCTCAAGGCTTTGTAGCTCATTAAAAAGGCATACAGAATGAATACCTCTCTTCTTACACTGTTTTTAACAATTTTCCTTTAATCAAAGGAAAAAGGCAGTCAATACAGGCTTCAAACTACCAGGGTATTTTCTTTCTTTTTTTCAGATGGACTTTGAGAAAAAACTGCCTAAAGTTGCTGCAAATAAAACCAGAACAGATAACACCTTCAAGAATAATACCAACAAAGAAAATATTCACCAGATCTCTGGTTACAATGCTGAGGAAAATTCATATACAAATATGAGCAGAGAATCTCGCCTCTAGAAGCTGAGGGACAAGGGACATTTAATCAAACTTTAGTTCTTCAGCTTCAAAAATTAAGAACTTTTTTACTGCATTTACCAGCTTGTAGGTGACCAAGAGGGAACAATTGCTATCTATAGCAATAAAGGCCAGATTTTTATTTATGAATTTCTTGGCAGACCTGGGAAATGATCGGACAATGGGGTTTTGGAAGCACTACTATTTCAGAAGAAATGTTTCATGAATTTTGTTGTGGAAGCTCCCACTCAGATGCAGCTGCAATACATCTGCATCACATGCTCTGTTCAGTAACTCATCATTGAAGGGAAATATGCAAAGGTGAACTTGAGATAAATTAAGACTTCGGAGAAGTTTGTGAGATACCTCGCTAAGGTGACACTGTGAGCTGCCCTCTGATGGAGGGAGAGAAGGGAGGTCAGGTTGAGCCTATACCCAGGTATCTGAAAAAGTCTCCTCACAGGAACCTTGTATAGATCAGCCTGGTCTTTCAGTCACCAAGATAACTGTGTTTGCTTCCTCTGTGGAATTCAAGTTTTCTTCATAACTTCTCATTGTAAAAGCTATAGGAGAGAGTAACAAATTTTGCTTTGAATTCAGGATAGTTCCTTATCTGTGTTAGTTTTCAGCTCAAAAAGATCCACTTTCATGCAATAAAGAAAATAAACTAATATTTAATGGTGATTATGCCTCCTAATTGATAATTCATGCTGAATTTTGGAAAAAAGACACATAATTAGGCAAAATAATCTGTCTGGTACAATGTCTTGGAAGCAGAGACCACTCAGTGCTCTCTTTCAGTGAAACACATTTCTTCTAAAATGTCCTGGTTTAAATCAAAGTCAACAGATCACCTCTCACCCTGATAAACTTCTGGATATAGTTTTTCGATAAATATATTTGTTTTTAAACAAAATGCCCAATTGAATGAAACAAAATGAATAAAAATATCAAAGATGAGACTCATGGACCCAGCTGATACATTTAGCTCAGATTTCTTTGAAGAGCCCAGCTATTGCTTTTGCTTTATCAGTGACCGTTTTTATGATGTAAATGTATGTCAACGTGGTCCTTGAAGTTACTTCCCCTGTGTACATTCATGCCCTACCCCTGGAAGTGGTCCCAAGATTTTAATCAGAAAACAGAAACAGCAGTCTGTAAATGACACTGCCTTGCTTGCATGGAACAGTTTGTCAAGAAACTAAGAATTAAGGCAATATTTGTGTTAATCCCTTTTACACTGCTTTTATAATCTCATAAAAGCTTATAGCTGAGTCTGGCTAGCTGCTTGCTGTCTCGTATGGCATGCTTTCCCCTTCTGCTTCCATACTCGGGATTGTTAGCAAGGCAAGATGGAAACTCAGTAAATACATCTGTACCATATATATCTCATGGCCACACACCTTACTGATTAGGTTGTATTAAGTCTATCATGCACAAAGATGTAAAATGATTCCTGAGTGAAAGTGGTTCAAAACACCAACACAAAGCTATATAGTCAGATGGAGGATGATAAAACCCTCTCTACTCATAGCTGGGAGGATATCTGATTCAGAGATCTGTAACTCTGAAGACAACCAAGTCTCCTCTGAATATTTCTTAAGGAACTTAGAGCAGTATCATTATGCTCTGCATGCATTTCACAAGTTTGGCAACATAGGATTCAATACAGACTTAACATCTTTTCAAATAATTTACCACAAAAGAGAATCTTAATTTATCCATTTAAGGTCCAAAAAAAGTGAGTTAGGTTGGCTAGAATTGCATTCTCTCCAAATGCTGTTGAAGAAATATCCTGAAGAATTTTTCTTCGACTATTTCCAGACTAGTTTTGTTACAATTAGAGCTGCTCATTGAACACAAGTGTTTTCTGTATTTGTAATAGAGCCAGGCACAAGGTTATACTAATTCCAGCACGTGGATCATACATGACAACATATGGCTAAAATCAGTAGTTCATTATTCAGCCTTCTAGCAAGATTTAAGGATAAATCCTAGCAAAACTGGAACTCAGAGAAATTCCCATTCTGTTTAAATATTCATGTCAGTGTTGTTTCGTTATCTTCTCATTTCCTCTACATCCTGAGCCATTGATCCTTCCAGATGCAGACATAGCCTGTCCACTTTGGTTGAAAAACTGAGATTATGAAACTAGGAACAGATAAACCCTAGAAGAGCTTAAATTTAAGAAATTGTTAGTCATTAGTGAAAGCAGTACAACATAAATGACTGAAAATTTGAAAACTCAGTCTAGCTGTCCCTTGAGACCAAAATAATTGTATTTAATTGTTAAAAATGCCTGAGCCAAGTATGACCCTGAAATTACTTTCTTACAGGACTATGGTTTGAATGCTCATGAGCACTCACTTTTCAAGTATAAATTGCTTTTAATTGTCTTTGAATATTCGGAATAATAAAGCTCACAGCCTTTTTCAAAGATATCCAAGTTTATTACTGAAAAAAATTGTAGTAATCAAATGTTCATGATACAGCAAGTAGTTGCATTTGTACATGTAAACCTTGATAAAGTAAACAGCATCCCAAAGACAAATTTATGCCAAAAGTGTCTTACAATAGTTAATCAGATCTACAACTTTTTCCTCAGTGAATTCTTTTACTTCTGGGGTACAGAGCTGCTTGTAAAAGCAATCTTAAAACACAAAAGAAACTAAAAGCTGCCATGATGGAGGAACTTACAGATTTTGCACAGAAAAGTAAATTTCTCCGAAATGCTCTGATAAGGTCAACTTGTTTTAAATATCACTTACTAAGTGTGGATTTATGAGTAGAAAAAATAGCTGAAATTTTGTTCTTACTCCTTACTTAGAAATCAAGTTGTATTTAAATATTACATAAATTTCAAATTTCTACACATTTTAAGAAATCTCTTATGATCATGATATTGCAAGTTAGCCAGGACTATCAGGGTAAAAAATGACTGAACTATCTTATTCAGTTAGATTTTACATGAGACTGTTTCAAAGAACTGAAATTTCAGTGATACTACTCTAGGTAAAAATTAGAGCCATCAGTTTGGAAGATTTTTCAATACAGAACTCCAAGTCATTGAAATAGAACATGGAATGAAAATATGATCTGATTTTTTTTTTCATTATTAACAGAAAAATCATCATGTTCTCAGTGGTTAAAATCTCATTAGCTTTAGACTCCAATGGGTTTAATCCTAATTTCTCACCCTGTTGCATCTTAACAAGTAGCTCATAATAAGAATGCAAACTACAGAGAACAACTAGCAATACAGAAGTTGTATCAAGAAGTTAGAATGAGCCAAGAGAACTAATACAAGGTCATTTCCAGTGAAGTGAAGAGGGAATACACCACTAACATTTCAAGACTAAATCCCAGTTCTGGATTTAAAAAGTTTCTGTATACCATGGAACTGTGAAGTGATTTCCCTACTGTTCCTTGCTGTGCCCTAAGAACTTTGCGCTGTTGTGGTAACATTGTGCTATTATGGTTATGCCAAGATTATGACAATCCAAATTTCTAGTAAATGCGTTTGCAATGGCAATATCAGATAAAAATTGTCAAAATGAATCCATTATAGAAATTTAAAAATTATACAACTGTGTAGGGTATTTAGGATGTATGTGTATGTGTAGGAAGGGACATAAGGAGAAAAAACTGTGGTGCTTGGGGAAGTGACTGAAAGAAACATCACACGCAGAGGTACCCCATGCTGTCTCACACTACTCCATCCAATCAATGCATACCGATTTGTAAAAAGCACCAGACAAACTAGTACTTGTGCACTTTCTGCTTCGGCATCTCAGTAAAGGACATCCAAAAGCAGCCTGTACAAAAATCTGCTGTTACAGAATAGCCCTGGAAACTGGACTGTCACCCAGAAGGCAGTGTGTAATAAAACACTGAGGATAAGTAAAGAATGAGCCAAAGGAGAAAAAAAAAGATCAGGAGGGCTGTCCCCATGCTTCATCCTCAAACCCTTTTCAGAGCCTGTTGCAATTCTGGAGCAAAACTTGCTGGAGTGAACGTGAGCCCTTTGCTGCCTTCTGCTCATTCTCACCCTCCACATGCTGGTTGCTGCATTTTACCTCAAAAGAACATGAGTTTTGCGAGCATGAGGTTGACTACGAAAAGACTTAGGGAATTTTTTAAGCTACTACATTTTCCACTACAGGAATAAAAGTTAGAAATTCACTTAAACACTTTCAAAAAGTGTCACTGTATGCATTTTAGTCAGACAAAATATGCATTGGAACAAAAGAACAGGTCTGCCTAGAAGTGGAATTCTGTTTGAATTCTAGAATCAGTCTTAACATCAAATAATTATTAAGAAATGCTGCCCTTATATTTGTTTCAAACTTTTCCTCCAAACAAGCAACACCAGCACTTTATGAGGATTCCAAAAACTAAAATGCTTCTCAAAGTACTACTGCATTGCAAGTGATTACTGATACCACTATTTTTATCTCTGTCCATTTTCTTAATAGAAATAGAAACTTGATAGAAAATGTGATTCTTTTTATTTTCCATCAACTTTATTGCATTCATATTTAGCTGTTTGTATAAAATGAGTTTTATTAATATGGCTATTGCCCAGTATATATAAAAAAATCTATTTATAATAGTTCTAATGAAAATTGGTGACATTTACAGGCTAATATTTTCAATTTATGGACATGGATGATTTTCAGTTAACCAAAATGATATGATGCTTCTAAATATGCATATGCTAAAATTTGCCTCCAAACAAACTGTGACATAATGCAAAGTTTGCCTCCAAACAAACTGTGACATAACGCAAAAGTTTACTAAGTCCCACAGTGCCATGTAGGTAACTCTACTGGATCCCATGGCTCCAGAAATTATTTCTGGCAACACTCCTAGTTGGACTCCGCAGTGGAAGAAGCCGCAGCAAGGAAAGAGCACATGTGCATTATGCACATGATTAGACTGATCATCTTAATGGCACATTTAAGAATAAAACATCACCAAAATTCTTGACTTTCCCCATATTAATACTCACCCTGAAGCTGTGTTTCCCAAGGTATTTTTCCTTCTGCAGAACTTTTTATGAAGGAAACTTCTGGATTATTAATTTTTCCGTTAAGGTATTCATCTACTAACCTATTTTTACTAGTCTGTCTAGACATTTTCATTTTGAGCTTTCCATAGGACACAATTGAGCCTAACTGTTCCTCAGAACACAATTTATGACAAGTTGTTGTTGGAAAAGGGCACAGCCATAGCTGATGTGTATTTGGTACTACTGAAGACACGTACTTCCAAAGAAACATCTAAAAAAACCCAGAAACTCACTTACCATCCATCATCACTATTGAAATTTTAGCCTTGTCACCATTTTCTGTATAAATCCTTTAACGAAAAGGGTTAGGAAAAAAATGTCTCATTAATGTTGGAAAAGACCTCCAAAATTATCAGGTCCAATCTTTGACGGAACATCACCATGACAAATAAATCACAACACTAAGTGCCATGTCCAGTTGTTTCTTGAACACTTCCAAGGATGATGACTCCACCACCTCCCAGGGCAGCCCGTTCCAATGCTTTCAGTGAAAAAATTCTTCTTGATGTCCAGCCTGAACCTTACCACGAGCAGCCTGAGGTTATGTCCCCTTGTCTTGTCACTACTTGCCTGGTGGAAGAGGCTGACTCCCACCTTGCTACCATCTCCGTTCAGGTAGTTGTGGAGAGTGATAAGACTCCTCTGAGCCTCCTCATCTAACTAAACAACCACAGCTCCTTCAGCTGCTCTTCCTATGACTTAATCTCTCTAGATCCCTCACCAGCTTCATTGCCCTTCTTTGGACATGCTCCAGCACCTCAATGTCTGTCTGGAATTGAGGAGCCCTGAACTGGATACAGTTCTCAATGTGTGGCCTCATCAGTGCTGAGTATAGATGGACAATCACTTCCCTCGTCCTGCTGGCCACACGACAGGATGCTGTTGGCTTTTTTGCTCACCTGGGCAGACGCTGGCTCATGTTTAGCCGCTGTTCATCAGCAACCCCAGGTCCTTTTCCACAGGGCAGCTTTCCACTCTGCTCCTAGCCTGTAGCACTGCAGTGGGTTGTTGTGATCCAGGGACAAGACTTGGCACTTTGCCATACTGAACATTCCATTGGCCTCAGCCCACTGATCCAGCCTGTCCATATCCCTATGCAGAGCCTTCTTGCCCTCCAACAGATGAACAATCCCACCCAACTCAGTGTTGTCTGCAAACTCATTGAGGATGCCCTTGATCCCCTTGTTCATATAATTGATAAAGACACCCCAATACTGAGCCTTGGGGAACCACACTACTGACCAGCTGCCAACTGGATAAACACCATTTATTGCCACTCTCCAGGCATGGCCAACCAGTCAGCTTTAATTCAGCCAAGAGTGCACCTGCTGCCATCTTCTCCAGAAGGATGCCATGGGTGACAGTTTCAAAGGCTTTACTGAAGTCATCATGAGGTTTGCCTTGTTTCCAAGTATCCATCCAAGGATGCTCAATCAGTGTGCTGTGGGAGCCTGGGCTCAACACTCAGGCAAACCTTAGCAAACAGTTGTGAATACTCTTAATACCTCCCTCTTTGTGGAGACAAACTTTGAGGAACCTCTCATTAGGATGGCCAATAAAACAGAATTCTTATTTTCCTTTTTTTATTTACCAAAATTCAGATCTCACACACTAGGCACAAATTTAGAATAAAAAGTCATAAGAAATGAGGTGTATATCATGTATCTGGACTTTGTGCCATTTCTGAAATGTAAATTTCTTTTGTCTGAATCAAGATGCAGAATTTGGTTAAGAATAATTAACACATTTTGAACAAATACCTTATATATAAAAAATCTAGTTGCTCATGCAGTCTCTGTAAGGGCGCATGCATAGAGCAAAGTTGTCATAGATTAGATCTCCAACGATCTAAAGCATTTTTGCACAAATTGAGGTTCTAAAGCTTTGTAAAATTTCACAAATGCAGCCTGCATGCACAGTCTACTCATACTAGTCATTTGTTCGAAAAGACAATATTTAAAATATGAAAAGATCATTCACCACTCAAAAAATACATTATTCCTGAGGACAGTGTGTGACTTATTCTTTAGGAAAATAACGTGCAATCTATGAAAACAGCATACTAAGTGAAGTCTAGCAAAAAGATTTCTCAGCTTAAGCAAATAGCTAGATAGTGGCAAGACCTTTACACATTGCTGATGTCCTCCAAAAGTAAAGGACACACAGAGTGTTTCTCCAAACTTCTTGTGCTTTTCCAGTGCATAAAATGCACTATGTCAGAGCTACATACTTGCCTTTCATATACTCCTATATATGTGTTGAAAAAAATTCATAAAATATATATGTAAATCTCAAATACTAAAAGATTTTTTAATGTGGTTTTTCAAGTCCAATTGGAATTTGCCTAAGTATGCCAATATCAATAGCAGAAACAAGAAAGTATAAAAAAAATCAATATTTCTGATTTTTGCCTGATTTTACCCTGTATCTTTATACCTTGGGCCAGCCAAGACATTTTGTTTTTAGAGAAAACATTAAAAAGAGTTCATCTGTGACCTTCCAAAGAATTGAAGTATGATCACTATGTGGCACAGAAACAAAAACTGTGACACAGGGTTAATGCTGTCAAACAGTGTTTGACAATCCATAGAATGAGACAGACAGACAATAAATTAAATCAAACATTGTGACTCTATTAGAACTGAGGAGAGTGCATTTATTTTTTTTCTGATAATGACTCCTGAGGAACTTAATGCACAACCCAGAACATGAAGGAACAAAACAGCCTTTCCAAAATATGGCAAGCTGAGTTCCATCAGCCCTTTATCACAGAATGAATGGGTAATGTATCTGATTGGACCAGATCTTCAAATTTCTTTCCTCCTTTCATGCAGTACTGTAGATACTCCTACAATTGCCTTGTCTGGTCACAGAGCTGGAATTAACCAAGAAATCTCACTAATATGGTGAAACAACTGAAGAACTTAAAAGTCTGATGCCAGGCTCTCTGGATACAACAGATCCTATTTACCCACTTTGATGGGCTCTTGACTCTTAAAATTAATGAAAAGAAAAAGAAAAG
>VZTD01005019.1:0-119250 GCA_013397725.1 Rhagologus leucostigma | reverse complement strand
AAAAGAAAAGAAAAGAAAAGAAAAGAAAAGAAAAGAAAAGAAAAGAAAAGAAAAGAAAAGAAAAGAAAAGAAGAGAAAAGACTATTGTGCTAATAAATGAAAGTGAATACTTGAATCACACTTTTTAGTTCAATAGGATAATGTAAATAGTAAAAATTCAGGTCTTTTCATATCTGCCAGCAGTGATTTTGCTGTCACTTTATCCCTAAAAATAATGTTAAAATTTGCACTTTGTAGTTACTGTGCTTTGCTTGCTCTTTGTTTTCAAAATTTTTCTCACCCAAAAGAAGCATTATTTAAAATTGTACAAGAGAAACAGAACAACTGTAACTCTGTTTCTCCATTTCCTTCCCTGCAAGGTATTCCTTCAAATTTGTTTAACTGTTAAGTTTTTTTTCCCATATTATGAAATGTTAGTAACAGACAACTTCATCACCAAAATGTGACTATTAACCACAAGCAACACTGCAGTATGCTGTTTGCACATAAAAACTGAAATTTGATTCTTCAATGAACATCTACCTTTTTAGTGATTTTATCGAAAAAATCCCCCCCAAAGTGTAACAAGGCATACAAATAATAATAGTAGTAGTAATAATAGTAATAATAGTAATAACAATTTAAAAAATTGTAACTCTAAGAGTAACCACTGTGTGTCTATGCATTTATATACAATCTGTATATATATTTGCTTGTATTCAACTGCAATTTTATGACATATTTAGGCCAATAAGTGTACATTACTGCAACATTTACTATTACAATAAGAAGAACAATAGGAAGTTACAAATTGCTCTTCTTCTTCTTCCCTGAACAAGCAAGCCACAATGTTATACTGTATGTCTCATATATATCTGCAGAAGCTTGCATACTATAAAGATATAATTGTATTTTGGAGAGAAAGTCATTTGCACTGCATGGGAGTATTTCAATTTAGCATTCTGTGAAGTCATGGAACCATTGCCCAGACAGATCAAGAGGAACAGTAACACAGCATGAAAATGAGTTCTTTCATCCTGGAAGCGTGTGGAGCTGGCCTTTCCACACACACAAAAGTGGAAAGACAACTCAACAGCTGTATCAACATGGGCAATGCAATGCATTCTCCTAGTGCTACTGTTTTCTTTCTGAATTTGGACTTTTTGGTTTTCAACTAGATGGATAAATTAATGACATTGATGTGCAAATCTTAAACTGCATAGTAAATATTTAGCAGCCACAGACCCCTTTTTCAGGGTAGGACCACATCCACAATCTCAACAAGAGACTAGGACAAACCTGACAAAACAGTAAGCCTGAAAGATCAAGTCATGGCCACAAAGGCAACAACTGCTCTTTCCTTTAGAGGCATTACAGATGGAGCTCAGCAATCAGAAGCTGTAGAAGTAGTGGATATCACGTAAGTTGGTTTTAGTCATGCCCTTACTCTATAGGTTCACAGGTAATTTTCTGTTTTCATCATGCTGATAGTATCTTCATAAACGGCATGAAAATCCATTGCCTTTTTTTAAAACTGTGTCCAGGTTTTTAATCTGTCTGCACATTTCTGAATGCCAATTGTCCCTGGATCTCATCACAGACCAGTTACAGGTAAGGCTTTTCATTGTCATCATTGGAAACACCTATTTTTCAGTGCCAACCAAAGTACGCAACTGTACTGCCTAGCAAGAACATATATATACCACCACCTCTCACTGATGCCAGACTGACTTCATTTTGTAACTTCATTCTCCAATTTCAAACAGTGGTTTTGTTGTAACATGGTAGTGACTAAGGCCATTCATGGTGATATTGTTTCCCATTCTTTTTCCTTTCTCTTTGCAAATGTTCCAGTTCAGCCTCATACATCATTTCCTGGACTAAGTATTTCTCTCTTCTCATTCTGTCACACAAGTCTTTGGGTATGTCTGGGATTAGGTAGGCAATGAAAGACTTTATTCCAAAAACAAGGTGCTGAAAAGAAAAACAGAAATAATTGCTTAAAATATGGGTAAGTATTCCTTTGTAGGACTATATTTTAGAGCCTAGAAGTCTGTGGCAAAACTGGAACTGAGATTCATTTTGTGACTAAAAGGCAACTCCTTCCGTTTTTTTTAATCAAAACACTCACATGGGAGTAAATGAGTGATTTAAAAGAAATGGGCAAATGCTGAAGTTTTCTAAGAAGTAAAACAAAGGGTATAGTTAGTGACTTAAATAAAGATGTGACTACAGGACATGCTAGTTTCATGAACAAATGCAAACGCTACCTACAAGCAGTCTTTGTTCAGGGCTTATAATGGAAATAGGTAACCAGATTCCTGGGTAGTATGCAGTATGTTCTTCAAACTTAGTATATACACTTCTACTTTTATATTAGGCTAGAATCATGTATCATTTTCCTGACACAGATTTTATCTTGTAATAACTGTGCCTAATGTACACAAAACTTGCATTTCTTCTTTTTCAATAAAATGTGAAAGATTGGGTAGGGAACCAACATGATGTATAAGATGATTGTTAAGGAAATATGATTTTAGAGGAGCTCTATAGTAAGTGCATGCTCTGTCAATTCTGTTTGAAGCAGCTGATAGACAACAGTTTGGGGAAGACAATTTTTTTCCTCTCTCTTGATTGTAATGAACAAACAATTGATTAAAATGACAAATTACTTTTAGGACTACCATAAAGAACCAATTCAGACTTTTAAGAGGTAGAAAGGAATTGTTCCCTTCCACAACTAACCTCAAATACTATTATGAAGGCCAGCCGTGCTGCCAGGACATGCCAAAACTGCAAAGTGAATTCATATGGAGTTGAACTCCATGGTGGAGCTCTGTAGTCTCTGTACCTGCAAAGCAAAGAGAAACCCAGTATGTTAGCCTGTGCTAAAAAACCTAAACATGGTCAAGTGGTCTCTAGTTCATCCCAGATTTGGCTAAAAGGAGAGAAACTGAAGTGAAAGCAGACTTCAAGAGGAAGTAAACAGAAAGGGAGAGCAACTGTACAGAATACAGGCTATTAAATAGAGCTGTTTATGAGACGGTACTTTCTGCTTTCAAAAATGCAGAGCAAACAGTTTATTTTGTTGTTACAAAGCTGGAGTGTTAAGTGTGTTGATTCTAAATTGGTTCTTGTCTTTGCTTCTAAGCATTTGAGATTCTCCAGACAAAGTTTGCATAAATGAAATATGATTCTAATTTAAACTAATGCTCACTGCAAAACTAAGTCTGAAAACAGGAGTGCACTCATGTCATATTTCATTTTTATGCTGGATTTCTTGTATTCATCTTGCCTAACTGTTTGCAATCTCAACCTGGGTTAGAGAGGTAACAAATATTTTAACTGTGAATTTTAATTAATTGACTTCAGAATGCTTAACAAAACTGAAATGAGGATTTTTACCCTTCTTGGCAGCTGGTAAAATTTTTAAATTAAATAATTCATAGAGACATGAAAGATAATGGCTTGCAAGAGTCCTGCAAAAACTTCAAACACAGGTTTCCAATATGTTAGTAGTGTGCCCTACCACACGCTCTTTGCACTTGAGGCTTCCATGTTGAACAAACATGAACTCCAATGCTTTTACGGGCAAAAAAGAAATGGCAGCAATTTAAGCACTTTTAATTTACTGTCTGCATTACTGTCCATGCCTGTATTACAAGAAGGGAGAGCATCAAAACATACCGACAGTATCCTGAGTATCCCATCCCAAGTTCACTCAAATCAAATACTGATAAACTGCTGTTGACGTATCCTTTCAAGCATCTGAAAGAAAAAGCCATATGGGCAGCACTTTCTTCATAAAGTGGTTATACAATAAACATCCTGTATGTAAACATATTCTGCTATCAGATATTGCGAGCATAATATTTTATTTGCTTATCAGGACAAAAGCATTTCTAAAATTTCACGCAGAGAAGCAAAGTTTATTGGAAAGAAAAGACTAACATCTGTTTCAGGTATAGCACTGTTTAAAAGTCTACTTTCAGCACTTTTAATGGTTTTGCTTCTTATCTACCAGGAGATATAAACCAAAAATTGTTGCTACAGTGTTTTTAACTGTTTCCTAAAATTAATGAACGTTGAAAGATGGATAGAAAGGCAAAGAGCAGAATAATTTAACACCCCTGCAGAATCTGCCACCAATAATGCAGCATATACAAAAAAACCCCAGGTTTTATGAGTTAAAACAAAGAGTTTTCACCAACAGTAAAATGAACAGTGCATATATACCAAACAGTTATATTAAAGGCAAAAATTTATTACTATTAATTACAGAAATCATATAAATATATTGATTTATGACTATAGGAGTGAATTTTTGCTGTTGCTTGAAAACCACAGACATGTAAGACATCCCGTCTTCTTTGAAATCTGTCTTGTAACTTAACTAAAGCACATTTGAAAATCAAAAAAGATTTAAGAAGAGATGCATGAGGAATCCTTTTATAATCTGAATCTTCAGGTTTGCTGTGTTACCTCAAATCTCTACTGGCAAAAGAAGAAACAGAATTACATAGTTCTCTCTTAAATGGGTAGTGTGCATTAAGCGCTAACATATTGCTGATACTGTCTCTTTTCATCCCATCCCACCTCATTCTTTTTGCCCTTAAACTCTCTTTTCCTGTGACAGCTCAGGAAGAGTAAATCTCTACTTTTGGGAGCATATATATGTGTTTGGGAATGTACTGGGAGAAGACAGTATAGACCTATTGCAGAGAAGAAGAAAAGCTTACCTAGAAAAGATCTGAAAACTGATGCAATGTACAAACTTTTTTGTTTGCGTTCAGAAAGGAAGACATGATTTTCCACTTACATAACTAGCTACTTTGCAAACTCTTTGGAATGGCTGACTTAATTGCACTTCACATCTGTGAAGGTTTGCACAGATCTAAAAGAAATGTATCTGATATATGTTATCATAGAAATACAGTTGTAAATTGTGCTTCCACTGAAAAATACATGTATATATAAAGAATATCCTAATTACTTTTCTTGTCTGTACCCTTGATCTGTACAGGGACCATATTTGTATGCATAGACAAAACGTGGAATGTAATCAGAAGTAATGGCAATAACAAAGGCATTGGTGATGACAGCCAGAACTCCAATTCCTTCCAGAATTCCATACCAAATACCTAGAAACAAGAGAAATTACAACAAAGCCATCAGTTTTTTATAGTCATATTATGTCATACTAGTGATAATAAAGTCATTATTAGTCACAGTTTTCCCTTCTTATTGAGAATGAATTATGAGACAGAAAAACCAGTCAAGATTAAGCCATGTCCCCACATTCCAGCCACGACTGCTGCCACCCGAATGAAATCTTACAGTAGGGCACACCCTGTTGAGAAAATACAGGTAAGCAACAAAGGCGTAACCATAATTTTTTGTTATAAAGGCCAAATAGGAGATTCTGGAAAGAGATTTCTTATTTAATGCAATTTTAAATTAAAAGTTAATTCAGCCATTTTATTTAATTTCTAAATTCAATTGATTTTAGACCTAGAGTTCCACAAATCAGAAGCCTGAAATACTTTTAGCCTGTTTTCAATATTCAAGCTATTATGATTCCTTATCGTAAATGGAAAACAAACTTGAGGAGTCCTCTTAGCAAAGCAACTATCCTTTTGTTGTTTAAAAGGAAAGTTGTCACTGAAATCTGTTGGTTACATTACCATCTTGACACATGAAGTACTTCAGGGGTTAAGCTGTTTTAAAGACAAAAATACAAAGAGATTATACCTGACAGTGACAGCCATTAGGTTCTCTCACCTATATCTGTTGCTCTTGCAGGCATAGGTCTTCGCCACTGAGTGACAAACTTGTATGCATCTAACCTGATTTCTATGATATTGTTAAGCAGTGCCAGGAGAGGTGCCAGTGGGAAGGCAGCAACAAAGATGGTGGTAAAGCCAAACTGTAAAACTAGACAGGCATTTCTATGATTAGAAATTGGAAATTCAAAAAATCTTTCAATGTGCAACACAGTTCTACTTTCTGAAGAAAACCAACACCTCCTAGATTTGCTCACCCATCTCTAAATATTCATCCATTAAACCATGGAGGTTCATAGGCTGCAGATTCCAATCTTTTTCCCACTGAGGAAGAGAAATTTTATTCTCCATTGATTGCCCTCTTCTCTTCATTTTGCGTCGTGACCACCAGTTCTGCAATAAACTTCATTAGATAAAGAGAGTATTATTGACTGTATCTGCTCAGAGATTTAAAATATTTTCTGCTACTGTTTTGAAATAAGTGGGCCTATTTTCAACAGCACCTGGATGATTACTTAGGTATTTTATGGAAAATTTTACAATATCATCTTAGATACAATGCAATGAACTTATAAAAGATCTCAAAATTCTGCATTATAATTTTAATTATGTCTTTAATGTAGCATGTTCGGCATTGTACAAATAAGCTTTTCAGAATATAGAACATGCTTGCATAGACTTTTTTTTTCTTGGTAGGATTTACCTGAATGACTAAATTAAAAAAAGAACAAGAAAAAAAAAATCACACACAGCGAGAGCACTAAAAAATAAATAGTGCTTTACCTTCAATCCTGTAAAAGACAAACCAAGTAAGTGGAACTCAGTAAGAACTCCATACTAGAATACAGTGAATAGTAGATTACATATATTTTTGAACAAACTTAAAGATCTAGATGCTCTACAGAATATTTCTTTTCTTAAAGCAGGAAAAAGCATTTAAAAAGGTGTTGCTGAAGGTGGAAATATTTAAGACTATTCTTCACAAAGCTGTGCAGAGATCTTTTCACAAAGTAGTTACAAATATTAAGGAGATAGCAGGCTCATTAATTAAACTGTTATTCAAATGATCCAGTACTGACACATGGACATATTAAAGATTACTGTTTGTTTCTAGATATTATGGAAAAGAGACTAAAGATGGGAAATAACTTTCTTGTAAGTACTTTTATAAAAAGGCTGCTCTTTTTTTCTCAAGATAATATAGTGTTCGGCTCTTGAGCTCTCTTGTTACTGAAAGACAAACTGTTGCCTAAGTTGTAAACAATGGTTTTGTCAAAAAAACCACTTCTTTCCGTAACAGAATATAAGCATGTTCTAAAATAAATTTTAGACAACTTTAACATCCTGCTTGGCTGAGGAGACAGGAAGCCTGGTAGCTCAAGTAGGTTTCTCCTTTTCAAAAATCCTCATTCCACAACATACCGCACACTGTCCCTCATTTGCAGAACAACTGCAATTGCATGTTGTAAGCAAAAACCTTTCTAACATATTTTTAAGGTTGAGACTTCAATTAGATCAATATTTGATGATCAACCTTTTACTGGAAACATATTCTTCCAGTTTCAAGCGAAACGTAAGACTCTTAGCTCATTAGTCTCTTCAGAGACTGAACATCTCTGATTGTATTATGGAAAATGAAATCATAATAAAAAATTTAGATACTTAACATACCCTGAGAAGCTTTATCTTAGAGCAGCAGTTAATGCTTTCCTTGGGAATAAAGTGACAATATGTGAGGTGCAACAAGTGAAAACATTCTCCAAACATAAAACCATTTCTCTCTGTCACTGAATCATGTATTTACTATTTTTAAAATGAACTTTAACATCTGAACTTACGGATAGCCTAGTTCCATGAAGTTGTTCCACATTTGTTTTAAAACCATAATAACTCCCATTTGCAAGCAGAGATCTATCAAACAGCCACTAGGATGACACTGAAATGAAGTGGAAGAGATCTATAGCTAAAATCAGAGAATTCCTTTATTTTTATTTGTTCAGAGTGTTAATAAAATTACTAAATATGTGTGGTCTTGTAACCATCTCCAGATGATTATAAAGATAATCAAGATAATAATAACCAGATAATCTCCATCTGCAGAAATATTAAAAGAAATACTAATAAAATAAATATTAACAGACTTCAGCTGAACAACCTTTAGACATATTTTTAGGTATTAGGTCATACTGCCTATTTTAAAGGTATGTGTGCTAGATATATGATAAATGATACAGACCATTTCACTTAGACCAATAAACACACATTTCAAAACAATGGAGCAATATTTCAATTGCAATAAACCGAGTGTAAAGAGAGACTTACTAGCAGAATTTCTGGTACTGGTATCTTAACTATAGATATATATAGACTGCCATATTACAATGTGAAGTAATTACAGAACCATTTTTTCAGATCATGGACTACAATAGAAGAAATCTGCTCTTCAGAGAAAAGAGCATACTGGTGAGCTGCAATTCTAACATTCAAGTTAAATTTTGAAAATAATATTTTTCTTTTCTTAATTATTAGAATCATAGATTAGTTTGAGTTGGAAAGGACCTCTTAAGATGATCTAGTCCAAACTCCTGCAATAACTATGGCCATTTTCAACTAGATGAGCGCCATCCAACCTGATCTTGAATGTTTCCAGGGAAACAGCCATCACCTCTCTAGGTAACCTGTCCTAGTGTTTCTCCATCCTAATAATAGTAATAATAATAATAATAGTAATAATAGTAATAATAGTAATAATAGTAATAATACTATATTATATAAAATAATACAATAATAAAAAATCTCTTCCTCATACCTAGTCTAAATCTAGCCTCTCTCAGTTTAAAATCATTACCCCTTGCCCTGTCCCAACAGGCCCTACTAAAAGTTTGTCCTCTTCTTTCTCATAAGCACTTTAAGTACTGAAAGGCAGTAATGTCTTCTTGGAGCCTTCTCTTCTCCAAGCTGAGTATCTTCAACTCAGCCTGTATTCACAAGAGAGATGCTCCAGCCCTCTGACTCATTTTGTGGCCCTCCTCTGGACCCCCTCCAACAGATCCATGTTTTTTCTGTGTTGACAGAAATTTATAAAGTTGATAAAAAGCTGATGGCTTTATATGTATGTCCTCTATCCAAAAATTCCAAATACCAGGAGATTCCAGTCTCATAGGACTCATAGCGCTTGTGAGGTAAGGGACTATCACTGATGGCTCTTCCCTAAGGCAGAGGCAGAAAGAACTTGTGTGTCTTGGGCAGAGTCACTCAGCACACTGGAGAACATAGAAGGAAAAACACATCTCCTGTACCCTATCCTTTGCTATAAATAAGAGTTTAGTATTTGCTGCACTTGGAATAATAAAATCTTTAAACTGGGCATTCACGTCCTTCGGCCATTTCCTTTTTACTCATGGAAATATCACAGGAACACAAAACAGGATTGTTTACCTCTTCCAGCCTCCATCTGTTAAAAAGCTTGTTGTACTTTCCTGGGCGGCCTGCAAATCTGGAAAATAAGATTTCTGTTTCTCAGTGGACATTCCAGGAACACCCTGTATCAGTAGTTGTTTCATAACATCCACTGAATTCAGGAAATATCGACAGAATAAATCACACAGGCTTAAATCTGGTGTCCGTAGGATATGGACATTTCAGAATGCAAACAAGGACCATCATTTTGCAAGTGATCCTAAACTTTTATTATGTCCTGAATAAAAATCCTAGCTTCAGACATTTTAGATGTTAGATATTCAAACTCTAATCTACTTCTAAGAAGATAAGCAAGTCATTACAATTAACAGGAATTAGCTGCAGCACATGGATCTTCTTGCCATGTGAAGCGTACACTTGATTTGTATAACGAATCACAATTCTTGACGACCTCAGTGAAAGTTATAAAAGAGAGAAAGAAATCCATACCTGGTCCCATTAGATACGGGAGAGAGCAAGACAAAAAGAAATTTTGATACTGTATGGTGAATACACCACCAAATGTAACAAACAGATTATCACCAACAGTCTTTACTAGGTTTTTTTGTTTCTTTGCTTGTTTGTTTTTGTTATTTTTTTCCAAACAATCTTGAACTGAAATGATACTATAAAACTTTATAGAAGACACCCTGAAATATTCTGTAGGTTCTGCGGGAATGGTAAGTGTGACCATAACAAAATTGAACTGAAAATGAAGCAAGGTTAGATCTGTGCTGTATCTCATGCTCTAAGCTAAAGATACACACCAAAATTGGAGCCAGAATTTCTGCTTCCTACTCTTGTGTAAGATTTGCCAGACAATATTTACTATTTACAGAAATGCATTCTTGGAAATGTAACTCAAGGGGAATAAACAAGAAAAGATTAATACAGCCTACTAACACAGGGCTAAATACAGACCCACATTTAGGAAGTGGCTGCATTTTCAAAAGTTCTGAGTTCTTCTTTAGTAAGAAAGTCATGTACACCCGTACACACATACACACAAAAAAGCAGAATTTTTACTCTAGTTTCATGGGTAACATTTCAAGGGTCCAACCCTTCCATAAATTTAAAAATATTTCGTGTTTTAATTATGCCCAGAAACCAACTCAGACCTAAACCTTACTGTTCAAACTGTCACTGTATTTTCTTCAAATCTATAAAATTAGTGAAGATTTTGAGTTCTGTGCAAATTTTCTTTTAGGTGCAATTGGAAAAGATAACTTACCTGCCAAGAAAAAAGGCGATGTAGAAGATGGAGCTGTTCAAGTTGACAAACTGGAAGAGGAACATTTTCAAGGCAAAGCTGTTTTCCCACTCAGATTCTGTTCTAGGGTGCTCTTCAGAAAGACACAATATATATTATATAAACAAAAATTAAATTGAGTTATGCATAAGTTTGCTCACAAATCAATCAACACTAACAAAACAAGTGACGGTTTTAAGTCATGGTGCCCCATTAGGTTGCAACTGATTTATTTTCATTGTCCCAGCTCAGACTACATTGTTTCTATGTGGAAACGGAAAATAGAAGCCTCTTGGTTCAGAATAAATCATAATACTATGGGAAGACAGCTGTTTCACTTCCATGAAAGAATTCATAAACCAGTGTGAATTTTTTATCTTAAGATTAAAGGTATCTCGATTCAAAGAAAAAAACTCAACACGAGAAACCCCCACAAAGCCTAACTGAACAAAAACAACAACAAAACCCCAAAACAAACACACAAAACCCAAACCAACCAAACAAACAAACACAATCCCCCAAAAAACCCCAAAGCACTTGGAATCAGTAGAGCAATAGATGGGGGTTGCCAAGGAAAGCAGAGGTGAAAGAGTCAACTAAAAGCCAGTTGATTTCTCATCCAAGCTTCTCACCTTCTAAATACTTCTGTAAGACCATTACTTCATCCTCAAGACTTCCCTACCATAATGCTTGCGGAGTGCCAAACAGTTTATAATTCAATGAGGAAAGGACAGAGGTTCTTTCTTGGCTTCTTTTGGAAAGAAAGCTAGAAATGTGTAGCAGGGCTACAGGTGTTCTGTGTGGGTCTGCACTGCCTTGGATATCTTTCCTTAAGGTTTGTAGAACATTATTTATGTCTGAGTTAGAATTTGGTGATAATGTTTACAAATTACTTTCTACAAAATCCATCTTTGATGGATGTATCAAACTTGGAATATAGTACATTGGTAAAAGTTTTAAAGCACATGAGTTGTAAAGCATATGAGTTGTAAACCTAAACTGCCTGGATTTATCAGTTAAAATTTGTACTACTTAATTACTCTGGTCTAATGATGACTAAATTTGGATAGAAGTATACAGGATACTAGCTTTACATAAGGACAGTTGTTCCCAGAAAGATGTCCTTTTCTGATGTAAAACACCTTAGCAAGAATGAGCTACCTAGCTCAAACATCTAATGCTCCATTATGTTTAATTCAAGAAACATTTTTTGAAAAAAAATCATATATTTTTGGAAAAAAACTGCTTATACACTTCAACAATAATTTTCTTTCCCATTCTCTGGTCTGTAACAATACATTTTTAAAGGAATAGAAATAAGTTTGATATGAAAAAATACTTTAAAATATTTTAATAATTTGAGCAAGTTGACTATACATTCTGAATTTTTCTAGCCTGTTCAGCTGCCTGTTACCTGAAGCACATAAAGTTTTGAGCACCTCGTTTAATACTTTAACCAAAAGAGGGAGCTGTGGAATTTAAGCAGCCAGTTGGCATTTAACCAAGACAAGAGCACTTGCATATTTTGACACGGGCTAAAAGTGAGCATGTAAAACAAAACACTAAACAGTAGCACATTGACACAGCCAGAGATCTTAAATTCTGTCTTTGCTTTCTTGTTTTCTATAAGATAGAAAGCTTTATCACAGCCAGAGATCTTAAATTCTGTCTTTGCTTTCTTGTTTTCTATAAGCTAGAAAGCTTTATCTCATGTATATATCTAGTCATGACTAGAGGCTTCAGTATAAAATTTTAATGTTACAGAATTAGAGCTACTTTAAAATTCACGACTTAACATTTTTATCCTGGACAATTTAATTTTATGTTAACCCATTTTTTTCCATATGAAAGATCAAATTAAAAATTAGTAAAAAACAAACAAGCATTTGGGGAAAATGGAAAAAACCCTTTAGCATGCTAAGAAAGAATATGTTTCGACTTTTGCTCCAAAATAAGATTACTGTTTTTCAATGTATACTATGAAACATTAAAAGTAGACGTATAAGAATAAATTCCTTAGTTTAATTTTATTTCCTCAGTGAAATAATAATTTATTTTCTTTCTGTGATATTTCTCACTTGCTGAGGGAAATGCCAAAAATGTATTTCATAGATGAAGTTTTCAAAACACTTCTTTATGGAATTACAAAGGTATATGCCACAGCCAGCAAGAACCACACCATTAGTAAAGACCTACATACCTAAGTCTGTCAGGAGATAGGCAACCTTTTCATATACCTAAAACAGAAATGAGATGGTGTAAGTATAGGACATCGTGACTGTTGTGATGACAAATCCAGAATGAAAGCAAGCATCAAAAGCATGGTATTCTCTTGCTCTACAGCATCATGGTATCTGGAGAGGTAAGGGAGAGCGATGCTGCAGCTATGTAATGTGCATAGTTTCCGATAAAGACTTCATTGAACTCCTAGAGTCCCATTCTCTTTATCCATGTAAATGTATATAAGCATGTATAAATGTACATTAAATATACAATAAAGATAAAACAAAAACAAATAGATCAAGAGAAATATTCAGACATCAATAGTTTTCATAATCAACAGTTACATGTTTATCCTCTAATTTCAAGAACAGACATGTAATCTAAAAGCAGGAAAAAACCCTTGACACAGTACTGTTTTCCTTTGCCTGGATATGGATACTGGTTGAGGATATCAGCCTTCTACTGAAAATTTCCTTATCTCTCTATATATTGACTATCTCCAGTCTTTATTTTAAAAGACACTTAGCCCCAGGCAGTTGCCAACTCTGAAATACATTTCCTTGAGTATACTATAAATAGCAAGTTATTTTTGATAGCTTTGCTTGTTCACTTGAATGTACTTTTTATGATATGGAGTGATCATATATAATAACAGAAATCAACACATGACTCTGATTGGAAGAATTATTTCTTATTGCAGTGAGTGCACAATCTCCTTAATAGAATTAAAAGCCAGTGTTTGCTGGGTTATTATTCCTTTTTATCTGTTAGTGCTTGCATGGGAACAGAAAGACGATAAATAATATCGCAGCTGAAAGAATAGAGTTTCTATCAGTTCAGTGCTATAAGAGCAAATGATTAAACCTGTGCTGTTACATGACAGAAAAACTTACACCAAAATCATATATCACAGTGTTTCTAGGATTGTGCAACACTGATATCACAGCTACATTTTAAATAAGAAAGGGAAGAATCCAAAATCATTAATTAAAAACAACCTAGAAAGCAAATTCTCAGCCATGAAAATAAAGTCATTCCAATTAGAGATCTATTGCAAAAGCTAATATTAAAAAAAATGCAAATGTAAAAAGCAGCAATCTGTACCCCTGTAACTTGGTGACATAAGCAAACGTGCAGTGACAAATTAAGGAGGAATTAGAGAAAAACATTGACAAACACCATATCAGAGGAGAAAAATCTACTGAAATACTAGCTTCAGACACTGCTATAAACATGAACATAAATATATCTAATATATGGTTAACTCAGTAAGCTTGTAAAAATTACTCTTTTAAATTAACCGCTCCTTTAAAAGAACAGAAGACTTACAAGATTGAGTGACATGATGATCATAAAATTGATACAGACTCCAGTGCCAGATGTTGCAAACTGCCAATATTTCTTGATGAAATACCACTTGAAAGAAGCAAACTGCTCCATGGCTACCAGTCGATATACCACAACTGCAAACACTGCAGTAAGGACCAGTGAAATCTACAGGTATGTATTTATGAGCAGAGGTATTAGAACAAAAGAAATCATATCTGAAATAATATCCACTGAAATAATAAAACAAGTGTTTTAAAGATAGTTTTTTGTTTTGGAGAGCAGAATTTGAGAGAACAAAAAAACTAGATGAGTTAAAACATTTCTTTACTGTTCTTTTACAATATAACTGTATTTCATCTTGTGAAAGAAAGAGATCCTTGAACAAGCAGTAAGACTGAGAAAAACAGTTTTGCCTATATTACATAAATCCACTAATCTTAATGAATGCACTCATGCTGAGTTACTATTTACATCAGAATAAGATTAATTAAAATACAATAATTCTAATATTATTAAACATCACCATGAAGAATATTCCTGAGACAGACACCATCAGTCGACTGAGCTTATCAGGGAAAGGCTGAAAAGGTTCAGGTTTTCCTGTGATAGGATTTACTCTTTCCACTTGGGAATATTTAGCTTCAAACTGGGGACGCAGCTCTTCCTGGAATGACAGGGTGAATTCCATTTGTTGTATTACTTATTTCTCTCAAGAATCAGACATACATGTGCTATAAAGTAGAAAATTATACTGATACGAATGATTTTTTATAATGCTTCAACTCAAATACCTAAATAATTTGCTCTTTTAAAAATCCTTGGAAGCAGTGCCAGAGACCAGCAAAGAACAGAAACCACAGGAGCCTTACCCACATGTGAGGGTGTTAAAAAGAATCCTGGGTCATACTGGTGACTTAGACACTAGATTGTCTGCAAAAATTGGTAAGAAAACTATAAATTAGGGCCAGTTATAATGGTGTTTTTTGTGTTATGAGAGCATTTATTAAAAGTCACCAGCCTCTATCTACCCATCTATGGAAAGCTGTAAAACAAGTAAAGGCTATTGACTCACACTGCAATTAAATCACCAATATACATAAATTACAGCTATGTTCACTAGTGATTTATGGAATAATAAAATTTTATTATTGCTGATGCTGATCACAAAATGTTCAAAGACAAGCTACGCCTCTCCGAAGGATAAAAAATCTAGTTTCTGTCCTGTTGCTTGTCTTTTTTTAAGCAGGATCAGGAATTTCCAGAACAAGAAACCATAGAACTGAAAGGCATCTGTGCTGACATCAGAAGCAGCTCCGGTCCTCTGTATGGGAAGTATTTCCACTCAGTTTTTCAAAGGATACTTTTAATAAATGTAGAATTATATTTGGAATTATAATGTTAGTTGCAAAAGGCAAAGTATCCTTGTACAGTCTCAAGCATACTTTTGTATTCTGCAACTAGTGTTATAAATACAAACATGATCAGATGACTGACATACAATATGGCTTGATATTGAGGCTCTAACCATGCTGATAGCAAGGCTTTACATGTTTACTTCTGTTTCTTCTTACCTCTTCATCTTCCCAGTCTATGAGGTCCCAATCATAGGTTAATACAGCTCTCCGTCTTTTCCAAAACTCCAGAAAGACTGTTGCTGTGGAAAACAATTGTACTTTAGTTACAGGGGAAAAAAAAGGGACACGCAGATCTTAAGAAAATCAGCACTGTAACATGTATCATTAGACACTTTCTGACAGTTTTCCCTGTAGAATCTAAAAACTCTAAGCAGCTTCAGGATAATCCCTGTTAAATTTAAAACACTATTTTACAATGTTTATCTAAGAATCATATTTTTGTTGTCTGCAGTATCTGTACAGAGATAGGTACCTGTCAATATGAGACACTGCCATCCCTTTACATTCATTATTTTACTTTTAATTTTATTCAAAACATAAAATCTTTCCTTGAAGAAACAAGGGTATGCATTCACAATGACATCTATTAATAAAGAGCTAAGAGCTATCTCATTTTATTCAGTTCAAATCAAGACATCCTCACTTCTTTCCCAGCTACACCAGTTTTATACCGCAGCAGCTTTACTACTAGAAAATTCTTTAGACAATTATTTCTAATCTAGGTGAGAGACCATAATCAGATTCTCCATGTACTTAGGGGTTTTGATAAGATGATTACAACTAATAAATATCTCCAAATTTCCAAAACACTGTAGTTTGTCAGTGAGGGTAAGACACTTTGTTTAGGGTGTGATTCCCGACAAAACATAGAATTGTCCAATTGTTCCTTGGAAAACAATGAATTCAAATAGGAAGTGAGAAAAATTATTTCCTTCTAGAAAGCCAACTGCTCAGAAGAAGGATTTCTAACTCAAACTGAACAGAATGGTCACATATTCCTACCTTTATCTGTATTTCTGTACTAATTTTAATATCTTTTTGGGTTTCTTTATATACTTGATACAGTTATAATTAGTTATATATATTACACCTATACCTACATAAATATACATGACTTACCTATATAATATATTTAAGCACAGCAACTATAAGTTAGCAGAAGTTCACCATACCACTACCCATAAATAATGGCTTGTTGAATGAAAAGAACTTGTCCCTAAGTATTATTTCTAGGTTGTATGTTCTTTTATTCTTTGAAGCATGGATCATGTATTCACTACAGACGTACGTTTCAAATGCTCTTGACAAGAACAGCACCCAGCTCTCCATTTAAGCAGTAGTGGAGTTTGTACTTGAGTAACCTGAGGTGAAACAACCTTTTCTCACTGACATTGGCAGTGTTACCACAACCAAGAATAGGTTCTGGTACTATATGACTAACAATAAATGATGTCTTTTATGTTACGTATGTGCACGAAGCCTTTGACAATGCAATGATAATGTTTTATCTAGATGAAGCGAGTCCAAGTTGTTAACTATACCTGTCAACTAAAGTACTTTTTCCAGACTCATCTGAGGTCTTAAAAAAGCTGCAATGTTCTCTTTCCCACCCACCGTAGAATAGAATTCATGGCAATTTTGCTGTGCTACAGGGCTACTGAGAAAAAAGCTAAAGGTATATAAAAAGCCTTGCATGTTCGGAGAAAAGCAATTCTGCTGTGGTGTAAAGTTCTAGTCTAAATAACAGTGAAAAAACATCAGAATTTTGAAATTCAAGTGTATGTCCAATTCTACAGAAAGCCTGGATCCTTCCTAAAGTATCCTTCCTAAAGCCTGACTTTACTGCATCACACTACTAATACCACCCGTTTCCAATTGTTCTCCATGCAATCCAGCCCCTCCAGTTCTGGTTGATAGGAACTTCTCACTGAATCATCTCTTATCCTGATCTCCACACTCTGAAAATTATAAGCCTTGACTTTTATCAATTATTGCTCTAGAAAAACAAGACTTACATGACTAATCCAACCGTTTGAACATCAAGATGAGACCATTCATGTTCTACCATTGCTATGACCTGGCAGAGATTTTCTCTGCTCTTCAAGGGTTCAGGGTAACTTAGTTTAGAGGGAAACACACAAGCCTCCAGTTTCCCACTGAAAAAATTATCTGGTGCCTCCTGTGCTTTTCCCTGAGCACGCTGCGTTTCAGAATTTTAAATCTCAATATACACGTTGTACTTCCTTTTCTTTTGTCCAGAACTGTGGTAACTGACTCCTTAGCAGTGGGAAGTGTGTGTCCTACATTTGAATTACACTGGGTTCTCTGGTACTGAAGATTTAGTGATTTATTCAATGCTCTGCAAAATAGTCTGTAATTCTGCCCATTGTACACATCCAAAAGTTTCTTATGTAAGTTATCTTATGTTTACAGCCTTCAGACTACCAGTATTCACACCAATGAAGATCTAAAATCATAGAACTATAGAATCATTTACCTTGGAAATATCTCTCAGAACATCAAGTCCAACTGTTAAACCAGGACTGCTAAATCCTCCACTAAACCAAGTCTGTAAGTGCCACATCTACACATCTTTTAAAGACATCCAGGGATGGTGACTCCACAACTTCCCTGGGCAGCCCATTTCAATGCTAGACAACACTTCTAGTGAAGAAATTGGCACCCCCCAGGTCCTTTTACGCTAGGCAGCTTCCCAGCCACTCTTCCCCAAGCCTGTAGCTCTGCACACGGTTGTTGTGCTCTCCAGAGCTGAAATTGCCACTTTAAAAACGCTGGCTATAGCTGAAGGATAGCTTAGTCTCCTCTTACACTCCTGGAGAACTCTGAACCACCTTGCCTGCATAGGGCTACAGCTCCAAATCTGATCACACCTGGTTTCACTGCTGGAGGTTTTGCCTTCCAGGAACAGCGGGCCAGCACCCAGCAACAGCCTTCTGGCACCATGCTGCAGGTGTACAACTCATAGCCAAGAATTCAGTCACAGACATCTTCCATTAGAAGTTAAGTCACTGAAGTAAAAAGCTTTTACTTTTCATAAGAGTTAAACTGCTAACAAACAAAAGAGAGAGCAAGCACACCTTCCTAAGGCCAATGCTGAGGTCCAGGACAGCACTACAGCAGTATGACTTTCATACCACTTCAACAGATACACTTGAACAGAATTTCAGACTATATATATAATATCTTGATATTTTCAAATATTATACAGCTATTCAAACAACCTTTTTCTAAAAAAACTCTCAGAAAGGCTTATCAGCACCATAAGGTATGCATGCTGATGTGAATACTGTTGACCCCAGCACGTGACTTGTCATTTGGTTAATGCTGTGTAAGATTTGGACATAAATTAGTGGTGTTTATTTTCAGATCTCATGGTCAATCTATTAGATAGATGTCCATCCAGACACAGCAATAAATGTGAATTGGAAGCTAGCTAATACACACTGAAGAGAATCTTAGATTCTAAAGAAAAAAACCAAAAATCAGAAAACCACACCCACAGCATCCGACTCTGTCCTCCCTCTTGTCACAGACCACCCCATCTCATGCCACTAAACAATTTAATTCCTCCCAAAGGGATATTAGAACTGGTAGAATTTGGTCCATCTCACAGAAAAACTTCCACTTGTCCATGCAATACTTTCAAGAAACACCACCAGTTGCTTCTATATAAATACCTCCTGTAGATACCACATCCTCAACGCTTACCTCAAGGATAAGTTATGCAAAGGTATTTGCACTTCATTCCATAAAAATTTAAAGTGGAAACAGATGACAACATCACGGCATTCCACTCAAATAGTCACGCTATACTGAAACATTTCTGAGTCTCTCTTCACCACATACCAGCCTAGAATAAATATATATAAAGGATTAAAGAATGAAAAAAGTCACGAGTTGACTGGATGAACACATGAAGTTCTACATGATATGCCTGACTTTTTCATTCCTAATTTAATCCAGTATTTTTGAATGTAAGATCTAAAGGGAGGAGTAAGAGTTGTAACATTCAGATCCCTAGTTGGTTATATTTTCAAAAGTAAAAATTAATGACATCTGATAGACTTAGAAAATTTGGATTTACATTGTTTTCTTAAATTATTGCAGCTGTGAACATATTTGGAGATAGGATCAGATCCATTTCTAGCAGCATGCTTTTCTTACTGGAACTTTCATACTGCTGCTTTATTTTGTAGAAGACAGGCCTTTACCAGTTCTCATCTCACCAAGTGTACTGTAGGAAGCTGTAATAAGAAGCTATCTTTTTTTAAATTAATAGTTGTGTCATACACAGAGCAACAGTTTCTATAGTTTACAGAAAGCAGTCACCCTTCTGAAATACTAGTTCAAAGACTGAAATGATTAATCAATAAGCACTGTCTGCCCACTTTACTACAAACACTGCAATTTCTGTGGACTCTGTAAGGACAGAGCTGAGTCATGACAACAGAGAGTTGGTCGGGCTGGATCCCAGACGTGTAGTGAAGGGCTGTCCCACCTCAACTTGCCTCACCAGCACGGCATGTTCCTGACCACTGTCAGACAACAACCCTTATTGTACCTGCACTCCCCTCTCCCCAACAGACTAACTGCACTCTGGGCCACAGCAGTATTTCAACAGGTTCTTTCAATTTTTGTAGAGCTTAAAAGTAAGTCTGAGGGGTTTTTTTGTGCTTATTAGTAGATCTGATTAATATGCTCTTTTATATTGTATTCAGGAAGGCAATCAGTACAGTTGTAGTCAAATTCTAATTAGAGTGTATTTCTGAGAAAATAAGTGAAAATAAAACCCATTTTGCAATTAAAGCAGAGAAGTTGCAATCATAAGCAATGACAGTATTTCCATCCAACTCATACTTTTCTTTAGTGGGTATTTATGCTCCTTATTGAGCAAGTATAGAATTTGTCAGAGTAAGTTCAGAGCCATTTTAAATGCTGGTGAGGGGTGATGCTGATGGTGGAGAGAAGTATTCCGTATATGACACTTCACAGCAAACTTCTGCTATAAATTACATTGTTATTGCTTCTGTTGAGTTTAATTCTACCAAAAACTGACAGTAAACACTTCAGAAGCTAGGCCAGTGTACTTATATTTGTCAGGTTGGTAGACAGTAAACAGACAGTAAAAATTAAATTAATTATAGACTACAATTCATATTTATATTCCTCTTTGTAATTTACTAAAACTTAAACACTATTTTTTCTCACAAAAAAAATTAAAATATATTTAGGCTTAAAAATGTAATGTTTATTATTCATTACATTTAGAAGAATGTCATTTTTGGAGAGCAATCTGAATTTTAGAGCAAAGAGCCACATGACCAAACATCCAGTACGTTTCTGGGACCATCATTTTCAATTATTTATTTGTGAATTCTAGAAGTTAAATAGTCTATTTCTTACTTTATATGTTCTGTCTATTTTTAGTTCATTGATGTAAAGGTAAAAATAAGGTTTTTGTTAAGTTTGAAAATTCTGCAAATATGAACATGTTATCTCAGATCAAAAAAGTGCCATTAATAATTTGTTAATCACATCACCATTTACTCCATAACTTAAATTACCTTCTAAGTAATCTAATGGGAAATGGTGAAAGGTTCAATTTAATGACATGCAAAAGACTGTACTATCTATCCATAAAAAGAAGCTGAAATTATTATTTTCTTGACAATTGCAGAGGTCTTGCAGACATTATGCCAGCACTGGCAGGTGCTGGGTTGTGGTCAGGAAATGCTGCAATTATTTTATCATGCCAGAAATCTATTTTTACATACTCAGGTTCAAATTGGAGGGCCATTTTTATGGGAAATTCCATTAACATCCTGGTGACCTTATATAAGGGCCACTACATCTCTTTGTAAAGCCATACACTGAAGGAGAAATTTCAACCCTTCCCTTTCTGGAACTGGCTTTTTTTTCTACTCAGCTGCCACAGGTCTCAGATGCAATGTGACTCTATCAGCACAGAAAAAATGCAGAGTGCAAAATCCACTGAAGAAACATGATGGTGACCATCGTATGTAAAAACCTCCTTTTTCTTGACAAAAAAAAAAAGGTAGAGCTAATCTAGGTAACTGAACTACAGCCTAATCCCATGTCAATGTCAGTTCCACTCACTTCAGGCTACACTTATTGCACTGATTTTCACCAAGCTGGTACTGAGGAATGTGAATAACAGTGAACCAAACAGCACAATCTGTTTTGGTTTTTTCCATTAATGATCTGTTCATAGCTTCCTTAAACACTTACTCGACCAGTTAATGTACGTTTGGGTTCTTCTATTAATTTGGCTAATGTATAGCACTGCTGTTTTACTGCAACAGCACTGCTTGCATATTAAGCTCTAAAGGCAATGACTGTCCTTGAAGAACTTCAGTATTTTTCTAAAGTGTATGAACACTGATGTTTCACTAGAAAAACAAGAGCTAAGTATTGCACACACAAGGAAGCACTTCAACATAGCCTGAGAATTACAACAACTTTCAAAGCAAGGAGGTTTGTTCTCGATGGTTCCCCACAAAGATTACACAAATCAAGACAATAACAAAAAATGACAAAGAATTTGTTCAGCAAGGATACTGACTTCTTTGTACACTGCTCTAAGAATTAAAATTACAGTCAATGTGAATGGAGCACAATTTCCCTATGTAGGGACAGTGATGGGATAATAAGCAATTTGACCAAAAACATTTTGTTCACTAATGACTACTAATACAATCATGTAAAGAACACATCACTGAATTGAAACAACAATACTATTAAAATGAAAACATGTGTTTTGAAAACTTTGGGGTTTTTTCCTCGAGGTTTTGGGGGTTTTTTTGCAGTTATTTCTACTAATAAATCAAAATCTAATATTCAGATAGTACAGCATTTAACAGTCCTCTGGAGGTCTATTGTTCGTACTGTAAACACAATTGGAGCTGATAATTTACCTTCAACATGGTTTTCTTTGGTTTGCTTGTTTGGGATCAAAGTGGTTATCCTGAGTTTAACTGACATGCAGAAGTTCTCTCTTTTCTTTTTGTTAAGAAAGTTACAAATATTTTCCAAGCATAGGTCCTTCACCATAGAACTTATCTAACTTCGGAAGTAAGCAGTGTGGAGAAATGGAATATACATTTTAAAATAGATTAAATGACATTGTATGAGCACATACGCGTTTCAAGTAATGCTGCTACCTTCAAAGCACAAAATAAATAAGAATAAAGCCGAAATTAGATACCTTGATGTGATTTTCATTATCCATCACTGTATGTGCTCTTCACATTGCTCTTAACGGTGTTACATACAAAGAAGCTAAGCTAGGGAAAATATACAACTAAATAAAAAACCCCAAACTAACAAATTAATAAAACCAGCCCTTATTCTGTCTGCCCCCCTCCCCCAAAAAACCACCTCAAAACAAAAAACAAAACACAAACCCTCAAAAAAACCACCCACAGGAAAAAGCATAAGAAAGTAGGAGAGGCTTGATGACAAAAGAAATAGTTAATTTTTGCAGGTATAAATCTCCTTACTTCAGGTGGTAAACTACCCACATACATGGACACCCAATTAAGTAATGATGCTGAAGAATAACTTACACAATTTACTGTGCTGTCATATGAGAGGTCATGTTTGGGAGTTAAACACTGGATGATCTCAATCTGTTTCACACATAGAAAAAATACCCTCACCAAAACCCCACTGAGCAGCATATACTGAACAGCAGACCTAGTACAATCATGTGACTTCAAGATGACTTTTTCTCATTCTTCTCAATCTAATATTTGAAAAATTAATGCCTAATATACAGTTTCCAGTTTCGTATAGCAAAAGAAGTTTGCACACAAATTCAGCCTCATTCATAACCTCTAGACAGATTTAATTTTCAATCTGCTCCTGGCAGCATTCATATGACACTTACTGCTCAAGGTCACAAAACATCATCCATCAACTTTCCAGGTTAATTGCAACAATTCTTCACAAGGGAGCGTAACTCTTTAGCATGCTCTTAGAACTGCTGTCTGCCTAGAAAATATTGCCTTGGCAATACCATCCATGTATCTTCCATTACCTCACTCTATAGCAAAGCAGTTTTGAATTACTCCCTTCTGAGTATGAGGTCTGTTTATAGAACCATGGAATTTTCCTACACAAAAAAGCTTTTGTTCCAGAATCATGGAATGGGTAAGGTTGGAAGAGAGTGGATCATCTGGTCCAACCTCCCTGCTCAAGCAGGGTCATCCAAGAGCACATGGCACAGGATTGCATCCAGGCAGTTCTTGAATATCTCCAATGAGGGAGACTCCACAACCTCTCCGAGCAACCTGTTCCAGTGCAAGCAGGAGAGAAGTCCTGCCTTACATTCAGGTTAAAATTGCTATGCATCAGTTTCTGCTCATTGCCTCTTGTCCTATTGTTCAGCACTGAGCAGATACTGGCTCCATCCTCTTAATACCCTCCCTTCAGATACTTAGATATATTGATGAGATCCCCTCAGCCATCTCTCCTCAAGGACAAAAAGGCCTCCCTCAGCCTTTCCTGTTAAGAGAGGTTCTCCAGTCCCTTAATCATCTTCATAGCCCACCACTAGAACTGCTCCAGGAGTTCCTTGTCTTTCTTGAAATGAGAAGCCCAGAGCTGGACACAGAACTCCAGATGTGCCTCACCAGGGCTGCATAAAGGGACAGGATCATCAACCTTGACCTGCTGGCAATGCTCTCCTTAATGCACCACAGGATACAACCAGCCTTCTTGCCCACAGGGCACACTCATGGACCCTTTGTTGTCCACCAGCACCCCCAGGTCCTTCTCCTCAGAGCTGCTTTCCTGCAGGTCAGTCCTCAGCCTGTACTGGTGCATGGGGTTATTCCTCCCCAGGTGCAGGACCCTGCATTTCCCTTTGCTGAATTTGAAACTCTTCTTCCCTGCCCATCTCTCCAACCTGTCAAGGTGTCTCTGAAAGGCTGCACTGGGGTATTGGCCACTTCTCCCATCTTCGTGTCATCAGCAAATTTGCTGAGGGGGCATCTGCCCCTTTGCCCAAGTCATTGATGAGTAAGTTAAACAATACTGGGACTAGTATTGAACCTTGGGGGACACCACTAGTGGCAGGCCTCCAACTAGACCCTGTGCCACTGATTACAGTTCTCTGGGACTGAGGTGAGGCTGACTGGTAGGTAGTTCCCTGGGTCCTCCTTCTTTCTCTTTCTTGAAGACTGAGATGACATTTGCTTTCTTTCAGTCTTTAGGCACCTCTCCTGATAACTAAGACGTTTCAAAGATGTTTGTGAACAGCGTAGCTATGGTGTCTGCCAACTCTCTCAGCACTCGTGGATGCATCCTGTCAGGGCCCACGTACCTGTGGATGTCAAGTTTGTCTAAGTATTCTCTACCCCAATTGTCCCTGAACAAGGAAAACTCTTCTTTCTGACCTTCTTTTACCCTGGGCACCCACAGACTCCTGAGGTCTGGTCATGTCAGTGAAGACCAATGCAAAGAAGACACTCAGTAACTCTGCCTCTTCTTTGTCCTCAGCTACAAGTTCTCCTCTCCATTTAGTAAAGGGCCACATGACTCTTAGTTTTCCTTTTGTTATGGATGCATTTGAATAAGCCTTTCTTGTTGTCCTTGACATACTTGCCCAGATTTAATGGCAGATGGGCCTTGGCCTTCCTTGTTTCATTTCCACTTACTCTGATAACCTCTCTATATGCATTCCAAGTGACCTGACCCTGCTTCCATCTCCTGTGTATTTCCTGCTTACATTTGACAGGAATTCTTTATTCATTCACACAGGTCTCTTGACCGCTTTGCCTGATTCCTTTCTCACTGGGATGCATCATTCTTGAGGCTGGAGGAAGTGGTCCTTGAATATCAGCCAGCTCTCTTGGACCCCTCTTCCCTGCAGGGCCTATTCGCATGGGATTTTCCAAGAGATCCCTAAAGAGGCTAATGCTAGCTCGCCTGAAGATCATGGCTGTAATTTTACTTGCTGCCTTGCTTTCTGTTTGTCCAGTGCTGAACTCCACAATCACATGATCCCTGCAGCCAAGGCTACCCCCAACCTTCACATCTCCAACAATACTTTCTGTTTGTTAGTATGAGGTCAAGCAACATGCCAGGCCTTGGGGAATCCTCTACTACCTGTTTCAGAAAGTTGTCATCAGTGCTTTCTAGGAACCACCTGGACTGTTTGTGCTTCAGTGTGTTTTTTCTCCAGCAGCTGTCAGGGCAGTTAAAGTCCCTCACAAGAACCAGTGCTGTGACTTTGAGGCTGCTTCAAGTTGCCTGTAGAAGACTTCATCCATTTCCTTCTTTTGATCAGGTGGCCTTTAGCAAACACCCACAACAGCGTCACCCTTACTAGTATCCCCTTTTATCCTGATGCATAAGCTCTCAACTTACTCCTCATCCACTCCAAGTCAGAGCTGAATACATTACAAGTCTTGCCTCACACAGGGCAACTCTGACACCAAGCCCTTCCTGGTCTATCTCTCCTATACAGTGTGTAGCCCTCCATGACAACGTTCCAGTCATGCGAGCTATCCCACAACATCTCCAGAAGCACACTGAGATCAATATTGCAAGTGATATTGATGAAGATGAGATCAATTTTGCTGATCATCATTGTATTTTAGGTGATTCTTACATCATTAACACCCAGGGACATAAAGTTTCCATCATCAACACATGGTAAATCAGTGAGATTTCTATCGTATAACACTAGCTTCTTTTACCAACTTACTTGGGTCTTCACTGAGTAACTTGGTTTGGTAAAATAAAATCATAAACAAAAGTTAATTTCTTGCAGGATCTGTATAAAACAAACTTTGAACTCAACACCATGCAACCCTCCTGTAGAATGACTCTCAATTTTTCTGCTCGTAAGACTGCAGTGGAACAGAAGCAATACTGAGGCTGGAGAAGTAAAAGAAACAAGTAAAGGAAATAGCTCAGTTACAGAAAACCATCACTCTGCAGTGCAACTAACTTCACAGAAATTTGTTCTGCATATGACTACCACCATAAGTCCTTCTACCATCAGTCATGCTGCACCAGCAGCTGCCAATGCCAAAGAGAATGTAATGAAAAGAACAGAAATGATCAGCAAGGCAAAAAGCATATCCCTGAGGTCCTCTGATGGCACCACCTTCTCTTCATATGTGTCAAAAAAATGGAATAAATAACTCAGCCACAAACTTCTGCAGAAGCCAAATGTCTTTAGCAGCATTTAGAACAACAGGTGACTTTTCTGAAGTGACCAAAAGTGCTGCATCTACATCTAGTTCTACAATAACACCGTCATTCCACGGTCATCTACAGTACTCTTGGGGCTTCAGTGCTTCCCAGTGATAACTCTTCAATCAAACCTACCCTGTTGTTCCCCATCAGCATCACTCTGACATCACCCAAGGTGAAGCAGGACAGTCCTACCCCAAATTTCAACCCCATTCAGCAGACAACAAAGCTGAATCATAATTCCAGCAACCCTTCTACTGCATCACCTAATCCAAAAGATGCCAGTGAAGGTAAGGATCTAACTAAAGTCCAACTGGTTTAATATATACTGGTTTATAATGCTGAAATAAAATCTTTTTTTAAATTGAACTGGAGGCTTTACGAGACATGTGAACTTACAAGTGACCTAGTACAGACTAAAACTAAAGCTCACCCAAAATAAAACATATATTTTTCAAATTATTTACTCTTTAATTCACTGCTTAACACTTCCCAGAGCCGGAGAAGCTAGTGACAGGTATTGCCTATTTACACTGGAGTGGACCGTCAAAGCAGATGTATAGAAATTAGATTTAAAACATAGAGCACATCAAATTATTAAAGTTCAGAAACTTTTGTGACAGAAGATGACATCTTTTAAACACTTCCAAAGGAATTACTCATTGTACATTTAATTACCAAGTTGAATATGCGTGGGAAAACAACGGCACATAAAACTGTCATGGCACTTTTCTATCCTGCTATTCTGAATCAGGTCTTCAGGAAAAGAAAAGGAAAGATTAGAAGGCACAGCAATTTTTTGCATTAATTAGCTTTCAAGCTTTTAACACAGGACTGAAAGTACAGTTTGTACGAAGAACTGAAGGATCATCAGACTTTCACGTTTCCCATCATAGTTAATACATAGCTAATAATTACAATGTACCTGATTTTTAGATAACATTGATTGAAAAGGAAGGAGGGTTGGAGAGCAAGTTCAGTTGCAAGAAAAACTGAAGAAGAAAAGTTTTCTTCTTTCCTTGAAGGAAAGTTTTATGAAATTTGAGGAAAATCTTGAAGAAATGCATTTATTCTGCTAATTGAACAGGTGCAAGAAACATTACTGAATTTTTAACCTTGCACACAAAAAAATTGAAATTCAGAGGCTGCAATTTGAACTGCTGGCTTATATACTTACAAATAATTGCATTCAAAGAATGATTACTGCTTATTTATTTAATTAAAAAATAGCGGTTGATTCAGTAATTAAACCTGAAACCTTTTTATTTGACTAAAAACTCATTTAGCTGCGTTTTTATTTTTCCTAAATCCCTGTTATCCTTCCAAACCTCAAGGATGATGTCTGTTTTCTTTTACAAAGGCAGAAAGTTTCTGCAGAGAGGCTGGTTTAGTCATATTTTGCAAAGTGTTTCAGATCCTTGGTGAACTGTCTCACTCACTGGTTTTATAGATTTATTATTCCCACTCAACTGTTTCATCTTTGTTTCTTTTTCTCCCAGACAAAAACAGCAAAGAAGTAGTAATAGTTGGCGTTATTGTAGAAGCCATTTTGGGATCTGTATTAATTGGCCTGGTTGGATACTTTATATGTGCTAAGGTCTGAGCCATTTTCCCACAGATGGCTTTATAATGATACAAGGAGTGAGCCAGGTAAGGAACAGCACAAGTGTTTTGCATAAGAATGTTTCTTATTTCTGTGCAGGGCTGCTTAAATAGTCTGGTCTTACTGATTTATTAGGGTATCATTGACCCCAGTCAAACTAGTTTTCAACTGACATTAATTTATTATTATTAAATTTTAGCTTAACCAATACACCTCTTAATTCTATATCTTCTCCTCACAAGTTATTTTTTTAACCTCTGAAATATCAGGAAAATAATACCTAGTATCAGTGAACCTGTTCAAAGGATTGTGGACAAGTTCAAAACTATAGCTCAAAAGCTCTCCCAAACCTTGATTAACTGAAAAAAAGCTAGTCTCTTTAGTCATCCAGTGTCAATTACAGAATTAAGGATGAAGCTAGACCTGTTTTCAGAAGAAAAAATATTCTCAAGAGGTTTAAAAAGATGATTGCTTTTGTCTTCTCCATGAGTATGTAAAAACTTGTATTGAAGGGCAATCACACTCCAAACATCTATATCATGTTCCTGGACCTGATTTTTAAATGTTTAAATAAATACTGAGAGGCCAAATACACCTTTTTTCTCATAGAAAATAAAATCAAAATAAATTCTGGCAATATGCCCTTTCCAGCTTACATGCAAGAGCTGAAAGCTGCCAGAACATCAGATTAGGAAGTAGCTTTGAAAGCTGACCACCCACGTGGGTGCAGAATGGGTGTTGCTGGGAGGACATGAGTTATCTTCAGAAAATCATGTAGCAGGGCCCTCATCTTTTGCTCTCCCATATGTCAGAAAGTGGTTAACTGGACTTACATGTGAAGGACTGCTGAATTAACCCGTGAGGTACCCAGTGTATAGGGATACAAATCTTTCAAGCAATATGTTAAAAAATCATTACATTATTCTTTCAGTTCTTCACTTAGACAACTCTCTTGAACCATATGATATGAGTTTCAGAGGTGCATCAGATGACAAAACCAGCACAGCAGACAAGACAGAGGAAGACAATGCAGGGTGCCCATCTGATGGCATTCCAATGGCTGACACCACACCATCCCACTCTTCACTGTAATGCTTGCTTCAGATTATATTCTTGCCTGTTATTCTACACCCTTTCATTTTTTCGAAAACAACCTGGCAGCTGTTACCTTATAGCCATTACTGTGTAAACAATGTCTTGAAAAGTAAGGAAAAATCACAAGATACACCAATATGCAACAAGCAGGGTTCAGTAGCAGAGCATCACTCCTCTACTTTGTAATTGAATGATCAACCTATGGTTTCCTGGAAGGCTTTCCTGCATTCTTAGAAGTAGAGAAATAGCATCCAGGTAAGATTCTGCTTTGTATAACTTTGGTCAACAGTGTAACAGAGAAAAATTTGACTAGGATTGCAAAGATATTTTAGTATCAATACAAAAAAAAAAATCCTCAACTTAACTACTTTGAAGTGAAACTATTCTATCCAAATATAATTTCTATCTGATAAACGACTCAGGTCATTATTTTCCCAAATTTACATTTGTATCTTCTTCAGTGAATATGACAAGATCTATTAGATTTACTTGGTGTCCTAGGTTACAATGTAAGATGTAACCAAAAGCATGTATTCTATTATCATCTTCACAAGCTGTTAAAGCAGGTGGGGCAGTGTTCGTTATCTCCTACCATGACTCATCCTTGATAATTCCCTCCGGGAGCTATCTCTGTTTAATGGGCAATCAAGGATCCACCACATGACTCATAGAATTACATCGCTCCATTGTGAGATGCTCTGCCCAGGGAGGAAGAGAGAAGCATTCCCATGTGGATATAATCTGGGGTTTGGAACAGATCATAGCACAAACAGCCATTACCTACTGGATTCCCAGAGGACAAGAGCTACTGTTGGACCTTCAGGTGAAAAACCAGACCTTTATACAGGATCACCACTTAAACAGGACCACCTCATCTGGACTGCTACCACCACCCTGACTAACAGGGGGTCAGGCTGTATCCTGACTCTGTCAGTGCTCTTGTACTGTTGCATTTATTTTTAATTTTCCTATTAAATCATAATTCTGACTTGCAATCTCCCACCGGTTTGTTTTCAAACTAGTACACTTAGATTATTTAATTTGGATTCCTTGAAGTTTGTTGGGGAGAATGGAATTACTGAGTAATACAAACTACATCTAACTTTTGACTACATGACACAGAATTAAAATCAGTATCAATGGGAAGAAAGATGACAAGCTTCTATTCCTCTGTCAAACTGATCTGTTGTTTGAATGGCAGGCTAGAACTGTAGAAATTATTTAAAATGTGTCAGTACAGATTAAATAGAAGAAATACTTAACGTAAGAGGAAAGCAATTATCTCTGATACGTATAGAGGTGTCCTAAAAAGCATGGTCCAGTTCTATCCAGCTAAAGAGTAAAATTATGGCAGTATAATGCAAATAATTGCATAGTTTACCTGTTTGCAATACCAAACATGTCTAAATAGAAAGAAAGAAACAAAGAATGTGTAAAAGAAACAATTGTAAAGGCATACAATAAACAAAATAAAGTGCAGAGAAAACTACACATGTGGGATATGCCCTTGTTATTATGCTCTGCTAAAACGCTTTAATTAGTGTGGAGACTGTGGACCACATTGATGGAATGGAGTTATCTCACTAACTGTCTGTGAATGTTGCAATGAGGTTTTATTTGATATGTCAGTAAATTACATGCACGTACACCTCAGAGAGAAACTGTGTCAGTCACACTGAATATGGGCAAAGCAGGTATTTAAAATTTAAAATATTAAAGATTTGAGTCCATGTATGCAGTTTTGCCATTCTTTTCGAGTTCAGTCATGAAAACAGCACAAGTCCCATCAATACCCGAATGTGATTTCTAACATTGTATCCAGCACGTTTGGTAGCAGACTGAACATCTGAGACAGATTCACCTATATTACAGGAGAGTATCACTCTGGATGCTTGATATGAAGAAAAATGTAATGCTCAGCTTTCACCTTCCTTAGCCCATATAATGCCATCTTTCCTGTAGTAAAGCAGCGTCATATAAGCAAATTCCTCCTTACACTTGAACCTTGGCCTCAGCTGAAGATGGAAAGAGCTCTCTTGAAGGAGAACTTGAAGATAGAGATGAAAAGATGCTAAGAAGCTACCTGTGTCATCTGCACTGGTAACCATATAATTAAATGCACTGTATTTTAGGAATTCTTGAAAGTAATAATTAATAATTGGAAGGCAGTAATAACAAAATTAGGAGTAAATGAAGAAATATCACTGAGGCAAGTAATCAAAGTGTGCATTTTAGTTATATCATGTTAATATTTAAGAATGCAATCATAATTTTCGCATGTATGGGGATGTGCTTCTGTTCTCCATGTAACTATTTGATGTTTTGCTGTTGTTTGTATACTGTTACTTGCTCTTACCATGCCAGTCTCCAAAATTTGTGACATTTGTTCTTCCTTCACTGTAAGTTAGAATCATTAATACTTATTCATACACATTACATAAATAAAGTGTTGTGTACCATTTCATTCAAAACTGTAAAACTCTGGTTTGAATGCTGACAGCTGTATGTATGTGAACTAGTGTAATTTTCTCAGGGTTTACACTGACAAACATGTACAGTGGTAGAACCAATTATCTCTTGTTCTATTCTTCTTCCCTATTTCCCAGCAGCAAAACCCTATTAGCTGCAGTGAAAGCTAATTCTACCAAGCATTTCATATTGGAACCATTAAATCCATCTTTTATGGCACTATTACCCTGACCTTCTTCAAGAGGCAAGACTGTTCTTGGTAACTCCTGTTCAACAGTGACCTCTGTGTATATCCCCTTGCTTGACTTTGAGCCCCACAACATGATGTGTGCAACATCAGTGTGAACATAATGAGAGATTCAGATCAAGAATTTGAATGTAAATACCTTAACTGCAGTAAGCACTTAACATCAATCCTTACCTATACTTTCCTCTAATTAGCTCCTATAAAACCATTCTCATTTATTCTGTAAGAATCTTCTATAAGATGTGATTTTTATATTGGCTCAAGATCAGTAAATTAACCTACATCTTTGCCTCTAAATGGATTTTGGCCTGAATAATATAAAATTCAGGCTTAAAGACATTCAAGACCCTAAAGACAGTCATTATATTAGCCATAAAAGACGTTACCCATTACTGGCATAAAAATTTAAGTTAATGAAAACAAAAAAAAATTAGTTTGTGTGGAAAAATCATGATCCTTCTTTAACTTTTACCAAGAGCTATAATCTCCCTTTATCAAGTAATCATATAAAAGGGTCAGGTGAACCAAAAATAATCATAAAAAAAAAAGACAAGTAAAAACATACTTACCCCAAATTGCCATGAAAATTGCAAAGAAGACAGTCCCTCCATTATCAAATAAATGTGTCACCTGAACAAAAAAATAAATACATCAGGAAAAATTAACACTGCCACCACATCTTTTGCCCTAGATAATCCCAGAGTACATAACTGGTGGCAGAAACTAAAGGTTAAGCATTCTAGTAAGTAGTCCTACTAGCATGTTTCTTCTACCACGGTTTGTCAATGTCACACTCTGACTTTCAGTACAATTTGAAATCTGTTGTTCCAGACTATCACTTCATGCATCACCAATCATTTTGTTTCACAGACACTGAGCTGTTTTGTCCATGTCCAGACAGGCTAAAATTTCACCCAGAATTCTTGTCATATGGTAGGTCAAACTTAATCTCAACCACTTCTATTTTAAGGTTTCTATGAGCTCAAAAATCTCTTCACTTTTCCCCCTCTACATACTTAATGTCTCTTTTGATTCCATTTTGTTCCTCTACCTAGGTATTTAGCAATTTGTCTGCGGGTAAAAATATCATGTATTCCCTTTTATCCAGACACATCAGCCTCTCAAATTGTTGACATATTCTCCTTCTTAAAAGGCTTGTGCACCTAAACTCCAATAAACATTAAACAGTTTCTAAATATCACTCCCCAGAAGTCTCCATAATGCTAAACTGTGAAGTTAATTTCTTCTCATGAATGCTCTTCTCTTTACCCTTTATCTTACTCTTTGTTGTAAGATTTTTTGGTCAGTACAGCTATTCAGCTGCAAAGCCTAAGGCTGACTGATTGAAAATAAATTTTGAAATACAAAGTACTTCTTTATTTATATTTAGTTATATTTATTTGTTCATACTTACTGAAAATAAGTATTTCTTGAAAGGTTTTGTTTGCCTTTTAAACATCCGAGTGGGTGAATTTGATGTCTCACTTATGAAAACACCACAATTTATATTACAAAAATCTGAAATTTCTAATATTCAAGCCACAATTTGAAATAGTATTTAGGAAGCTGGTAAGATCAGTGTCCTTTCAGTAGATTTAAGGTTGCCAATTTATAGCAATGTAATTTATCCAGGGATAATGGGCCTATGTTTCTTCTAACAAAAAGGTGGTTTAAGATGTTGCTGGCAATTACTAAGCAGTGCAGAGGCTTCAAATTCCTATTTGAAAAAAAAAAGCACAAATGACTATAAAATACTAGAGCAAATCAACTGATTATCAACAAGCCTATGTTAAAAGAGGACCTGAAGAGAGAGAGAAAAGGAATGAAAAAGTGCCTCTGATACGTATTGCCCTAAACCATACAGAAAATTAATGGTGATTTCCCACGCTTTGGAACAAGAGGAGAATGTCTTGAGATGCAATATTATTGAAAAGACTTTCCTTTCATTGATGTTGACTCTCTTGAAAATTTAAGAGCCAATTTTTAAGCTTTTAACATGAAAATAAACCTGTCCTTATGCCAATGGAATGGTGCAGGTAACCAGACTGTGTTTTGCTGTACTGTGACCTTCCCTTACACCTGAAGTTACACTAGCCAGCAGGAATGTTCTGTACAGGTGTGCCAGGATTCTGAGGCTGACAGACTGCCTCAGACAGGTTACATAATCTGCTCCTGCGACAGCTGCAAGCTGCAAGAACTCATCCTGAAGACAGATTTTCATTCTTCTAGAAAAGGCTGGCATTACTACTTCTGCCTCAGAAATCAAGAAAACTAACTCATGAATGCAGAAAAAGTTAATAGAAACTATGTTTCTTTCTTATATTTTATTTCTTATGGAGTAAAATTATTTTAATATTGTGAGAATTTAATTAAAAACACATATTTTATCTGTATGTCAGTTATGGTTTTATTTGCCTTTTTTTTTAAGGTTCTTAAATTGAATTGACAATTTGGTATTGGAGATCAATAAATCCAGTACGTTCCCTGCCAGGATCATACAGTGGGATCAACTGTCAATCAAATATGTATTTTGCTTTTTTTTCCTTTTGCTTCCATAAAGGAAAACACAAACATAACAGGTATGAGACTGAAAATGTGACAGGTGAACAAAAGCAGCACAATAAATCTGATTAATATTATTGGTTTTGAATGTAGATATGTGTGAGGATGTGATCTTGGATATTCTGCTCAGGAAAGACTGCATCTTTCCAAGAAAACCCAAAATGAACCAACCAACCAAGCAAACCTAACCCAGCAAAATGAAGGTTGCTAAGAGTAGAAAATAAATACTTGGCTCCTGATTTGGCATTGTCTTCATATAGAGTGTTTGGGTGAAAGTTTTATAGCACCACACTCAAAATTAAGACTTGACTCAAAGGCTAAATGCATAGTCTGAGACTCTGTTGATCAAGAAGGCCTCTAAGCAGAGACAAAATATTGTAGGACTCTGCCCTGCTTAGTCAGCATACCTGACTGATGTTGTCATCATCAGATTAAGACTTCAGGCACTTCAAATCCACCTTGAATCAACATCCGGCCCCAAGTCAAGGCCAAAGTGTGCTGCGTGCAGGACCAGCCCCAAAACCACGCAAATCACCATGGATCAAAGAGTCCATTTAATGTGGATGAAAAAGACAGCCTGATCATCCAGCCCTTCAACTACTATTCAGGTATTACCTGCCTTTCCCTTAAATTATAAACATCACTTCAGTGAGACATTTTTAAACGGGAGTGGGAGGGGATGAAAGAAATGGGCAGGAACAACAAGGAAAAAGGCATCGTCTGTATGTTGTCTCTAGCTTTACGAAACCTTGGCAGAAAAAGCTTTTGAAGTATATGATTTTTTCCAGCAATTATTTGTTCTGTCCAAAGTGATCCTCTGCAGGGAAACTTGGCAGATATTTAACAAAGAACTCCTGACAGCAGGTTTAATAACCTGAAACATGAGCACAGGCCTTACACAAATGAGGCAGGTCCCAGGACATAAGCAGGTTTGGGGAGATGAACATCACTTAGAGGAACTCACTGTTCCTAATTAACTCAATGTTTATGTACTCTACAATGAGCTACTTGAATGAGTAAGGATTAAAACACTTGTTCCAGAATAAGGGTGCTGATGCCTGAAATTAATCATGAATAGTTTCCCTTGCTTTTTAGCTCTTTGGTTATATACAAGGTAGCCAGAGAAGTAAATTATGTTCCCACAATGACAAAACCAGAGGAAAATGCTGACAATGCCATTTTCTTTTCCAGAGAGCAGATCCTATGCTTTATTTTCAAATATGTTAGTTCCACTTACTTATGGCACGAACAGTGCTTCAAAAAATACAAAGGACCATTTGATTTGAAAACAGACTGTAGTTTTCTAACATTATAAACTGTTTTCATTGACTAATATGGGTTCAAACACAGTGGAAATGCTGACACATGTTTAGGTATTTGTTGCTCAATTTGAGCAACACAGTGGTAACCAGCAGAATCACAATCCCTGCTAGAAACCAGGCAGTTCATAGCAAGAGGTAATGAGTGAAGCTGCAGTGAACTCTTCTTTAGAGACATCACAGTGAGTGAAGGCATTACATCATAACCTTCAGAAAAAGCTTCATAAAGCTATTTTTTGTTTTATATTTTTCTTTGCCATTTGAGTGGCCAGATGGCAATCCTATTCCCTCCCAAAGAGAATTCTATCTCTCCCCTAGTTGGGGGAGATTCAGAACAGACAAATCCTGAAAGGAGACAATTTTTGTTCGTTTTCTGTGTTCTAATCCAAGGTTGATCAGTTTTTCAGAACAAAAGCATTGGCAGGAAAATCTGGGAGCTTACATGAATTTCTGTAATTATAGACACAAGAAAACAGTGCCTGCGATGATGGAATAGGAGTAGTTACCCGTGTCTCCTCTGGTTGTCATCCAGTTTTTCTTTCAAAAGGATTGATTTGAAAATAAATGAAGTATGGATGGACTGCCGCTTTTTTTCTACTGCAATGAATTATTCCCAATGTGACATTAAATGTGAAACTTGCATGATTTAAGCACATGTCAGTGTAAATATAAATAAAGCACAAAATCTGCTTCTTATTAACTGAGGGTGTTAAAATAACAGGATCTACACTTATAGGGATACCACAAGGTCAAATGTATTAATTTCCTGTTAAAACTGCAGTGGACTGCTGAAGAAGCACTTATCACCTTCTAAAAAGAGGCATTTCTGGGATGGGTTGTATAGCTTGCACAATGCTATTTCAATCAAGAAAGCTTTTATCTTAAGCACACATTAAAAAAAAAAGAAATTAGTAAAAAAGAAGTTACAAAACCCCCTCATGGAGCTCTTTTCTGTTACATAGTTATAGCAGTATTTAAAAACAAAAAACACTTTTTCTTTAAGTACAACATTTCCAGCGGTATTTATTGCTGTTGTTACAAAACAACCTCTCAACTCTTGCATTATAAAATAGAAAATTAAATTTGTAAATGGTAAACGTAAATAATTTTTAAAAATGTTTTCACAGATAGGTTTGAAATATTGAGTTTCACTCAGCATTGGTCCTATCTATAAGAAATTTTGACACCTAATACAAAATTTATTTTCTCTTTGACACTGCTGCAGTTTTGTTGTAATGCCATGGCAAAGAGACAATCACATTTTATAAATACAGGCTTCTGAGAAAGATTTATTTTATGGGATAAAGAATACCAAGATAAAATTCAAGGCTGCTTTTCCAGCATTATGAACCATACCACACATCAAAATACATTGCTCACTTGCAAACACTGCATGTATTCAGAGGTCCTTGTGATTATTTCAGTTTGAAGAATAGCTTCTTGTAGCAAAATATTTAATTGTATAAAATCTTTGAATTAGTTTGACAGAGCAAAGCAGGAGCAAAAATCCAAATACAAAGCAAGCAAGGGGAGCAGTGTAAGAAGATAGTTATAAAGGAAAGTAGGAAAAACACTACAAAAAGTTTTACTATTAAGTCCTCACAGGGAACTTAATAAGTTGATGAAAATAGGCAGAATTTAGTAATAAGGAAATGCTCACAGAAAGCAATTTTTGAAAAACCCCAGCTCATTTCAGAGCATTCCCTTATTAGAAAGATGAATTACAAAGGCTGAAAACAACATTTGTAGAGAAACAACATGTTTTTCAGGAAGCTTGGTTGAAACAAGGGCAGCCATTATACAATCAAAATTATCTTGACAGCAATAGTACAATAATTACCTTGGCATATATGCAGCTTTCGTTGAGTTTTTGCAGCGTGCAATTGCGTTCACACATAGGGCACATAATGGTTTCATTTGCCTCGCAGATCTCTTTGCTTTAGTATGAGACAGGAAAATAGAAGTTATAAAAACACTTCTAGCATTCCCAAGATTTCTGAGGTTATGCCATTTGTGTCTTCTGTTTGCTAACAGTGCCTACACTACAAAACTGGACAAATAAAATAAATTAAAAGCAAATATTTGGCTTGAAAAGCCTAATCCCAAATCACGAACCTGAACACTATGGGCTGCAGAGTAGTATACAATATTTCTGGGCATCATGTTACACTTCTCACACTAGCAAATTCTCTCCCAAATATCACAAACAGAAAAACAAAAAATTGCTCACTACCCTTCAAACACATTTAGAGCCTATTTTTCTAGATTATGTAGAAGATACCAAACATTTACAAGATAGACAACACTGGTATATCTACATTGATTTCAATCAAATGACAGCATTTATGTCAGCTGAAGGTCTGTTCCACAGGATGATAGTATACACACACAGATCAGTCAGATGTAAAAACCCACAAAAGGGGATTTCTGGCAGTAGTATTTCAAGTCTTTGCATTTTTATTTTCTACAGAAGAACTTATGTTTAGGACTAATAAAAAACCTCCACTTTAATATCCTGTTTTGGGGGTCAATATTTTCAAGCGACATTCTGATGTTTAAGAACCCTAAGATTTAAGAAGATGAAGTCGCTGTTTTCACTGGGACCATTCGTATTCAAAGCATAGTACATAACTAAGTGTCTCAACAAAGGCAAAACAGAACTAACAGAAGCACAAAAATGGATTTTAAAACAAATTTTAACTGCAGTGAGTAAGCTTCCCAAAGAACCTGAGCAAGCACCTTTCCCTATCCTTTAGCAATGATAACATGCCTGAAATGATCCTGACACACTAGGGAAGTAGCAGTATAAAACAAATGCCAGAAAATCCCAACTAATTTGTTTTAATAAACATGGCACTTTCATCTCTCCTCCTCACAAAACCTATATTTACACTTCTAATACTGTTTGGAAGATTATGCTTATTTCCAAATGAGTGCATCTATTAAATACTTTCTGGCATAACAGTAAATATAAGTAAAAGATTAAATATAAATATTAATCATTGGTCATATTTCACATAACACCAGAATCACCAATGCACTGAAACTCTAAACAGAATGTGAACCTGACAAAGAAATTGTCCTGAGTAACTGTTAAGCCAGAATGAGCATACCCAGTCATTTCAGAGTTGCAGAGTAACAGAAATTTTAGTGTGTCCCATCAGAGAATTTTCTTGCTTACATTTTCATTCAAATTATTAAGTGCAAAAATTCACACTTTAATCATATGTCATAATGGTTTGGCAAAATGGAAACTGCTATCAAATATAAGGCCAAAATGTACTGTACTTTGAATTTAAATTCAAGATGATAAATACTACATTTTCTATATTATATATCCTGAGTTAAAGTGTTGTTTTATTTTTAATAACACATGAAGTTTCACAAAATTATACTGATAGTAATAGGTCACATGCTTTTGCACTACTTTGCAAAAGCAGTAACATTTGTTACACAAGTGTTTGTGACAGGTGCTGTGTTGTTACTGCAACTCAAATCTTCAGTGTAAGAGCAAAATAAGCTGCTTTGTACTGTTTTCACCTATATATCTGAAATCTGACTAAAGCACATGGTGCAAAGGCAGCTCAAGCTACGCTGTGTTCATGCCTGGCATTTCTGTTTGACTGACAATAAAGGAACCATTTACAACAGTGATAATTAATGATATCTATAAACACATTCAAAACCAAACTCTTTCAAACCATCAGATTTACTTTTATAGAGACTAACCAACTTGACATCTAACTTGAGAATAAAGATAGGTAATAGATATTGCATCTAATTTGTTCAAAGAACCCAAATAAAGGGACTGCTATAGGACTATTTAAGCCCTTCTGCTTGACTGTAACTTCACATTTCCTCCAGTTTAACTCAAGGAGGGCACTTGGATCAAAATCTATTTAAAAGTGTATGAAACAACAAATACAAGTTCACATTCTCCGTTTTTGTTTCTGCATGTCCAAGTTCTATGAACATAACCCAAATGTCCTGGGAGCTACTATGGAGATTCTTCAACAGAAATTCTCTGATTTTTCTCTTGGTTACCTTATTTTTGCAACGGAATCCTGCAATGAGCTGCCAAGCCTATAAACTCAGTACCATGGGGGACCTCCGTGCTGCCTTATGGCAACCACAATATTACTAAGTTTGATTCCAAACCCATGCAAGACAAAGAACATCTTCCATTTCAATGTCCATTTCAGTAACACTGCCCATCTTATGTAATTATTTTGTGACAGGAAAAAGAAATGTGTTGAATGGAGGAACTTCTGCTTCTAAACATGGGACAGACATGCATATTTTCTTATCATAGTGTCTAGTCTCTGATACCAGTGTGTGTTCAGGGTTTTTGTCTTCCCATCTCATTTCACGTTCCTCTTTACAATACATTTAAATCATCAAATTATTTAATCAGACCTGAAAGTTTGTTGTTTCCCTGGAACTGTAACTGAGCAAAGAAGAGAGACACTATGACAAGAGGCAAAAGTCAGTATGAGAGAGAGATATTTGCTCCCTTTTGGTGGTACCCTTCCTTCTTTTCCATTTCCAATTTGCCCACGGCAGCCAGAGATGAACTACAGAGACAATCTTTCCTTTACACAGAGGGCAGAGACTTATGGCCCTGTGCTGAGCTGAGATGGGCTCCGGGCATAGGCTGATATATATATATATATATATATATATATATACAATACATGTAATATATATTCATATAATATTTTAAGATGCATATATAAAGAGCAAACCGCTAGCAGACCCTGAGCATGGAGCAGAGGCAGGCACTTGGGCAAGTCATAAACAAGACAAACTAGTTCTTAGATGTGACATCATTCTGCACAACCCTCGAATAATTGCCGCACAAAACCTAGGGCTGGCATGGTAAGCAATGTTTGGTTCTATGGCAATACGTTCTCCTGCATTTGCTTATTACTTCTCTGCTGAAACTGTGCTGGATAGCTGAAAAAAAAAGAAAACTATAGTTTCCTGCCTGCAGCCGCTAGAGGGAGGCTGATGGCAGCTTCCTGCACCTGAGAGGTGAAGGCACATGACTGAGGAAAGCATCCTTCTGCAAAACTGATTTGATCATTTGCTAAGTTCAGATTTTGTACTACACAAGACAGATAAAAAATAGGGCTTTTTGACAGAATTTATCATACTTAAATCAACACGTCCTAACATCCACAGATTCCTCATAGCAAGTGTAATAAATCTATTTCACATGAAACAGTGTTCACCAAATAATATTGGCCCTCGGGCAACATGCCAGTTCTGACATTGTCATAATGCCCTAACGTTACGTTTACATTTCTAATTTCCACTGGGTTTCCTGTGTCTATATTTTTTTGAAGTAACATATCCAATTCTGTTTCTTCCAGATCGCTGCTGAACAGTGCATTTGTGTATGGTGGTAGCTGCAGTGCTTAAAATCAAATTACAGATTTTAAAACTGTTACAGATGCTTATATAGAATTTTCTTTAAACGAATGCAGAAACACTAGATAAATAATCTCTCAGTCCCAGACTACAGCAAGAATAAGAACAGGTGTGCAGTCCATTTACATGCTAATGGATAACTCCTGTCTGCTCTAGGTACGAAGTTTCTGTCTAATCCTTACCAACACCTTCCAGGCTAAGTAAAGAAATATGGCAAGGAGTAGAATCTGTTATCAGTGGCCTTTAGAATTGTCTAAGTACGTAAGGTGATACAGAAAACATCTACATACATTTTATAAGGCCAGGCATAATCAGCTTGAGTTACACATTTCACAGTTGTTCTTACTAACATGGTCATAGCAATGCACTGACACGACAGTATTGTGTCATGACTAACCAGAGGGACTGCACAGATTCACACAATCAAAGGCAGGTAGCACCTTCTTCACAGACTTACCATATCCAGATTACAGATGTGGGGCTGCCACAGAGCACATGGTTAGGACTTCTGCAATAACCCACCCTCTGACAGTATTTTGAAATGAACACTGGCTAACGACAGCTATAATAAATATATGAATATTCACCTTCCCTTGTAGGCATATAGGGCTTATATGGTGGTTTACCTAACTTTCAGTCTCGTTTTTGGAATAGAGCCTGGAGACCTGAGGTACGCTGGCACTCTCTGAAGCACAGCATGACAATGAGGTACCTCAGGATGAGACCCAATATAACCAGCCCACACAGGGACAAATTCAAAGCTGTTTTGTCTGTGTTTTGTCTGCAGCTACTAAGCAGCAGCCAAGGGAAAAAACTGAGGACAGAAACCCTCAAAAGCTGGCCTACCTCTGTGCTCATGTGATTCATAACCTTCAGCAAGGAAGATAACTGCATTTTTCTGTTAAACAGGAGTCATATCTGCAAGTTGTATCTTCCTGGGAGAAGCGTATGACACATAGGAGGTGATTGTCCTGCTCTATTCTGTGCTGGTACAGTCTCACCTAGAATGTGGTGTGCAGTTTTGGGACCCACAATATAATAGTGTTGATTTGGCACAGCCTGTTTTTTCAGTAGTGGGGGAAGGCAACAGAAGTGGCTTCTGTGAGAAGCTGCTAGAAGCTTCCACCATGTCCGACAGAGCCATTCTCTGATGGCTCTGAAGATGGATATGCTGCTGACCCAATTAGAGATGTAGGTAACGCCTCTCTGATGACATATTTAAAAAAAAAAAAACAAACCAGTGCAGGTTTTTTCCAAGGGTGGCGAGGGGCCACTGCTGGGATCATCCTGGTGCAGCACACTGCAATGTGCTGCAGCCGCTGCCATCTCGGTGCAGCCTGCAGAGAGCCTTGCCTGCCTGGCTGCCCATAGCTAGCCACACTGTGGGCAGAAGGGCAGGGACAGGGGTGGCGGCGGTGGCTTCTCCTTCCTGGCACCCTGCATGAAGAGAGGCGTTAAATTAGCGCCAGTGCCGTGGCGGCTGCCACTGCTTGCGCAGTGGCGACGGGGCCGCCTGACCGGCGGGAAAAACATGGCGAGCGACTCCCTGATGGGGAACTCAGACGAGATCAACTTCTTGGCACTGCGGGATCTTGCAAGAATCTTTGAATTGGTGGAACTTGTTGGCAATGGTACCTACGAGCAGCAGTTTTTCTTCTAGACTGAGAGGAGGAGGAAGTGAGAACATGTGAGAGACATGTGACCACATGGTGGCACCAAGGTCAGTGGAAAAAAAGAGGAGGAGGTGTTCCAAGCACTGCAGCTAAGATTCCTCTGCAGGCTGTGGTGAGGACCATGGTGAAGTAGGCTGTCCCCCTGTAGCCCACGAAGTCCACGGGGTATGCAGAGATCCACCCGCAGCCCATGAGAGAAGTGCTCACGCCAGAGTGGGTGGATGCCAGAGAAAGCTGTGATCCAGTGGGAGACCCGAATGGGTCCCAGTGGGAGAGAGAGGGCTCCTGCTTCCAGAGATAGAGGGCCCTTGCTTCAAAACTAGAGCAGCCTATTCTTAAAGGACTGCACCCCGTGGATGAGTGACCCATGCTGCAGCAGTTTTGGGAAGAGTGTTTGCCCGTGGGAGGGACTCACGTTCCAGCAGTTTTGGCAGGACTGCTGCTCATGAGGTTAGAGCCATGCTGGAGAAGTTCACGGAGAACTGTCTCCTGTGGGAGGGACCCCACAGCACAGCAGAGGAAAGCCTCCCTCTCCCTGAGCAAACAGAAGAAGATCTCAAGTGATGAACTGACCAAAACCCCCATGCCCTGTCTCCTTGTGCTGTCAGTGGGAAGGAGGGAGGAGCTGGGGAGAAAAAAAAGGTGGTTTTAAAAGCTTATTTTAATTCTCATTGTCCTCCTCTGACTCTGTTAATAATAAATTTTCTTTATACCTTTAAATTTGGACCTGTTTTGCCCTTAGAGTGTTTGCTCCCAGTCCTCATCTCAACTTATGAGTCCTTCATAAATTTTTTTTCCCTCTCCTCTGCCCAGCTGAGAACAAGAGAAAGTAAGCGAATGGGACTCGTGGGTGCCTGGCATTTGGCCACTGTCAAATCACGACAGAAAGATATCAAGCTCTTAGTATCCAAAAGAGGGCTACGGAGATGGTGAAGGGCCTAGAGGTGAAGCCATATGAGGAGCAGCTGAAATCACTTGGCTTGTTCAGCCCGGAGAATAGGAGACTGAGGGGAGATCTCATAGCAGTCTAACAGCTTCCTCTTCTTTCTGGTGACCAGTGACAGGACCAGAGGGAAGACATGAAGCTATGGCAGAGGAGGTTTAGGTTAGATGTTCGAAAAAGGTTTCTTAATCACACGGCAGCTGGGAACTGGAACAGATTCCCCAGGGAAGTGGTCACAGTACCAAGCCTGACAGAGTTCATGAAGTATTTGGACAATGCTCTCAGACACATGGTGGGATTCTCAGGGCTGTCCTATGCAGGCCCAGGAGTTGAACTTCAATGATCCTTGTGAATCCCTTCCAACCCAGGATATTCTATGATACAAAAGCACATAAGAGCTTACAGATTGAAAGACTGAAATTATTAGAAATGTTGTTCCTTCTCTTGCGGAGTTGCCAATGACACACCTTTCTCTTCCCACAAGGAAGAAATACTAAGCTATACCTTGATAACAGTAGATTATGGCCCCTTGTTCCCCCTTTGTTGGAACTGTGCCATTGTACGTGTGACAAATATAAGATTGACAGTTCAACAGCTGTGGTCCCTGTGCTGTAACAGACTGATCCTCAACCTTAGATCCATTGCATTTTGAAGACATGGTGAAAAACAGTCCTAATACAGAGAACAATATCTTAAAGACAACATTGTTTCCTGGTTGATAAGTTTATTGCATTCAACTGTATTTAATGCAGTTTGAATTCGTACAGTTTCTCAGGAGTTTGCTGTACAAAGCAAGCTTTAAAAAATCTGTTCATTACAGCACTGTAGAATGTAATAACTCACTGTTGAATAGAAGTTAAAGAACATTCCTTAGATAACACTTAAATATAGTCTTGCTCAAAGCTAGAGAAACAACATTTTCTATGAAATCTGACTCCAAGTATACATACAACTGGAGCCCCCACGCTGCTTGGAGCACCAGCTGCAATTTTAAGAGCACTGATACTGATACTGTCTGATAACATCTAATGGAAAACTTTGCAATAAGGGTGGATCCTCAGAGAGTTCCTAAAAGTACAGTCAGCACTTGAGCACCCTCATCACAACATCTAAATTGACAAACCCTTCTCAGAGCAAAATCACAACAATGATTTCACATGGTTGTAATCTCCCTGCAGCTGAGTCTTCTGGCTGCAAGTTACATTGACACAGGTAAGAATTTTGTAAGACTCCAAGTATGCCACTCTTAACGAAGAAGAAAAAAAGATATAGGCAAAAGCTGAAGCTTAGTAACTGTACTACACTCTGGAAGTTATAGCAAGGTGGAGGTAATGATGGAATACGTCTGTTTTTTCACCCGTTAGCCTTAATTAGATCAACAACTATTGCAGTATCTGCAACATGAGAATTGGTCCTTACAGATTGGTCTGTTTTTCCTTAATGGGAATCACTGCAGATGCAGTGATGTGTACCACTGCCAGTGGTACACATCTGACTTGATGCAAAACAGATACACAGAGTGTATATACGTGACTCAAATACCCAATATTCTGTCTTGATTATTTTTACATTTACCATATCTGCAAAACATTTAAAAGTATAGCGATCTAAGCTGTGCCAGATTGTTCTTAATTTTCAACAGGCTATTACATATTATTAAATAGAATTTTACCTTACTTGGCTGGAATCCATTGTAAATAATCCATAGAGGAAAACAAAGAGCCCAACCAGGGCAGCAGGAATAAGCATTCCAGTATACCATCCCAGCCAGGCAAAATACAGTCCAATTTTTTCACCAAAGTATCGCCTACATGAAAAAGAAACACATACATTGTTTAAAACTAAAACTTATGGTGACCTCTATCTATCTCTACTATCACAGTAGTAGAATATTACTAATGAGGAACTACCATCACAAGTTTATAGCAAAATTGTCAGTTTACCAAACGGGTTTTTTTCAGGCTAGCATAACATTTTAGTGACACTAATTGCAGATTTATGAGAACATATAAGGATATAACTGTAGTGCCTCTGTAATTTTCATGTCCTTGCAATGACTAAGTAGATGGGCTAGTATCAACATTATTAAAAGGCAGGACAGTCAGATAGATAGATAGATAGATAGATAAATAGATGTACACAGACACAAAAAATCTGGAAAGAGATAAAGTAAGTTAGTACGACCTAAGTATTCCATTTAAAAAAAACACTTATGATAGATAATCATACACAGATAATATGACATATTTCAAACTATTACTAGTGAAAACAATGCTCTGAAAACATAAGCTGAAGACTGAACTTTAATTCTTCAAAACTTGGGTATCAATTGCTAGAAAAGATGAAATTGCAGTGATCAGAAAGTCAATCAAGGACGATACACCATAAAATTGTTCCATGGCACATGCTTAGCTCCACCAATAATCGATTATGACTCAGATCAAGAATAAAAACTTAAAGCAAGGAAAATGAATTATTTTTATTCAGAGGAGGAGGAAACTCTGAAACCCAAATATCACCATTTTTTTAACTTAAATTATATATATTTCTCTACTTTACATTTGGTGACCTACGACACTAAGTCTAAGACATATAAAAAACAGTTTATTTAAACCTACATGGAAAGGTTAAAATTGGATTGCATTTTAAGTCTGGCATCTGGTAACTCTGACTGTCCATGTGGATAACAGTCTGCTCTCAAAGGTGCTATCACAAGCGGAAAGTGTCTCTTGTGGTCTCAGCAGACCACATTATGGGTTTGTATTTTAAGTTTCACATCACAAATTCCTGAGCAGTTGGAACTACATGTATTTTACGCAGACTCACTTGAAATCAACAGCCCTACAAAAGACCACACAAAAGAAGCAACTTCGAGAATTCCAGCCTTATCTGATAATAGGGAATATCTAAATATTAGAGGAAAACACAAGGAATTTATGAATATAGTTAGCACACTGTTGTCAGGCTTTTTGTATCACAGAAAATCTTCAAAGTACTAATACCTGATTAAATCAAGAGGTTGGTATTTGTACCACATTCCCCACCGTGCCCAACGCTCATATAAGAGGTGTCTGTGATTCTGTGCTCCATGTGTTTTGATGGGATGTCTGCTTTTGTGGCTTCCCTGAAAAAAAAACACAAAGAAATGTAAGTACATTACCAGGCACTATGGAAAATGTGTAAGTTTCTTAGGTATTTTTGATTATAATTTTAATAGAAATGTTCTTTATATTTAATAAATAGGTCTCTTATTCTGAGCACATCTGGAACATGTCATGAGGAGCTAATGTAAGCCTGACATAAGAGACAGGGTTACATACACTTCTAAAATGGCCAGTTTCTCTAATAATTAATGAGTGAAACATATTAATACAAGACTTTAAAGAAGTACTCTACTCTTTATGTGACCTCAACATTGTTTCTATTTCACTAATAGATGCCTACTTGTATGCTTTTGCCTATTTAAATTTTTCAAGAAATGCTCGTGGTACCTTCTTATTTCTTCTGTAGACTTTTAGAAATTTCTAGTACTTCTCCTAGACATTTTTTATTACTTTCTTTCACTACTGTTGAAAGTATAGAAAAATACATTCTTCCCGTGGTATGTATTTTCTAAGATGAAGGAAACAGAATTGGCATTATTTTGAAGCTACATAGGACTCTTGAGGCATTAAAAGCAAAACAAAGTCAGTCTGATCCAAAAGACGTCCTTCCAGGCCATGTCTGACATTTACAGACCACCTAACAGACTAAAAGAATAGCCTCATGCTTGGCAGTCAAATGGTAACACACCGTTTTGCTAGAACAGTCTTGAGCAGAATCTCTTGCATTTGTAATTTTGCTCCAATTCTGAAGTAGGACATATCCCTTAGTTGAACTTTTCCCCCAAAAAACTCCAATCACTCAGCTATGGTAAAGAAAATATTTCATCAACTGACTGCAAGTGAGCCAAGCCATTTCTTGTGAGGAGAGCAGAGTTCTCCAGCACCGTACTTAAGTTAGTGATCAGACAGATTCTTGACCCTGGTAGATCTAGGTAATTAAGCCATTTAGATTTTTATCATGTATTTGAAATCTTGAACATTCCCCACAATTCAAAGAACACCATTTACTTGTCGCAATCTGATCCTCAGCAAGAGGATCTGCTGATCCTCTGACGTAAGAATGAGTTAAAACCAAAGCTAAATATAGCAAAGAGTCCAGGTTCTACTCCTTTCTCCTTAGAGTCAAGCAAAGCAGCGTACCAAAGATGTCAACACTGAGTGTGACCTTTGCAGCATCTAGGAACACCTAGGAAGAGAACATCAACTTATTCTCACAGTAGGCTGGATAAATGACTGCAAAGCATTACCCAGTATTACATGTTTTAATTTTTTTTTCTGCTTCTTTCTTCACTGTTATCCACAAAAGAGTTCAAGTCTCAGCATTCCCACTGGAATTGAATTTTCAGTCTTATTTGTTCATGTGGCAAAGAAAAAAAAACTGAAAAAAATAGAGTGTTCCACCACTAGTCCTTAGCATCAGTCATGCAGCAATTAAGGTAAGAGTGGCTTAAAAACATGATTTCACCAATTTTAACTGAAATGTGAAAACAGTAGCTTATGCCATAACAAAGGAACATATAAAATGGATATGACAGCATGGGTTTGATGCCAGAGAAAGCTTCACAGGTTTTCCTGGTAGTACAGCCAGCTTTTCCCTGAAGTCAGTAACTCACAGCTGAAGCACTTCCTTCTCTGTATTCCTAGTATTTAATTATTAATACCACATCAAAAAAATTACTCTCAGCCATTTGTAAAGCCCAGTCCTTCGAAACACGAAACCAAGTCACAATATTCAGCTGAAACATAGAGTTCAGAGCTGCAGTTACCATGTTCCTGAGAGCATTTCAAAGGACTGAAGATGTGTGGCTTGCTTCTTCTTTTCAACATCAAAAGATTTTCTGAAAACCCTCTTAAGTTATACACAGGTTTTTAATTTATTTTGTGCGTTTATAGTCTTTAGTAGACTTTAAACTCCTGGGAAAAGTAGTAGAAATTATCCAGAACTATTCTGAAAATACGAAATGGGAAATAATTAGGCAGTCTCCCTAACTGTGATCAAGTGGCCAAGCTATTAGAAAAACAAAACCTTCTGTAGGTGGCAAGCAAAAATAATTTAATACAACTAACTGGAACAATTTGAAACAAATGATACTCTCATTAAGAACTCCTCAGGCAATGTCGAGTTCATAAAAATCAGAGAAGAGTTATAATATCCTAGTTCAACCAGAAAATGTTCCAGGATGTTATTATAATACCCAAATTATCCAAATACGGAAAATTTTAAAAGCCAGTATTAAAGTAAAAGCTATAAATAAAAGAAGCATCAACAAATTACAATATGAAATTAAAAGTTGCAGGACAGAATTAAAGTAAGATCCCAAACCACTAGTGCAAGCTTTAATGTAAACATGAAACTAAAAATCAAATAACCAGGTTACCTCATGTGGTGGAAATGCTGCTTCATATGTTCCATTATTTAGTAACCTATTAATACCTAAAAAAAGAAAAAAAGCATTAGTTCTGATACCAATTTTTTATACACCTTTTCCAAGTAGTGTGAATTTTCAAGTTACATTTGGAGAATGTAACTTAGTGTTAGATGATAAGAATGCTGCTAAAGATAACAATTAATCAATAATCCCACCAACTACTTCAGCAGGTCTTGCTGATCCTTCAAGATTTCTGGCTCTGTCAAAGTAGGCAGCAACTTGCCAAAGGGCCAAAGTCTGCAACTCTTCCCTCAGGGTTGGGTGCTTATACCAGATTGAGTGTGCAAAGATAGTTATATCCACATTGTATTCCTCAGAGCATATGATACAGATTTCAGGGGTGACCAGATGATCTGACATACACAGAGAGTGGTATGGATAGACAATCCTTGAGGCAGTGAAACACCTGCAGGGTTAAAAGCTAACCTGGTATTTTTAAATATAAGCCAGCTGAGAACTTCATATCAGAGCAGTGCTCTGTGCCAGACTGACTACTGAATTTTGGATCAGTTCCTAGAGTCTTCCTAAAAACAGATTTGTTGTACTAGCACAGCACATTATAAAAAACGAAAAAATAAATAACTATTGATAGGTACAATAAAAAAGATTCAATAGCCTTTAAGAGCAGATCTGTAGCCAGGAGTTGCCCCAGGAAACAGGTACATATGGTGGAATTCAGATTTGTCTGTTCAAATATACAACTTATACTACACTAATCTCATAATGAAATTTGCCAGCATCAGCTGCAAAGGTGTTAGATATGAACACTTACTCTCCCTGTTTTTCTTACTACTGCTTTTGTTCAGAAACTCAAGCAACAACTTTCTGTAATTGGTATCATCTTCATAAGCCTCTGCATATTTAATCCTTAATTTAATTCCTGCAGAAAAAATAGAAAATCATGCATACATCCCCCGGTCATTGAAAATGAAAATGGATAGTCAGACCTTCTAAAAACTAACAACGTATTATGAGTGTCAATATAAAATTAATTTAGTCTTCAGATCAAATGTCTCTGAGCTGCACAGAGACCTCAAATAAATCAAGTGTAGTACACATTGATTCTGCTGGACTGAAACTGATCGATAGTAGCTGAAATACTAGGATCAGTCCTTGAAAACACTGTCAGTTTTCTGAGGTATATGTTACCCTTATAGTGGCTCTCATTAATGTAAAGTTATTATAATCTCTCTATTTTGTTTTAATGAATGAGTAATTAAGTGAAAAATATTGCAAATCTTCACTGAGATATTTAGGTAGAAAATGATGGGACATTGTTTCAACTCGGTTATTGTGTGAATGAAAAGATTTCAAGGAAAGGAAAAAATTAATTGAGTTTACTCAAATGATATTTTTTCATGCAAGTAAAGATGTAAAATTTTATAGCTTTGGGTTAGGTAAAAAATACAGCATTCTCACCCATTTTGGATTTTCCATCTTCATACTTAGTTCTCTGTAGCACATGATGCACAATTCTACTTCTTGTGGAATTGCTGAAGAAGCTGTCTTTGTTGTTTATTGTAAAACTATTAAAATAATGAATGTCTTAATATTCAAAACAATGCACACACGTTGCAACATAGCTGTTCAAGTCTTTTCTTTTTACAGTGATTTATTGGACATTTACATTCCGTAGACATAAGATTTTACACCCTTAGAGCAGGTCCAATAAAGTTATCTTTATACCAGATTATTTTTGGGAAAGCAAAACTAAAACTAAAATCAAAAATACCCTACTATCTAGTTAATTTCTGTTCTGAATATAATTAATTAAATAAAGATCTTCAGTAACAGTGGTGGCTTTAAATTCAAATTACTTATGAGTTGACAGTTGTCTGTGTAGTGGAACCACCAAAACTACTATTTTAAAAAGAAAAAAAAATCCATGCACTGGAGATTTGGGTAGCAGCTCCACAACCATTTTCCCTTAGAGGATCCTAGGGTGGAGCCAAGTAAAGCATCCTTGGCCAGATGGCTCCATTCTGGACACCAGAAATCTGATATGCAGGAGCTTTTTCCTGCTCAGCTGTGCCAAAAGTGATACTATTACAATTAGTTACGTCAGCTGAGCTGGTTGAGAAGAAAACACCAAAACCAGGGGATTGATCTGGCGCAGTATGGTAAATTACTGAAAAAAAAAATTGAGACTATAATGCACTTGCTCTATTTTTCTGGGGTAAAGTCAGTTCACTCGCATATAGCTTCTTTACTTAGCAGAAAAATCCTGTTTATCCTAATTCATATTTCTACTTTAACTTTTCTCTCCTAAAACAGTTATCACAAAATACCTTTAAAATTAAGAAACAGTCAGAATTTTAAAATCTAACTTTTTGCGTAGTGAAAAACTTTATGTCACAGTTTAACTATACCGTTGTCAACATGCTGATTTGAACACATATAGTTTCATTGTATATATATTTGCATTTTCAGAGGCAAATGATCTTTTTAAATGCAGATCTGATAAGAGAGAAAAGAAATCATCACTGGTTGTAGCTTGCTTCCAGTGGTCCAAATTTCAACAGCTGCATCAGATTTTGCTAAAATAAAGTAAGTAAATAAGCAAAGAAAACTTGAGCAAGTATTTTCATTTTGTAATGTAATTGAAAGAAAAACCAAAAAACTTCTAAACCAAAAAGGCAACATTCATTTTTCAGTCAAATTTCAGATTAAGTTACTGAGTGACCATCAAATAGCAAGTAACACAGAGCAGATTTTCGCTTTAAGAGAAAAATATCCAATATGATACTAGGCACTGCCAGTGACCATCTGTTAGCAGCTACCTCTACAACACTTGCTTAGAAGTGAGAAAACAGAAAATCCTTGTGGTCTCTGGCACTGCTTTTCCAATCCCAGCACTTACTGGTGTATGCGTGCACGGCTAAAGGGTGCTGTGTAGCAATCTGTTTCTTCCAGATCAGGCAGGGCCTCCTTATCAAGCTTCATTGGATTTCTTGGCAACCAGCTTTTCAGCTCTCTAATATTCCTCTGCAATCTGAGACAATAAGACGTCAGATTTACACGCTCTCAATTCCTTGTTATTTCTATCTCCAGCATTGCATATTTAGTGACATCATACCAGAAATGAAATGAAAGCAGGAAACTTCCACATTAAGTAACTAAAAGAAAATAAGGAGTTAAAAAGCAAAATGAACAGTATTTATTTGTGATCCATCTTGAACACTTTACTTCAGTGAAACTCTTCCCAAAACTAGTGGGATTATGGCTCAAAATGGGACTGCAGTATTGAGTCTGGAGAAATTAATCTTCCAAGATAGTTCATCTGGCAGAACTGTGGGTCCTTCTGCTTTAGTCAAGAACATATCTAATTACTTTCTCTAGTCCCACTGAACAAAGCAAGTGAAACTCCTCCCCGCTCTCTTGCCTGGCAATTTGGACATTAAAATTCATAAAACTTCTAAGTAAATATGAGAGTGCTAAGGATCAGATTATGGTTTTCTGACTGCAACAAAGTTTTCCCCTGCAAAATTTTCTTTAAAATCCAAGAACTGATATTGCCTTATGAAACAGTACACCTAAACATCAAATAACGGATATGTTACACCAAAATGGTTATGCAGTATTTAGGCAAAAACACTCCCTAGATATGGCTTCCTCCAGATTCCTAAAAATTGATACTACAAAGCACAAACAGAACATCAATGTTGTATCATCAATTAGATTATGCACTGGCAACATAAATGTTTTTTTTCTCTACTGGCATCTTGCCTAAATGATGTCTCAGGACATCATTTATACAGGGGTAAATCTAGTCAAGTGCAGTTAATTTTCAAGCAAATGCTCACTTCAATTTTGCACTCCTTGCTCACCTATACTTTTTCATATTCAACTGCAATGCAACATTGTTATTTGAGGAGTAGATCTGAAATTAAACAAGTGCTATATCATGACACAATAAGGACATCAGATATTCAGAAAAAGTCTAAATTTGAGAAAAACATTGCCTAAATAGTATTTCAGTGGAATTCGGGCTCTACTCAATGAATATGTATGCATGATACATAAAGCATATAAATTTTATATCCACAAGAAGTGTAAAGCTAAGTAACAATTTTTTTTCTCTGAGGTGAATACTTCATTGCCTGTGCTAAGCAGAAGCACAGCTACACATTTCATAATGTCCATAATAAAAAGTTATATTTCGTAATGTTAATAATATTCCATAATGTGAAGGAACATAATTTCCTTATGTGCATAATAAAGAGTAATAAGTGATGACACTCTCAGGCAAGAGTGACCCTTGTGAAAATGTACTTCTTATTATCAACATCAGCAAAAACATTCTACCCCTATCAAACACAGTATCAGACAGAAATTTCAGCCAAATGTGGGAGAAGGATTTTACACTTACATTTAAAATTATCAAAATTTTCTTCTTGCTATATATTGCAAGATATTGGTGCCCATTCTGTTGTAACTGATACTGCACTTGAGGGACACCACTTGTGTTCAATTCAACAATTTTAAGCCAAAGAACATAATATGTCTATGAAATTGAAACACAGAATACAGTTCACAGGCAGGTGGATTCCTTAAGTGTCTCCTTAATAACACCTTAGTGAGTGAGTTGATTATCTTTATTAGTTCCAGTGGAAGTTCTCTTAGTAGAGTTCATATAAGTGCAGTTTCCCCTTTACTGTCTTGAACTTTTTTTCTGTTTGTACACATGCTGACTTTTTAGTCAAAATCCAGTATTCTTTTTTAATGAGGGAAATATGCAGATGCATCAGGAAGAAGAGAAAAACAATGCATTTAATCTCAGATTTTTTTATTACAACAGTACTTTAAAATTGGTGATGGGAAAAGTCTTGATCATTTCTCCCATACAAAAATCTAAAAAACAGCAGATAAATATTATGTTAAAGAAACTAGCTCTTGTTTAAAATTCATGGCTGCTTCTTTTAACATGAAAAACAGCATTGGAATAAATTAATGCTTGTGTCCACATTACAGTTGCAGTTTCTCTTCTGAGACAAAATGTAGTGCCTTTAGTGCTAGATAGCATAGAATTTTGCAACTGAAAAATGTATAAAAGTGATTCAACATGAGAGACATTTTTCTTGACTTATGTTATTTTACTGTTGAAGAAGAAACTGAATTTTCATGGAGCTTTCCTTTAAATACAAAGTTTTGCCTAAATCATAGGACTAAGTATTAGCATGTTTACTCAGAGTGGCTTTCTAGGTCATAAGTAGCAGTTTAAACAGATTCCTGACTTAATCTATTCCATGTAGCCTATTTAGTAAGAGTAAAAGCAGAGAGACCTGGTCTGGAAAAGTCAGTGATTCAGGCAATGAGATCAAAAATGTCCCAGTGGTATGGTGCTGCAATGTTATGGGATACTGCTTCAGGTATGCTTTTATTGAAACCACTCCAGATGGTCCTACTGGAACACTGCGCACCTTGGACTAATGGGTAGTACTCTGAAATACATGTGCCTTTCATTCTTAGCTATAGAATTTAATATTTTATGAAGATACTTGTAATTTCAGCTTTGCTCAACTTCCATTCTCAGTTGTACCGTTCTGATTTATTTGGTTGGTTAATCTTTTTTTGCAGAACAAGTTCATCCAAAAATCCTTGCAGATTACATTTACTCAACAGACTGCAATGCAAAGGAACACGGTATATGGATGATCTTAGCATTATTTGATCAAACTCATGGAACAAGATACCAGAATTAAGCAACTTCAGTCATGTTAGGTAGTTTTGACAGCAATCACCACCCAGTAGTTTGCTCAGTGTTTTTGTCTCTCAAGACTGGCCAGAAGCATCAACTATATGCCACCAATTACGTGGGCATGGTGTGTTTCCATGTACTGTAATAGGAAACATGTTAGGGTTGACAGATTCAACATATGGACACAATCATCACTAAAAAAAGAAGAAAATTATAATACCTTTGTTTAATGGAATGATAGCAACAATTTCACTTCAGTGTGCAGACTGAAATCCAAAATATTTTAAAAATCCTTTTGCAAAGCAAACTTACTGCAGGTCAGTTGCTAAACAAAGTCATTTTTGGTTCTCTATCCTTAGAAGTATTAAGTGATTTTAACGTTTCTTAGTGCATACTAAGACAACTATCTTTTCATTTTCTTATCCTTGATGCCATTCTTTACCAGCATGAAATCAGCAAGTACAATATGGCAATTACAAGACTGTTTTACTAGACTATTCAGTCTTCAATCTGAGAGTTCAGACAATTTTTGATACCTACTGTATTTACACATATATTTCTTTCCTTTGAGAATATTTTAAAAAATACATTTATTTTTCCAAATATTGCTCATAATGGATATGATAAAATTATTTCTATAGCGTGATTCAATTAATAGAAATCAACCTTCATAGGATTAAACACAATGCTAAGGGCTTTTTTAAAAGTATATAAATAAATAGAGAGACACCAATAGATACCACGTTAAAAAAATTAAGTATTACATTTATCTTGTCCTTTCATTCATGCACCTAATAATCTTTTGCAGACTTTTTAAAGAGCATTTATAGATATATATAGATCTATCATATAATCATGTCAATAAAGTTAGAGAAGTGTACATGTCACAGCAGGTCTAATATACTAGTGTTACTTTGTATTCTGAAATTAGAGAAACTTTATAACCTTAATATTTTGATATACAAGAGTTTTAATATAGTTCATTGTAGCTCTTATAAACTCTACTTAATAACTTAAAAATTTTAACAAGAGATTAAATAAATTACACAGAAGCAGTTAAGTTTGAAAAGTTGCAAGATGCAAGGTAACAATGACAGTTGGAGAAGTTAAGGTATGCATGCGATGTCAGCAATTTTAGTTAGCTTTCAATTTTAGATATAGCTCCTTTCTTTATTACTTTTGTTTCACACAATTCCTTTATGCATTGAATTATATAAAGTGCCAGAAAATATACGCAGAAAAATATTCACACCCAAATTCTCACAAAGTAAATCACAGGTAAAAGCATTTGTCCCAAATAAAAAATCAATCTGGCATGAAAATTACTTATTACTCAGTTCACAGGTACTGTGCAACTTAAGTTGCATCTTTCAGACATCTGTCCTTCTCAATAAGGAAAACAAAATTTATGTAATATCCAGGACTCACCAGATGGATTATAGATGAAATGGCACAATTTTGAAGTAAAGCTTGCTGATTTTGGCTTTTATTAAAAGCATATCACTTGCACTTTTCATAATGCATGCTAAAATGGAGCAAGCATGTCAACTGGGAAGAGGACAAAACGCAGTTGTAAATCTATGTTATAAATTGGTTTATTTCAACATATTTTATCAGCTTATGTGTTTAAAGTTTTCTCACTTTACCATTCAACAGTGCATTATCTGTTGTTGTTAGCTGATCGTCTTGGAAACTGTTATCATGAGACTACTTGAACTGTTCCAGAGAAATAATGAGAGCTCTTTACCATCTAAAGTTACAACAAGAGAACCTAAATCAAAACTAATCTCATCTCAAGATCCATCCCAAGAAAACCTGTGATAGGGAACTCTTTCAGGAGATTTCCCGCATGTGAAATATTTGCATGTATCTTTTCTGTTGGGGATTAGGATTTACAAGACATAATTATGTCTGACTAAAGCGATGGGGAGTAACTACAGCTCAGTGTCCCCTGTCCTCACTCCCCAGCACTCCCAGGCTCCTTTCACCTGCCCCTATGGCCTCTTGTACCCTTCTTCTGGCTGACAAAAACACTAACAGCAGCAGCAGCTACAAGTGAGTTCTGCAAGTTATTCTCTCAGCCAGCAAATAAAAATTCAAAGCAGCCTTCAGTATATGGCATTGATTTGTTCCTATCACAAGGACACGTAGGAGAGAAAATGTGTTTGCATATCTAAGGAAGTAACTGACTGCCAGAATCTCAGACATACACTCAAAAGTATCCTTCATGCTAAAGAAGTATGCCTTGGTGTCAGCAGATATAATGGCAGAGATAGAGCCGGTATTAAGTATTTGCTGTGAGGACAAGGTCTTTTTTTTGTTTGTTTCCCTGGCATAAACATTTTTATATTTCTAAAATGAGAACTGGCAAAGTTTTAAAGTACTGCACCTTGTTACAGATGAATATGTTAACACTTTGAGCTGACATATTTTCAGTTTTCAGGAAAATAATCTAATTTTCCAAGTTTCATGGATAAATTTACAACTGCGAATGGATTTTCTTTAGCAGGGCGACTATCTGACAAAATTAGAAGCTACACATCACCCACCAACCTGCCCATGGTTTTGCTCCTCCAGTCAGTGTAATAACATTTTTTCCTGAAAGAACAGCAAAAATCAGCTGAGATTAATCAAGTAGGAGACAGCTGAAAAGGACATATACATTACAAAAGAATGCTGGACATTTTAAAACATGCATTTTAATGGACAAAAAGGTGAAAAACACTTTAAAAAGGCAATTGAAATAGAGTAAGCCATTAACATAGTTTCACATTTTTTAAGTTTTAAATTTGTTCTAAAATTACATTTTAGATTTGTAGCTACTGACAATAATGATAGCTAATCAATAAGTCACTTAACAGTTCTTTTCTCTCCACCCTTCACTGGTTATAGACACTTACAGAAACAGGACCAGAAATTCCCAGTAAAGTCTTCTGAGAACAGTTATTTTGTAAACTAATGGAGACATATTTGCTGCACGGTAATATTTTCCACATCTAGTTTCAGGTTTTCAGGCTTTTTTTCTGGTCTCCTCGTATAATGTCACATCACATTTCAACCACACAAAGGCCTTGATATTGCAGATTCCTCAGGCGTTAACAAGATCTGCAACTGCACACCTGGGCAGTTTTTTGAGATTGATTAAAGTACATTACTTACATTGAAGAACCACTGAAATTAACATATTTAAAAGAGGGTGAAAGATACCTTGCCTGGAAAATACGTGGCCATTGGAAAATTATGTATCTACCAATCTGCAGACTGTTGGCAGCCTTAGTACTGCTAGGCAGAATTGTAAATGAAGCAATGAAGAGTTATTAAAGGGTTTTCAGACATTTTTTAACAAAACCCTTCTTTAATTCCCTTTAGTTACCCTTAGCTGTTTTGCACCGATGGAGTTCAGCTAAGTTACAGATACAAATAATTTATTCATTACAAACAGTAATAATTATGTGTCACGAGATACTTGTAGACAAAAAAAATTAAACTTTGTCTCAGTTCTGGAAACATATAGTAGTTGCATTTCTACTGACAGACCATATACCTAATAAAAATACCTATAGAAGCTAAAAAGTTGTAATTCAGTCATGATCTAACTTTGATGCTTACACAAATCCTGTTTGAAACCATATATATATGCTTCCAAATAAAGCAGCATTGCAAAGTCAGCCTTATATACAAGACAATAATGATTACTACACACTGTCTATTGAAATTTTAGAAAAATGTCCTTTTGCAATTGAAACACTGAGATTCCATCTATATTATATATATGATACATATTATATATCTGCCAACATATTTTGGTATAATGCCATGCTAAAACAGTTCTAGGATTGTGGGTGAATCTCAGAAGTATTTTTACTTTTCAGAAACAGAGAGAAGTAACCTGTGTAATAATAATTCTGTTGATTTTGTTTAGATTCCTGGATTGAGCAAAATGAAACTAAAAAGTATGAATTTAATTCTTCATGTGTTATTCATATATGATATTGACATATGGTGTATTTTAGTGACCATAACTAAAAGCCAAAATTTTGCAAGACTGTGCAAGAGCAAACGGGTATACTGCATTAAAATACTGCAAGGAAAGGTTATCTGTCTTCTTTAACTATATACTAGAACCAGTCAGAAACCACTGATAAAACAGATAAAGGCTAAGAGAAATAATTTGCTTTTTAGAATTACAGAATATATCAAGTAGGAAGGGACTCAAAAGATCATCAAGTCAAACTCTCTTCTCCCAGGCCTACTTAAATCTACCTAAGGATGACCTAAAACTTTCTGGGAGGAAGATACTCTAGTTCACTAAGTAATCACTAATTGTGGGAGAATTGTATCATTTGAGGTTCCTTCATCAATTGAATGGTTACCTCAGGAAAACAACAGATAACATCCAGGTAGGAAACGTTTCATTAAAAAAGCAAGTTCAACACTTCAAACACAAGTGTTTCTGACAGAATATGTAATTAAATTATAAAATGTGTGGTCACAGGATGTTGTTACAGGGGTGTAGATTTGTATTTTTGCATCCATGAAAAAGCCATTGAGGCAAATATGAACAAAGATGGAGACTTGAACTCTGCCTCAGCAAGTTTCTAAGGCACAGCCTTCTATAAATAGAGAAGGTATCATGAAAAACTGTTCATCTCCTGTAAGGGACACTTTAAAAAGGCTGCTGGAAAAGCAGGGCAGACCTTTTTTTCTATTCTGCTACATCCAGTTTGTGTTCGTAACAGAATTGTGTTGAGTCTTCTGTTTTAAAAAGTATAGAAATTCAAGAAATAGACTGAAATATTCACACAAGTTTTAGACAGCAATTTCATTTAAATTCCTATTAAATTCTTCTTTAAGAGAATAGAAATGTTAACCAGTTTACTGTTTCTCACAGTTCTCTTATGGAAATAGAGGTGGAAAAATTTATTAGCAAATATATGTATTTCATTGTACAGCAAAAACTCCCAAAAAGGTGAAATTGCGAAATTTAGTATTTTATCTACTTTTGGTTTACTGAAATGAATTGGATAAAAAGAAGCTAGAGCAACAGTCCAGAAATAAAGACACTTTCGGGAAATAATAAAGAGAATATATTTACATGTCATTTAATTATATAACAAACAAACATGACCTCTAGAATGCCTTCCATATAAAGTAGGATTGCAAAAGTCAGCCGTTTTTTTTTTTCTGAGAGCAGTAGTGATCTATGAAGTAAGTAAAATTATAATATATTCAAACCATTGCCAGAACAAAATTTTGTGAATTCACGTATCAAAGGTAAGAAAAAATTATTTTTTAATTGGGATTTAGATTGTTTATGTATGTATGCACATATACGTAAATACTTCCATATTTAAAATATTGACAAGTATTTTTTGAACTAGATAAGCTCAAATAGCACTATAATATTCTTAAATATATGGAAGATGACTGTTACAGAAGACATTTTTTTATGGAAAGGCCTTTGAAGGCTTAATGGGGTGATGTGAAAACTCATTACAGAACTGGGTAAGAGGAGAAAGATTTGAGCAATGGATGCTTCACAATGACTGCTTCTGTCTTAGGACCAATGTAAGAGAGCCACATTGCCATAGCATGAAAGATTGAGCACCTGGCAGTTTGAGTGAGAAAGGAGTGCTGTAAGGGCATTTTCCACGAGTCACACAACTTTGTGGCATCTAGTTACCACTTTAACTCCTGAGGAGATTTACAGCACACTACATGGTCTTCTCTCTCTCTAAGAACATTATTAATCAGTTTGAAAAGGCACATTTTCTCCTTTAAAGACTTATGTATTGTTGCAGGAAATATTAACCTGTCCCACAAATTAATAACAAATATTTACTGCAAAAATATACGATAGAACTTGTTTTGCATTCAGACAAGGAACTCAGTTCAGCCCATTATTCTGCCTAAGGAAAGCTACTGGACCTCATTTTACTCAAATTGTGACAATATGTGTTATATTGGAGACATGGAAGACACTAGATTTTTCTGTCATTTCACTTGCCTTTCAGTAAGACTTAAGAAAAACCCTAAAATCATGGAGGATTTCTCGAGCTCAGATGGAGAACATCTGAAACTCTGCCAAGAACATCCAAAACCATGTGTGAACTACTAACAGTGTTTTCTAAAGACATATGCTCGATTTGATTTAAAAGGCAAGTTTGAAAACAAGTAACAGAGTATTGTGTAAAAATGAGGAAAGAACAGGACTTATTATTTGTTTCTCCTCTCTCCCTATCACATCACTAAAATATGAGCATGCCTGGCTACAGAGCAGAAAAGACTACATTTTAGACTTGAGTAAGTGATGAACTTTCAGTATTAAGCACTAAATTATAGGTTTCTTAAAATAGTTTCCACAATACCTGAAAGGCATCCTGATGTTCATCCTTTCTGCATATTTGCACAACGTCTCCCATGGACAGTGAATTTTAACGAACATGATATCACTGTTGGTAACAGCTGGCTGTAAAGAGCAGTAACATGCAAATACACATTAATAATTTAAACCTTTATGACAACCACCCTTCTTAGAAGCATTCTTCAGGGTCAAATTCTGATTTTAGGCCTGAATTGGGCGTGCAACTCTGAAAATAAGTGCTCTTCTAGACAAAGGAAAATCAGTAACTTTTTTCCCTTACAAACTCTGTAGTATGTGTAGACTAGTGGGACAAAAGGAATCTGTAGGGAAAGATCTTTGGTCATGAACATAACTAAAGACTTCATGCAGCACCTTTTTACATGGAATAAATTTTACATGGAATAACTTTAAATCTCCACAAAATCACCTTAGATAAGCAGATTGAAGACCATTCTGTGTGTGTCCCATTAAAGGGTAAGAGTGGTCAGCTGCTAGAGACATGAGAACAGATGAGGGAAGGCTCCAAGCTGCACTCTGCCAAAATGATAACTCAAGAGAATGGTTCAATAATTGAGATATCTACTGGGAACTTTTAAATGTGTATGAATTGAGAGGTTTTCTTGTTAAAATTACAATGTATACTCTACACAAATGTTTTTCATCACTAATTTATTTGTATATAAAACAAGAGTTTCAGCCTTACAGATTTCTATATTCACCTTCTCTTATGAACACTTCAGTTCCCCACCCTTCTCCCAGATGTATTTGCCTGAGATTTTATAAGTAGATATTTCTATATTTGAGTTGAGTATGAGCCTCCAAAAACTTGAGTTTGCAAGGTTTGGTAAGTAAAGGTAAAAGAAAGTGTTGTTAAGGGGTTAATAACACTTAAATGTTCACAATTTTACCTACCAGTTCCATAAAGTCATATCACAGTTCCATACTACTACCTCAAACATTTTACTTTCTCAAAAGATGTGGATAAAATAAAGTACTAGTGGAAAACAAAATATTTCGGAGCTTATAAAACCATTTGTTTCTGAATGTCAGTAATTCTGAACTGACAAAAGCTAAGATTTTACTATTTATTTAAATTGGAACAAAACCAGATTTTTCACTGTAACAATTCTTAAAAGCCTTAAAACCCAATTTTAGTCAGGTTAGTTATTTATGAATATTCAACATGCTATCTTGTGAGCTATAACTTGCAAGCTCATTGTTTAAACACAGAACACGTATTACAGTTCTCCTGAGTTGAAAAATCAGGATGAAAGATACATGAATAGGAGCTTACATCAGAATAGACTAAATATATACCTGTTCTGTAGGTAATTTATGAGACAGCAAAAATCCAAGGCTGTTTCCCTGGCTCCATTTTCTTTCATTTTTGTATTAATACTACTGTTACTAGCCATAGATTAACGAGAATAGTGACAACCTTAACCCCTTGAAAAACAGCGAGACATTTAACATCATGCATTCTGCTGAAAGACACAGAGGTTATACATTAAAGCAACAACATGGGTTACTGAAGCTTCTTCTGTTCTGCAAGCATAAGAAGCTGGAACTTTTCCCTTTGTATTGCACTACACTTCTTTGTACAACCATGTATCTCCAAATCATTTTAAACACACACTATCAAACTATTCTTCTTATTAATTTAATACAGTTAAGCAGATGATGGGAACAGCCTGACTGGAAAGGCTTGTAATTTTGTCAGGAATCTTTTATCAGTTCAGTAAAGTATGACAGTATTATAAAGGGGGGTTTTATGCCACATAAGCTAAAGGACTCACCTCCCGTTCTAACATCAGCCCTTCTGCTCTCAAATTCTTCTCAAATGTGCTTCTTTTTTCTACCTGTGGACTTGATTTCTTGTAGACTAAGATGTAGTCAATGCGCTTTTTGCCATCTTTGAAGAAGAGTCCTGATGACGCCATGGCATCACTCTAGCAAAGATAAAATAAAAATACTCTAAATACAGCATCCATAAAGATGAAGAGCCCCATCATGAACTGTATATAACACAGCACTTCCATGGAATATATAACACAGCACTTCCACATAACACAGCACTAAACCATGGAAATATCCACATATCTGAAGGCTGAATATGCAACAAATTCAGAAGAGCAAAAAAGTTGATACGCATCAGTTGCTCAGGATTTCAAATTAATTAGACCAAAACAAAATAAAGTAGCTTCACAAAACCCATATTCCAGTTATTTCAGCTGTGCAAAAACCTTAAAATTCTTGTGTGGTGCATATTGATATGAACTTCTGTTAATCCCTACTTTCAAGTGGGAATTAAAAAGAAAAAATAAAGGCAAGTCGATTAAAGCAATTTTCTCAGCTTTGTACCTGTGCAAATTTTACAGAACAAACATACTTGTATTTTCCCCAAGATAGAAATAAATCTAAGAATTTAAAAAAAAAATGCTATTGATTGGAATGTTTGCATGGATAGTCTGTCTAGTTGCAGTGCTTTTTCAATGCCATGTTAGCAATGCTTAAATCTTGACTAGTTCCTTCCCACTGTGCTTGCAAATACAAGGAATTATCTGACCTTGATATGGAAAATCCTGCTTTACATGCTGCTGCTAATGCAAGCTATTTTTGCGTTCTGTGCTTTGCATGATTCAGAACAGAGACCAAACCAGCTGGTGACAGACTATAGAATCATAGAACCATCAGGTTAGGATGGACCTCCAAGATCACTGAGTCCAACCAAACACCACCTTGACAACTAAACAATACCACTAAGTGCCACATCCAGTCATGTCTTGAACACTTCCACAGACGGTGACTCTACCACCTCCCAGGGCAGCCTGTTCCAATGCTTAACCATCCTTTCCGTGAAAAAATTCTGCCTGATGTCCAATCTGAGTGTCCCCTGATGCAACTTAAGGCCATTTCCTCTTGTCCTGTAGAACAGGCTGACCGCCATCTTGCTACAATCTCATTTCAGGTAGCTTTAGAGAGGAGTAAGGACTTTTCTGAGGCTCCTGTTCTGACTAAACAACTCAACTACCTCCAGCGACTCCTCATAAGACTTAATCTCTCTAATCCCTTCACCAGCTCCATTGCCCTTCTCCGGACACACTCCAGTACCTCAATGTCTCTCTTGAAATGAGGGGCCCAGAACTGGACACAATACTCAATTGTATGTGTGCCCTCACCAGTGGAGAGTACAGAGGGACAATCATAGCCCTGCTGTATTTCTGATACAGGCCAGAATGCCATTGGCCTTCTTGGCCACCTGGGCACACTGCTGGCTAATGTTCAGCCAGTGTTGACCAGCACCCCCAGGTTCTGAAGACTTTGAAATCTGAAAAGGTAAACTGAGAAACTATCATCATCTTCTGGAGAATGCAGCACTCACTTAAACACAAACCATCCAGATGAATGTTCATTTCAAGTGGTATACATTACACCCATCATAATATGGGACCAAATGTTTGTGAATGCTGCATCTTCTAAACAATAGGATGCTGGTCTTAGAAATTAATCCTATTTGGATTATTTGGATATGAAATTTACAATACTCAGAGTTATACCCAGTAGGGACACTCTCTATTCATAAGTAGAACCATGTATCAGTGCATGATACCAGCATTATAAATACTGGATACCAGCTCACTTGTTTCTATGTGAAACGTTTTTCTTACACCTACATTTCTCACTGCTGGCTTTCCACACATTTAGCGCTTCTGAGAACTCCACAGTCTGCAAAACCTAAAGCATTCTAACAAGATTCTTCCTCTTTCTCTGCTTTTTTAACTCCCAAAATAAAAAACAAGAAACAGTCTGTCTCAGACCATCTACCGTTATAAAGGAGTGCATCATCTTACACTTGTGAACATTATTTAAGTACCTTAAGCTTCAGTTTAGAATTATAGACCTTTAAGATCATTGAGTCCAACCATTAACCCAGCACTTCCAAACCCACCACTACACCATGTCCCCAAGGGTCACATTACACATCTATTAAATACCTCCAGGGATGGTGATTCCACCACTTCCCTGTGCAACCTGTTCCAGTGCTTGACCACCCTTTCAGTGAAGAAATTTTCCCTAACAGCCAATCTAAACACACCCTGGTTTAACTGGAGGCTGTTTTATCTTGTCCTGTCACTTGTTACTTGGAAGAGGCTGACCCCCATGTAGCTACAACCTCCTTTCAGGTAGTTGTAGAGAGCAGTAACATTCCCCTTGAGCTCCCTTTTCTCCAAACTAAAAACTCCAGCTTCCTCAGCCACTCCATATAAGACTTGTGCCCTGGATCCCTCTTAGAACACATTCCAGCACTTCAATATCTTTCTTCATATTCAGATAAACAATATCTGAAATCCAAATTAAGGTAGTCAAGGGTGTCAACCAAAATTGTCAGTGCACTGAACACAGGGTCTGTCACCTCTTCTAAGAATTCTGAATGGGAATGGTAGTAAAAACATTATTTTTTACTATTTTTTTATAATGTTATAGATTTAATGATCTAAATCTACCAGATGCAGAGGTTTGAAGGTGAAGTAGTAAACTGAAGGTTCAAAAGTTTGAACATGCAAGTTTTTAAACCCCAAGCTTTTTCATGTTCAAGACACAAGCAATGAATCTGCTCTTCAACAATGAAGGATTCCCGCACAAGTATTTTACAAAACCAGACCAGGGCTGCTTTTATGGTTCATGAAGCAGGCACAATCAGATACAAAACGCCTGGCCAAAACTCCCCCGAAGGGGAGATCTGGAACTTCTCTAACACATTTTCTGTTCATGCAATTTCTGTACAGACATGCTGCAAATTACATCTATCTTTTTGCAATACGCTTCTACTGCCTTTTTTTGGATTATTATTTCTAGCCTTTCCTTCCTCATTTCTGAAACATCTTATTTTCCTCAGCCTTAGAAAAATATGTTTTTATTTCTCCGAATAATGACAGTATCCAAATATAAACTCAGATTCATCAACACCAAAGAGAATTATTTGGGGTCAATGTTAAAGACATAATGAGCAGTGAAGATAGTAAAAAGAAATCTTCTATCCCTATTTATCCCAGACCATTTTCAGAGAACAATCCCCAGAGGTTGAGAAGTGCAATAGTAAAGCCACTTACCACATTCACGCAGTGAACCTGGCCTATACTATTCTGATTTCATGACTGATTCACTTTAAAGCTACTGGCACCATTAGTTAAACTTTTCTGCAATTCACAAGCAATGTTGACCACCTATATTAGCAGTAATATGGTAATTACTCAAGTAATTAAGTACCAGTAAAAGAATTTATATGGTGATTTAGTTGGTTTTTTTCAGTTGATCTGAAGGAGCTCCATAACATGTAAGGAGAACAGGGAGCAGTAATTTCAATTAAACATATAAGTCAGGATATATTATCTATACCTAGCACAAGGAATCGGCTGTTAGTACAGTGGGCATTCAAGCACAGATCATTTATTATTTATCTGCTGGTTTGGACCAATACATCTCTGACTCTTTCTTTCACCTTTTTCAACAGAGAAAAGCATCAGAAGAAGTATTTTGTGCAAAGACCTTACTCTCCTCTATTCTGTTTAAGATTTCCTGTTTCACCTGAAAAATGTGTATAAAAGGACTAATGCACATTCTGTTATCCTCTTCATCCTCTCCACCATCTTACTCCTCCAGATTTTCTGGAACGGTACCCATCTGTTAAGCTTTCTTACATTTATACACATATGAAAACTTGTTTGTTTGGAAAAATTCCTCTTAGAGTACTGCAATATAGTTCAGATAGTAAACTCAGCAATTTAACTTAACCTTGTTCTTTCAAAGCCTTTAGATAGAAGAACTTCAACTGTGAGGCTGTGAAGTACCACTTCACTCAAGCTTGTTCATTATGCAGAATCATAATACACTGGGTTGCATCAAAGTAAACTATTGCCTGAGGCTTTGGTACTATAGATCTGCTGCACTTTCTTGTTTTTATTATGTGTCAACAGTTTTGGTTGCTTCATAGCTTGTGATTAGTATAACAATCACATGACACACTGCTTTGAAGCCTGAAAGTGTAAAATTCAAAATACTACCCCTATCATTCAACTGAAGTTTACACAAGGCAAAACACATTGATCAATTTGTCCTAGAAAAAGGAGTTTTGGTTCAAGCAAAAAAAAAGGTGGAAGTACAATGCAAAAATTTAGCAAAGCTATAAAATAAAAAGTTTACATTTCTATTCAGATTTATAAAAAGAACTTCCTTGGATTTAGCCAACACGGAAGGGTTTTTCAATAAACTATTTTTCAATTCTAATTAATTAGCAATGCCTTTTTTACAAAGTGGGAACATCTGAATCTTTCTCTCCCCAATTAATTTAAGTAGCACGATTCACAGTAATTGTAACTATTTCAGCTTCATTTATTTCTCAATACTGTTCTGATTTGTAAATTAAACTTTTATCATTTTTTCACACCATATATAGAAACAAATATTTCTAAAGAGTGAGTTGGAACCATTCTCAAAACAGGAGAAAATTTTAGATTCATGTAAGAGTGAATTACATGGTATTCACTGTATCCTAATACAGTAGTATGTTTTCTTTGTTTTCCACCTTATACTGGTAAAAGGTTTGAGATAGTGAATAATATACACTACCCAGGTAAATTTAGAGATTAATGAGAACCACACGTAGGTACAACATATACGTTGTAACAATTTATTTCACCTTCAATCCACCACTGACAACTCTCCTCAAAACTAACATAGGAGCAAGGCTTAAAGGCTGACAAAATCTCTATAGGTGTTTACATTTTAATGAATTTTAAGAAAATTCCCATTCACTTGTTCAAGTATTTGCAGCTTAAGCTGCACAACAGCTGAATATCAAGTACATTCAAACCACTATGAAAGGTTCTCTCTAATTTGTTTATACATCAAAGGTACTGCCTAGGAGAGAGCATGTATAGGAAACCAGATACTTCCCTCTACTGCCTGCCCAGTGTTCAGCCAATGTCAGCTCAGGTTTCTATGTATTCAGTAACTTTCTGTAACATTGTCCAGCAGCCCCCAAATCCATAATCCATAATCTTTTAAAACCCAGAAGACCTCGGATAGGGATTTCCATAGCTCATTTCTGGGAAAACTGCTTGCTCTTCTTTGTTTTGAATTTGGGACAAATTGGCTTTATTTGATGCTTCATGGCTGTAATTCCACAAAGAAATATGTATAGTTTCTTAAGCTGTGTAGAAACTTATCATTACTTTAATATAACTTATGAAGCTTTTTGACTCTAATATCCTCTTAAATTTACTGTACCCTTAATGTATATTATATAAATGAAAAATCACTATGTTTAAAGCAATCACTATTCTTCCTTCCCCAAACATGTAGTCCTCCTCCTACAACAGACTTTCTTACTAAACTTGGCAATTAGCTAGTCAGACATGACTATTAACATAAAATATCAATGTAGATGAAATATTATTATGCAAAAATATACTAATATGCTACTATGCAAATGTTATATATGTCAATAGCATACTATCATATTTTACTATATTCGTAATATAAAATCTTGATTATTTTGTAGACTGAAGTCAGATTTTAATATTCAGCCACACTTAACAGCATTCAAGTCAAAGCAAAAAGATAAATTCCTATAACATTCACCTTCACACAAAGAGACCCTTTATGTGCATTTCCACTTTGTCCTTTGTGCCGGTTTGGCCAAAATCTAGTAATATAGCCCCTGAGAAAAAAACATGTTACAACCACCCTTCCCCCCACAGGGTTCGGGAAAAAAGGAAATTTTTCCTCGAAGGAAAGTGAAAGAGATAAAAACTATTTATTTTAACAAACACACAAGACAAGGATAATGATGCTAAATAATGAATTAAAACCCTCGCTATAGAGAGAAACCTGGGAAGATTTCAGAGTCCTTCTGTAGGTGTGGTCTCTCTCCTCCTCGGAGCTGGTTGGTGAGGACGTGGGCCCACCCCCGGGCCTCGGGGAGAAAATTCTCCTGATGTGTTCTGATGTTGTTGAAACAGTTCAGAAGAGAAGAAGGGAAAAAAAACCCAAAGTCCCAGAAAACAAAATTCAGCTCTCCGTCTCACACCAAGAGGGAAAAAAAAACCAGCTGGCTGAAGGAAAGCAAGCAGGGTGCTCCGTCCGTGCCATCCACAGTCAGACAACACTGAGGAGTGTAATCTCTGTGTCCTTGAGAAGCTGCTTTGGAAAGTTCGTCTGGTTTTTTTTTTTCAAGCTCAGTTTAAAGGCACAGAAAAGGCACAGTATTAATTTTTGGGCATAGAGCATGATAGGGGATACACATGATAGAGTCACCCCAAGACATCCTTTTAAGCTTGCAATGTTAGTCCCTACTTTTCTGACCACCGACCAATTTTCAGAAACAGCCTTTAGCAGTTTGTGTTGCATTAATTATCCTAGGGGATGAGTTAAATAGCCATTTGAGGAATCTTAAATTTTGTTGGCATTGTTTTTATACAGTGAAAACTACAGACAACTGAGATTCGAACCTGTGATTCTTTACTTCAACCTATTTGATTGATCAACTTGATGTCTGCGTAAATGCATGTCATTATTGACTGTGGCTGAAATAGTGACAAGGGTATTTTTATTCAGGAAAAATAATAAAAGTATTTCAGTATGAATTTAGCCTAGGAAATATTGCATTATTAGATTATACATGTGTTTATTTTAATAAATGAATTTATTCTAACTTACTATCAACATCCAGTAAATCAAGTCTGACATGAAAGAACCTGTATAACTTGTTTGTCTCACATATAAAATTCTCATTACCATTATTTCACATATAAATGTTAAATGAAAAGCTGGGAACAAGACTTTTAATCGTTATATTTTATTATTTGCTTAACAGTTTCTTGAAATTTTCCAGAGATGGCAATGAAAGTGAGCATGATTTCTACATATTTTATATACATGTACACATAAACACAGAGGCTGACAACTATATTTTCACAACATCTCTTAGTAGATGTACTTGGTTAGTTGCTTTAGAGTATATCAAAAAAATGGTTTCATCTACTACCCTCGTATTCAGTAGTTATAAGTAAAACATCAATAAAAGCACATGAGTGCTAGTCTGTAGTGTTGTATTTTTCCCCTCCCCTGTGTTTACCTTTCCACATGAGTCCCCCCTTCCCCACCCCTAACCCTAACCACTCCCTTGGGTTTCTCCCATTGATTGTCACCCCAACTCCGCCCATGTACCACCCCTATGCCCTGTGACCATTGGTCCATGTGCTCTCCCTGCCCCCTTTGCCCCAGCATGCCATATGACTCGCTCTCTCTCACATTCTACTGTGTCTTGGGGTACCAGCCTCTGCCTGGGGGAACCATGCCATGTGCTGGCTCTCTACCTTTGGGAGCCAGCACTTGTGCTGGACCTAGGGTTCTGGGAGCCACCATGAAATAAAAGATCTTCTGCGGCCACCATGTGGAGAGCATTCTCGCCTCCTTTACAGTCACCGTGTTGCGGGGCTTCAGCTTTCTGGAGGATGCAAGGGGCAGCCTGGAAGAGACATGGGAAGCAGAACAGCCGCTCTCCCCGAGCAAGCCTCACTGCGCTCTCTGAGAAGGCTGTGGCATGCCATACCACCACAGGGACCTCACACTACGCAACAAATTTTTTTTTTTTTTTTAAGAGATGGCCCCCACCTGGAGCACCGGACTTTACTGTTACCTCGATGCTGTCCCGGACGAGAAGGGATGGGTTTCCAGTCCATATACACTCATAAAGGGGTACAGGAGGGAGGTAGGGTAATACAAGAACCAATGTGGATAAGGAGGGGGCGGAGTGGGGGCTGGACTACATCCTCTTCAGGGATACAAGGGGTCTGGCTGCTGACCAATCAGACAGACCAAATCTCCATAGGGTCACAAGATCAATGGAGGAGGCCTTTCTCACTGAGGTACGGGGGAGTCTTACACTTTGGAGCCTGTCCACCAGCAGGCCCCCTCTGTACCTGGGCTCTTTGGCCCCCCGGCCATGACAGCTGCTGGTTCAGCTGATGCAACACTAGTCTGGCAGGAGGCACAGAGCCCATGGGACTCAGCCCAGAGCAGATTGTTCTGACTGAACATATCCAGAACAGGGAGAAACAACTTTTACACCGGGGTGTAGCGCAGGCAGTGAAGAGTCTATTTCAGCTTCTGACTTCAAGGAATGTTGTTCACTTAGCAAAAAGAATATAACAAAGTTCCACATTTATACAAACGTATAGAAAACATCAGTTGTCAGTCATAACCAGCCACAGGAGCATTCACTTGAATAAGTGACAACTGACAGTACTCAAGAATTAAGTTCCCACAGCAAAATATGTTTATTTTGTCTCTACAGAATAGAGAATGAAGTTTAGCTTTCCTTTGTATGGGTGGTGTCATTTGGATTACATTTGTAAAGTTATATAAAGGAAAGTAATTATACCAACAGACTGGTGTCTAAAAGACAGATGGGTACACACAGCTGGGCCTCAGGAGTCTTCTTTTACAATTGCACCCTAAATTTGCTAAATTTCTCTCCCCAAAATTTTTTTATTTCATGGTGATGAAGTTTGGAACAGAATGAATTTCCTTCCTAAAACAGCTCATGAATTCTGATGCTAAATGTGCTAGAGAAAAATAATTTTACTAAACCCTTACCAATAATGAAGCAACATAATAGAGAGAGATTTACTAAACTGTCTTGGTTTTTTTCCCAAGGAAATTCTGAGAAGGGAAGGGAAGAATCCACCAGTAGAAAAAGTGGTGGAACCACTGGAAGTGCAAGTACTGAATCCAAGCACTAAGTCTCAACTCCACCACTCCAATACACAGGGAAAGTTGTAGAACCAGAAAACAGTGGAGGAAGAATCAAAGACAAGTAAGCAGACTTTGAAACGTATTTGCTTTCTCATGGAAACACTGACATACTGCAGACACTTAGAGATTTGTAAACACCACCAATAAAATGATGTTTATATGTCGGCATGGTGTCTTAAGGCCCAAAAAGGACAGTATGGATTGTCATATATGTATATGTGTGTGTGTGTATATGTATATATATATATGTATATGTATAAGCATATGTATATGTATACTCTCAAACACACAGATATGTATCATACACTATCACTCTGTACACTTGCAAGGAAAATCAGCTTGGAACAGAGGAGTAAGAAGAGCAGAAAGACACTTAAAATGCAAAAACACACTGATTACCAGAGGTGTGTCAAGGAAAAGTAGTTTTCTGTACCTCTCCATGCCTTGGCTTTTAAGAGATCTTTCAGAGATAATAACAGATTAATTCAGGGCTATTAAATCATGTATAAGCAGAGGTAGCCATGGAAACAATTTGAAGAACTGGAATTTTAACAGAGGTAAAGTCTGATCTGTTAACTTCTTCAGCATGGCAACTACCCAAAACTGAAAAATCTACATTAACAGCTTGCCTATTCTATCTCTGAGTAGAATGGTTCTCTCTAATAAAAGAAAACTTTCTTCCAATAAAATTTATTGTTCTTCATAAGATGCTATTAGGTTGAAAGATTACTGGCTGATTCATGAAAACCACCTCATTTATTTAGATTACTAATTCTCCCTAATACTGTTACCATGAACTTGGCATTAATATCTTCAGTAATATTCACGCCAAAGGATGCCACCATTTAAGTGGTTAGTGTCCACATTCAGAGATTATGATTCAACTCATACCTTAAGTATTTTCTGGAAATAAATACATCTCTGATGCTAACTACAGTGGGTTTATTCCCATAAACAAAAGTGGGACACCTAAATAATCCTTGCTTTGTTTCAAGATGTTTAAAAATCAAAGCTGGGACCTCAGTAAGTTTATAGACTTCTTAAGTTATATAGAATTAGCTGTGAAGTATTTTTAAATGGTACTAGATCCATTTTTTACATTTTAAAAACATACTCTGGTTAAGAATAATGTAAGGCATGCTTTATGTGAAATTTTCTAAGCATACATCTAAGTTAGAGCTCATCTTTTTGTGTTTGTAGGAATGGATAAACCATGAACAGATTTATTAGAGTCATCCTTTCAATTACTTAAGCTCAAAAATAGATTGATGATTTTAAGTGTGCATTGGTTTAGTGTTCTCCTTGTGCAAATAACCTAGGAAAGAAAATTGGGGACATATTTGCATATGCAAAGAAATCCAAACTATCTTGGGCATCAAAGACAACATGACAGGCTGCCATAATTACCCACACTATTACTACACTGCTGTGCAGAACATAGCTTTTTTCTATGGAAACAAAAGACTTCTAGAAATATCTGACCATCCTAATTAAACTGCAGTTTAACTTTTTAGGAGTAAACTAAAGGATTAGCAATTTTTTTAGCTTCTTCACAGAGGACATTTTTTCCATTTATATTCTATTCAGACTTATAGAGTAAGCATGAAAAATGCATTTGTATATATTATGAAAAACACATTCGACTTCAGGAAAGAAGTGGGTTAGGTTATATGCAAAATTTTTAAAGGAAGTCTGTTCAGTATTACCATATGAGGGAGCAGCAATGGAGGATGTTTGGAGATGGGAGGAGGCTTTTTAATATTTAACCTCTTCTATTTGCTCTTGAGGTCTAATAGGGAGGTCTTAAGATGCATACTAACATGACTACTGAAAATTTTTCTTTACATGTTTATTTTTAAAAATTTTCATCTTTATGATAAAATTATTACTTGCTACTTACCCTGCATTTCCTGAAATATTTTCTGAGCTTTTTTTTGCTTAAAAAAAAAAATCTCACAGGAGATGAGAGCCAAGCAAAGCACAAACATGAACTTAACTTTTGTTGCACTTTATCACATCCTTCCATTCTGGGATGATGATCTTATCTGTTATCATTGCTTTTAAGCTTTATTTACTTCTGTGTTATCAGACTGCATGTTTGGACTACCAGAAAAAGGCAGTAAATTAGGCTATTGTATAGGTAGCATTTCTTCATAGTTCCTGAATCCACAGTGATAATGTGAACCTTGTTCTAAAAATCCTTTCTTTACCTTGCCAGATAGCAAAATGCACTACCTAGATAAGAAATTTGTTAGATCAAAGACAGTAACAGTGATGTAGTGAATGGAAGGAAATGGAAGTGTAATTTCTCAAATACTCCTATCTTGGTACTATACATGTAATAGCAATAGGTAAAGAAAAGAATTGGCTGCTACTGATTTTGCCACTTCTCTGGACAAATGTTGCCTTCCACTCAAGAGATAAAGTCTGTTTAAGCCTGCTTTCCTTTCCTAAGGAAACTAGAACATTTCAAGTATCAACTTTCCACTCAGGGACCTTCTCATTTTCTACATTTCCCTTGCAAAGCAGATACTACTCATTTTTGCTCAATAGACACTTGTTGGCCTCATTCTTCTTTGTGAGACCTCTTGGCAGAATCACATACATGAAGTCATACTTTCTAGGCAATCTCAAGAGCAGTTGGTGATGAAATGTTGGCAGAAATGGATAATGATGACAGCTTTTTCATGGGTCTGAGCGACTCACAATTTTTCAATATGAAATCTGTGGATTCTGAAACGATACCAACCTACACTATAGGAAATTACCAGTTATAAATCATAATCATGGAAACAAGAAAAGTAGATGGATATATTGACATCTGGTTGCTGTAAGAAAATTATCTGATTTTCCAAAGCTTTAAAATGTAGCAACAAGAATCAGATTTATGGAGGTATCATGTATGTAATCGGAAAAACTAAACAATTCCTGAAAAAAAAAGTGCATTGGCTCTCATCATGTCAGCAACACATGTTCACTACTGCTGAAGTATTCAAGCAGCTTATCACTGAGAAAGATAATGGCACCAAGAAGTAATTGCGAACAATTTTTTTAGCAATTTTTCCCTGAGTCTCTCACATACACAACAACCCTTCCAAAACAAGCCAAAATCAGAAACATTAAAAAGAAGAGAAGAAGAAGATACTTTTATCCTTGTACTCTTGGCTAATGCAGTGTTTCTCGTTCTCATTATCTGGTCAGACTGAGAAGACTTTTAATTGTGACAGATCAGTTTACTTTTCAAATATGTGAGAGTACGTACCAGCTATAAAGCTGTACTGAATTCAATGCTAAAATCACAAAGTGCCACAGGTACAATCCATGAGAGAACTTTATAATGGTCTCCTGAAGAGCATACTGTATGTGCTGTGCATACAGCACGGAAGCTTACAGTAATTCAAGCATTACTAGATTTGCAATACAGGATTACTACAGGCATATACCAAAAATCACAGAATCACTGAATCACCCACCCTATGCTGCAGAATTCATTATTTCAAGTGCTTGATGAAGAAAATTATTCAGAACTTCTTGAGGTTAAGTCATTTTTGTTCAAAATCCTATAACCTAAATTCTGTGCAATATAAATTTATTGAAAGAAGGCTACTGCCTCTTAGATGAGTCAATAAAAAACAAGCGAATCCTTGATTTTATACAATTTTGCTTGATTTTGGTACAGAGAATTCCATTCACTGATTCTGTCGGTCAAACTATAATGTTACTAACACCCTCCAAAATTATCAGGATAAATAAAATCCTCTAACACTGTCTTCTTAGTGTTAGCAAGTAAGGCATTACTTTATTCTTGACGAGGAGGTTGTGTGTGTGGCCAACAAAATTCCAGCCTCCTAAGAGACAATGATAAAAACTTTTTAACCTATTTATACACTTTTAGCAAACAGAGAAATTGATGTTCATTAGTTCTAAATTACATAATTCTCTTTCATTAACTAATATTCTATCCTCTATTGGTTTTTTTTCTCTCTGCACATCCTAATTAGTCCATATTTTTAATCTTTTTAGTAGCTTTTTCCTCCAGTAGGGACTTTCCAGCACACATACTTAATCTCTTCTTTTTCTGCTGGTTTCTGCAAAATGACCTTGTGATCCATAAATTCTGCACTCCTTCTATCCAATTTCAACCATACATCTCTCTTTTCCCAGGCTTTCTTCACTGAGGCACATCAAGTTTATTTTAACAAAACTTAAAAAGTTTCGGTAATTTTACCAAGTTGTGTTTCCACAATAGCAGCTTATGACAACTTTGCTAAATGCTAACTAAAAGTGATTTAAGACTTAACACACTGCTTAAAATTAATTAAAACAATTAATTAAAAGTTAATTAAAACCATTAACTAAAATTATTTTAGAAATTTTATCATTTCCTGCAATTTGGGAGCCACCTAAATTTCCTACCATGAGATGCCCATTTATTTAAGCTGCAACATATGTAGTGCTTTAAAAGCTGCATTTTAAAAACATTTAAGCACATTCTGACAGTTGATACAATTTCATAGAATTCTGTGTCCATTACCTTTAAAGACGATTTAGTTCGAGGTTCTGTTTTCTGCCTGGTGAGCTTATTTTGAATAAGCAATGACTGATCTGTACGAGCATCATAATTCCCATGTTCTGAATCATCTGCATATGTATCTTTGTCCTTTCCTACATCTGAAGGAAAACCAGAAGAAAACAATGGGCTTGTTTTAGATTATAGTGGACAGAAATGAACAGCATTATTACAGCCACAGTTGAGTATTCATTTTATGTATACACTTTTTAATAACATATTTCCTTTCCTGTAAAAGCTTTATACTTGAAATGTTATCATGTTTATCTTAAACTAGCAGTGACTGCTATTTTTAGTAGAAGGCCTATAGAAATGGTGTTTTATTAGCATTCAAATTAAAAAGTCCGTAACATCCTTTACAGTAGTTTAAAAAATACACAAAGTGACATGAATATTCAACTGCTTGACTCAGAATTGCTGAGGCTCAAGATGTTTCACCAAATAGGCAGGCACACCCTGGAGACCAGAGTACCATTTCATGTTTTAAATTTAAACAAGCAACTGAAATGCCTGATTCCCCTACACATATGCAGATATTGCATTTGAAAATTTGCACATTAAGATATTGCAGTAAGTGCTTCAGAACACATTTTAAGAGGTGTACCTGATAGTGGTAGAAGGTAGAAGGACATCATGAGGGAAGTGTTCTCCTTGTCATTGGATTTAGTTTTAATTGCTCAGCTAAAGTTTTTATGAAAACTTAGTTGAGTACCCTAAGAAAGCTGCAGGAAAATGAGGACCTCCCTCAGCGCTTATCCATATTGTCCATCAAAGAATCATGCCAATACTTGTCCTATACAGCCAGCAGGAGTAAAATGAAGGGCAATGTCTGTACAGCGTTGGACTGTAAAGTTTTACTGAATGTTGGAAAATGGCTAGTCTTGAAAAAATATGTTAAAGATTAAAAAGATGGAATAACCATTGCCACACAATATTATCTTGCACAAATTGGAAAAAGAAACATATTCAGACAAAAAATTTACCCACAAATCCTGAGTAAAGTTCCCATCTCAGCTTTCACATCATCATGGGAAAAGTCAGGTGGACTAGGAACAGTATTTAGCCCAGTAATTCGAAACCCTAAATAGAAGCCAAGAAACAAGTCCTGGTTGCTGTGGGAACCACAATGTTGAATTTCAGGGATTTTAAATTCATAAAAGTTCATCTGCAACATTTAAGTATTTTTCATTAAGTTGTTCAGTTAAATTCTCCAAACTAAGTACTACAGAAATTTTAAAAAAATAACCACAATTATCCAACATACCTTAAACATTTTGCATTTCTGAGATGGAATATGAAAAACCAGAACATTTACTGAGCACTATATTTTCTTCAATTTAGTTACTACATAATGATTATACAAAATGTTCTCTTGATAATTTCTAATATTGATATTAACTGTGGTAAATCTGTGATAGGATTTCTTAGTGTACAAAATAGCTCATTTTAATTATCAAAGTGCCTAACTCAGGGATTTTATTTATTTTAGACAATGTTTTAACTTAATATACAACTTACTCTCGACTCAACAAAAATTAATGTAGTTAAAAGAAGGTTTCAGGTGGTAGGTTTATAAAGTAGGAAACGGTACTTAGCAATTCTGCAGATTTGACTTATGCCCGGGTTTGATGAGCTCTTAGTTTTACTAAAGAGCAAGAGCTTGTATCAGGAGCCAGTAAAATGAAGAGACAGGCCTATGAAACCTAAACTAGGTCATTTAAGCTGAAAGAAAGACTAAACTTATATTAAGAAGTCTTATTTTTATGAGGGACATAGACATTATGAGTACACCTAGCACTAGAAAAAAAAAAACTTTTGTAAAACTTTTGCAACTTTTTTTATTTAAATAATTTGAAGTTATGAATAAGTTTTCCCTCTGTGGTCAACACACTTTACCTGCTAAACATTTTTATGCTTTCATGGACACATATTTTAAATTGCAGCATCTCTCTTCCATAAAAAAATTATCTTTCACCTAGAGATACCTACTATCTTGCCTGAAATGTAGTCAAAATTTGTTTTAGCGAAACAAAAACCCAAAACAACCTTTAAAATTAAAGAAATTTATAATTATAAAGAAACCTTATATAAAATTTAAAGATACTAGCTATTGTATCTTTAGGCAATTGATTACTTATTTTATGCACATAAAGCACTCTCCCACTATGTAATGATATTAATATAGCAAAAAGGGGAAGAATATTTAGCATTTAAACGTACCACTTGAATAACCATTTGTTACACCTGTCTGAAAAAATGTAAGACTGAGACACATACTATACAATTAGTATTCAAAAGTGGGCATTGTTCTTACCGCTCGTGTAGTTTTGGACACTAATGTCAACAAAACCCCTAAAATACAGTTTGTAGATACTTTGAACAGACTAGTCATCCATTTACCTCTTTTGCAGCATATATTAAAAGAAAATAATTAATATAAATAATTAAAGAAAAAGTTCAATGGAATGCATAATATTTCTATACCAGAATAGGTTAGAAAGAATAATCGTAACGTGTTTTGGGAGAGTCATTTCATTTCTTAAGTTGAACTTACTGTAAATTTCTTTCGATTATTTTTTATGTTTTTAAAGAACAAAGAATAAAATACGCTGATTTTAGAAAAAGAATTTAAGAGAAGATAAGAGCAACTAACTTTTGCTACTAGTAGCATTGGCTGTTTTTCTATTTTTTAAGACCAGGCACTTTTTCTTCTATAAGTGATGCCTGAGATGGCCACCTAAAAACAGAGACTAGACAAGAATAAGGGAATAAAGGTAGGTATTTATTTGAAGGGCCTTCAAAGGTACACTCTGGGGAGTCAAAGACTACATCCAAGATGGACCCTGGGTCACAAGTTCTTCACACTTTTCTAAGTTTGGTTCATTTGCATATCAGGGTTAAGTCTCCAGTTAAAACTTCAGTTAATGATGTAACTACCCCAAGTTTGCCCTCCTCTTCAGAGGCCTTAGTTTACACATTTTGGGCCTAGGACAATCTGGGTGTCCTTGGAGAACAAGCTTGGAGAGGCTTGTTATGTCTAACTAGCATGAGAGAACAGTAGTTAACCGGCCACAAGAAACTTCAGAATTACACACTAGGCAGTACAAGATTTGAAAAATATAAAAGTTAAAACCTAAGGCATCATAAGGTATCCACTACTTTTATTAAAACGGAAGTCTCTTTCTTGTATTTTCCCACCCACTAAGTCAAAATCACATTTCCTTAAAGATAACATGCATACTAAATGCACAGGATTTTACTCCTTGAGACTTTCTTCAATAACTGCAATTTCTAAGCTTCTATGACATTTTTATATCATGTTTGTCTATAAAGTAACACTATTTTCCGTCATCCTGTCTTCCACAATCTCTATTATTTGGTTGTGTATTTCATCTTCCATGTGGGATTGAGACAATGCAAACCAAGACAGCATCCATGAATCTTGTGTCTCAAGTTGTACTGCTCAAGGATGTTTTTAATGTAACTTACCTCAAAAGCAATGATATGGACTAACAGTCTTTCTATTTGATCTGCAGTGTTAAGTATCCATCTTTATATTCAAACATGCATCTTTATTCGGCTGCAGCTCTACAAAACACCATGCAAAAACTTGGACTGCCTGAAGTTCTCTCCCTCAGCACTGTGGGAAAGCTACTGTTTACTGCATTTTTATTTTCCATCATGTCTTCCCTGGCCTAAGACAACCCATTTGGTTATTACTGTCGAGATCAGCTGCCAGTGCTCTCTATTCTTGTACTTCTTGGATAAGCTCTAATGCCAACCATCACAATTAGTCCCCTTGACTTTGGAAGTGAGATTGGGTAGGCAAGAAGCCATAGGAGTGTCTTGGGTTACAGAAGAAGAGTGCCAATGTGGGGTGTAACCAAACTGTGTATTCTACTCCCCTATACATCATTTCTGACAAAATGTTAATGATGTGTCGTTCACAGTAGATGCCCAGTGCTTACCCAACCCCTCGGTCTACAACCTGGGTGTTAAATAAGGTAAAAGAGGTAACCGGGCAAGGCAGGACAGTGTTTCCTTTTCTTCACACCAGTGACTCAGCCCTGATAACTCCCTTCAGGGAAGCAGCAGCACAGTCTCACCCATCCTGAGGGGGTCATGTCTGCTAATGGGCCATAATGAACTGAATGGCATCAGCAGAATAGGCAGCTGCAATGACCATCAGGGACTCAAAAAAATATCCTACAGGATTACATCATTCCATTGTGAAACTCACCACCCTTTGGGAGGTACTGAGCATTCCTGCTGGACCTGAGCATATATAACTGGGGGCTCGGGATACCACCAGCACCACCACTCAACGGAGCAAGAGCTGGACCAGAACTTCCACAGGACCACTGCTTTTGGTAAGACTGCAACCATCAATTCAACAGGACTGCAACCACCAGCCTGACCCACAGGGTGCCAGGCTGTACTCTGACTGTGAATTTAAGCCAGTTTTTCTGTATCATTGCATTTATTGTAATCTTTCTATTAAATCGCAACTGTGACCTGAAATCCCTCTCAAGGTAATTGTGTGGGGTTAATTTCTCCTGCGGGTTTACTTTCAAACCAGCCAGGAAGGAAAAAAAAAAATCCAGTTAATACTGCTATAGAAGCTCAGGCTTTTTACACAGATTGACAGAAAGGTAAGTCCTGAACAGACCTCAGTTGTTAATCACCTGCCCAAGCCCAGAGGGGTTGTGGACTCCCCATCCCTGGAGGTGTTCAAGGCCAGGTCGGATGGGGCTCTTAGCAACCTGGTCTAGTGCAAAGTGTCCCTGCCCATGGCAGGGGAGTTGGAACTAGGTCATGAGTGAGGTCCCTCCCAACCCTAACTATTGTATGATTCTGTGTTTTCTTTGCTGCTGTTAATAAATGCCATCCCATTTGTGTTTTGCTGGGCACAGCTGAAAGACATGATCTAGGAGTGTCCCATTTGTATATACCAGTGGACAAGCCATTACAATTTTTTTGTTGAACATGTTTAGTTGGATTTTATTAATTTTCCTCCTTACAGAGCTAAAAAAAGTTCATCTTATTCAAACTGTGTAGGTCTAATCACTAAAATACTACTCTATCAAAATGTCCAATGATTAATGTTTACATGTTGAAATATGTCAGCTGAGCAGATGTGCTGTATTTAGCTTTTAGTTAATCTACACTGCAGTTGTTAATTCAGTAAGGTAAAAAAACCTTTAGCCAATGTAAAAATATGCTAAAATCAGAAAAAAGTTACAATTGTTTACAGAGCATTTTTCTACTTCTCCTCTACTGCAGGACCAACAAACAAAAATAAAAAAAAATCTGACCTGTTGGGGAGACACCTGGCTAAAAACCTCCCTACATTAATGCTCAAATAAATGGAAGATCTTGAGTTACCTGAAAAATTTTGAGATTGTGCAAAATCTCAAGAAATAGAAAGGAAAAGGTAAAGGGAGATGGGGAAGCATAACTGGTGGAAAAAAGAAAAAAATCTGCCGCAGTGGGGACCTGCAAATGGAGGATGGAACTCATGTATCTTCATGCCCATGTCCTCAAACCAACAAGGACATCCAAAGGACCATTTGCTTTCATTCTTAACCACTCTCATATTTTAGTTTTGAGCACCTTGCAGATTTTTTTTCATGTCTGCTGTGGTAGGCTGACCCTAGCTGGAAGCCAGGTACCCACCAAAGACACTGTCACACTCCACACCTCAGCAGAACTGGGAACAGAAAAATTTAACAAAAGACTCCTGAGTAGAGATAAGGACAGGGAGAGATCACTCACCAATTACAGTCATGGTCAAAAGACATACCTTGAGGAAAATAAAGTTAATTTATTACCAGTAAGTTCAGAGGAGAATAATGACAAATAAAGCTAAACCTTCCCACTAGCCCTCCCTTCCTAGACTTAAATTTACTCCTGAGTTCTTGATCTCCTCTTGCAGGAGCAGCACAGGGGGATGGGAAATGGGAGTTGCAGTCAGTTCATCACACACCGTGCTTCTCCTTCCTCCTCAAGGGAGAGCTCTTCATAGTCGTCACCTGCTCCAGCATGAGGTTCCTCCATCAAGAACAGTCCTCCATAAACTGCTCCAACATGAGTTCTTTGCGGAGGTTGCAGCCCTTCATGAACTGCTTCAGCGTGGGTTCCTTACACGGGGTGCAGTCCCTCAGGAAAAGACTGCCCTAGCATGGGATCACCAGCAAACCTAGTCCAGTATGGGCTCCTCTCTCCACAGGTCCTGTCATGAGCCTGGTTTAGCATGGGCTTCCCACAGGGTTACAGCCCTTTGAGCCTGTAACCTGATCCAGCATGGAGTCCTCCATGAGCTGCCAGTGCATCCCTGCTCTACCATGGACCTCCATGGGCTGCAGGGGCACAGTCTGCCTCACCATGGTCTTTACCACTGGTTGCAAAAGAATCTCTGCTCCAGTTGAAGTTGCCCTTGTGTATTCTTTTTCTCCCTTCTTAAATCTATTATCCCAGAGGCGCTTCCACTGTCACTGATGAGTTCAGCCTTGCCAAGCAGTAGGTCTGTCTTGGAGCCAGCTGCCATTGGCTCTACCACACACAGGGGAAGCTTCTAGCAGCTTCTCATAGAAGCCACCCTTGTAGCCCCACCCAGCTACCTAATACTTACCACACAAACCCAATACAGCTGTTCAGGTAAAATATTCTCACTAAAGCAAAGAGAACATGCATGACTCTTTACATGACCTCTTTATGTGAGCTTTCAGAGTATCTACTATTAAATATCAATCTTTTTACAAAATCTTACATTTGCAGTATTACAATACAAAGCAACTATAGTGCATTTTTAAATTAGTATAACCGATTAACGGCATCTTGCTGATGTATTTGATTTGTTCAGTTATGTTAATTAAAACTTACGTGGTGGTTGAATGCTTTTGGAACTGCTGTCACATAAAAAGTTTTATGAAAAAAGTTATTAAAATTATGTATACAATGTATAATTCCCAAGTGACCTGTTACAGAAAGGAAAATTAATATGCTAGTATGACTCTGAGTCAGAAAAACTTCTGTATGAAATGGGTTAGCTTTCACCAATACTATAAAAATAAGACAGAAAAAAAGGCTGAATTGCAAAAAAGGAGAACGATATTAAATCAGAGGAAAGGGTTCTAAGCTTCTAATTCTGTATGTAGAGTCCAAATCTTATCTCAATATCATACTTTTCTGAAGGGCCAAGAGTGCATTTCAATTTTATGACAGGGATAAAAGCACTTGTCCTCATTTCTCTGTAACATGCAATCCACCGATATATTTTTTATATACACAGTAGTGTATGGTAGCAAAAGTTTTTCAATTGAAATGTGGCATAATTATGGAAAGGAAAATTAATATAAATATTATTCCTAAATAGTTTCTGTTTCACAAACTTTGATATGACGACTCTTTATTCAATCCTTTGAGCCTTTACACATTTAAGGATAAGCTTTGCAAAGCTTTAGTAAGAAAGAGATTATTGGTCAAGAAAATAATCCCCTTTTGTCTCAATTTTATTCCTAGAAAAAGCAAGTAACTTGGAGAAGAATATCTCTAGACACCTATATAAATGACATTGTGATGGATTTAGGTGTTATTTTGCTGTGCACCTGGAATACTATATTATACACATAACATAGAAAAGTTTTCATCTACCAGTGTATGTATATTTAGATATGAAAAGCTATCATAACAGACAAACACAGACTTTTCTTAACGTACAATTTCTTATGAACTTTCAGACAGTGGTAACCATTATACAGAATATTTCTCATTTTTTAAAAAGGGAGTTAGGCATATATTATTGTTCTTTAGAGGAGTCAAGATGGTATACAGAACTGGTAGAGGTAGATTAAATGCCTAAGGCACATCAATATTTTGAACCACAATACTAAGTCCAGACACTAATCTTTATTACGTTCAATGAGCAGTGAATAGCTTACATAGCTTCTTCATCCATACTGCCAGCTCTCCAGGCATGAACCAGCTCTAATATGGGAGCTCGACACCTCTGGGTATAGGAAAACTGTTCTAATGCAGCTTTTCAGCCATCTCACTACAAAATCAGAACAGATGTGACAGCCCTTATTTATACAGGCACTGACCACAAACTTGTGAAAAAATTATTATAGAAGGCATAATGGAAATACCACATTTCTGTTGAAGCTGAAACTGAACCTGGTTTTCTTGAATCATATCTTCTGTGATCTTTCAGTCCCTCTTTTCATGTGATCATTGTATGTACTGCACAGGTTATACATATATATACATATATATATGTCCATTTCAATTTATCATAACATCACAAAATTGATTTACAAACGCTTCTATAACTGAGCACTGAAAAAAGGTTTCTATCATGCAGTTATTATGATTGTTTGTTGGATTGTTAATTTGTGTTCAGCTCTTCATTTGTCACTTCACTGTATTGGAGCATGGCACATAAATACGGAGCTTTTTATATATAAACTTTGTAGTAACTGGATTCAGGATACATTCAGAATAAAAGGTATCTGTCACAGCAAAATTGTTAATTATCTAGGAAGTATTTCATGTCCTGCTAAGAAAGATGAGGTTTTATGCACAAATCCTCATAACTAATCTAAGTTAGGGGAAAAAAAGCAGAATTGAAAAAACAATAAATTAGTTTGTGATGTTTTACTTGCTACTGAGTGTTGCTTTTGTTCTTATCTCAACCCAGTAACCTCCACCTTTTGTGTCTCCCACCAGAGGTGGGAGAGGAGTGAGTGAGTCACGAGGAGGGGCATTCCAGTATGTCTGAAACCTCAAAGTTCACGTTATATGTTATAGAAGGTCAATGCCTATCACTTTGATTGAATTTACCGATTCCTCAAACTAAAAGCACTACTTAACACCTAAAACTGACAGAGGAAAAATAACACAAATCTATAATGTCCTTGATCCCATTTATCTGTGTAAGTAACAAAGGTTATTATATATTAACTTTTTACTTCAAAAATCCATTAACATCGTTAACTAAACTTGTCCAACAGATTTATGGCCTTATCTATAGCCAACTGAAATAAAAGAGAAGCTTTCCACTGAAGTCCTTTATCTGATGCCTGTTAATCTCCTTCACACAAGACAAGTTTGTCTACAGACAATTCAGGAAAAGAAAGCCATTTGGCCTACATTTCTACAACACTGCCTAGTTAAAATTCACCACATTCATTTAATTCAGCTTTCTTTCATGTTCTCAGGAGAGCAGTTTGAAAATGTTCACTAAGATGATGATACCCATTAATCAGTCTATTTTTCAAACTCCAGCAAACTGCTGGCGTACCTACAAAAGCATTTTTTTTTATGATTTCTAGTTTGATGCTTCATCAACTGTGAGCAAAAATATCTTTCATGGTAGTTGTGCAAGGTGCAGCAATATCTTTGTGTCTGTATGGGTAAAATAGATGGCTAGGGAATTTCAAAACTACTTAATTTTGGAATTTGTAAATTACTACCCATGTGTGTATCTACAGATTCAATTTGCAGTTACAAGTTCAATTATTCTAAGAATAACTTCTTTCCTACTTACTCTGACTTAATTACAATATCAAAGTGATAGTAATGCAGTAGAGATATAGCTATTTTCTGCTCCTTTTTTTTGTTTGTTTGCCAAATTTCAGCGCTTTTTATATGTAAATATCTAAAGCAAATATATAAAATATCTAAAAAAAAACCAACAGAACAGCATTCACAATGGTGAATGACACAACTATACAGGAAAAATAAGTGAATAACAACAACTTCAAAGGAATTTCAAGTACATGCTTCCAAATGATTGTATTATGAAAGACTGTTATGGGAAAAGGACACACTGAATGTATGACACTTCTCTGTCTTTAGTCCCTATTTACTTTTAGTCTAAAAGGTAAGACAGTATCAGGAAATTTACGACAGCACACATTTCTTTAGTCACACTTAGTCTCCTCTTTCAAAAAAAAAAGGAACTTCAGGGTAAGTATGGCCTTTCCACACTTAAATACTGCAAGTGTAATCAAAGAATCATTAATTTGTCATTATTTCAGTTCAGACAACAACTTACCTAAAAATGGATCACCGTATTCTGTATTAGACAGCTTAAGCAAGTTGTTTTCCAAAGTCTCCATCACTTTAGCTGGAATAAAGGCAGTATCTGTATCAGCATTCACATGTATTTTGTAAGTAAAAGAATCTTTGCTTTAAAAAAAACTTTTTAAAGTTGTCAGTAACTCAAATAAAAAACTTTGGACTGAAATTTTGAAGAGCACTTTCTATCAATAGAAAAAACAGCAAGATCACTTTAATGAACACTTTTCAGTCTATTCCTGAGAGAAGTTTAACTCAATAAAATAACTCACTAGAACAATAATTAATGCCTAGTGTCTGTCAACATTAAGAAAAGACTTATCAAAATCTAGTAGCAGAAGTCAGGTAAGTTAATTTATTCTACAAAGATTCACACCAGCTGGCAATAGAGGATGGCAATCATTGGCAACAGGTAGTGACTGGGATTCCAACTAGACTAGTTTCTCTGATAAGGCATGTGTATCTGTAAAATTAGAAATCCTAAAATAAAAGTAGTTCCTTATTCAAACACAAGCTAAAATTTGGAGGGATTTTCTCTATTCGCTGTCATTCTCTCCATACCACTCTTCCCTGATTCTGCTGTTCGTGAATGAATGCATCTCCTCCTACACGTTCATATATAAAGACTTTTTTTGCCAAAAGCCTAATACTTATTCTTTCTTTTTTGCCTAGGACAGACTACAGAAACGTTAATACTCTTCTCCAGCATAAATGAGCAAGTCTTGTCTTGTTCCCAGTGAGAAGGAAATAATGTCATTACTGAGAAAAATAAAAACTAGTTTAAACCTCACTTCAAACATTATAAAGATTCACTCAAGAACCTGGTAATACGGTATGTGTAAGTGTTTTGCGCAAAAACATTTCTTCAACAAACCGCAGATATGTAAATAAATCAGAGTTTATCAGTGCTGGAACAAACTCCTGAAAGAGAAGAACCTCCTACCTCGTTCTGACACTACATCCACTGTAGCTGTTGATGTCCCTGCACTTAAAGGCTGGGGCTGGAGCTGTTGCTGCACACGATTTGGTTGCAGAAATGATGAATGCTTGCTCAGGCTCTGAGGATGTGTTTGGCTCTGGGCGAGGCATGGCATAGATCTTCTAGAAGGTTTTAATGGGTGCTCTTTCACTGTCTCGCTCTTGCTTGTATTCATACCTGAAAAAGCCAAAAGAAAAATAACATAATAAGCTCTACCATATTAGGCCACGACAAAGAAAGATGGCTAATTATGAAATCACTTAATAAGCAACTCCTCAACTAAACAAAAATGTCACGCTCTAAGGTTTGAAGTTATTAAAAAATAACCTAATGAACTAAAATACAGATGCTAATAGTATTCCATTCTGTAAAATATTTACATTTTCCTTTCAAAGCTACAAAAATTTCCCCTTCACCATTATGGAAATATATTAATGCTCTTAATCCTTCTACCTATTGGGTAACCTTTGTGAAAAAACACTGTAGAACAACAAAAACGTGGCAAAGAAATCCCCAAACATTCCAGGGTCATTTAGAACAAAGCAGCTGTGACAATGATTTGTCTCTTAAGAGTTGTTCCTGTGAGACACGGAAATTAAGTAGCTTTCCTAAGTTTACATGGAAGAAAAACTCATTATTATACAACTCATGATTTAATAAAGAGCATTGACACACACAGTCCTTGTAAAAATAAATCGACACTGAGCAAAATCCAAGTCCACTATTGTAGTTTGTCTCTTTCACTACACTATTTCTCTGCTTGACAGTACAATTTACTTTACAGCACGTTTTTATAAATCTTAGTTTCTTAGTGATATATTTTACCTCTCTTGGCTGTGCTAGAAATAAGTAAGTAATCTAAACATTTCTCCTTCTTGAAGTGTCATGAACTCCCAAGGAACTTTCCCCATCAAAATCTGTGCCACTCAAAAGATGTCACACCCAGCAAGTCTCTTTCTAATCTAAACTCAACACAAGTGTTAAAAGTTTCCTGTCTGACCATCCAAGAGCCACTGCTGCAGTCAGACCTGCACCACCCGAGCTAGGATTGAGGCCCATTCCCAGCAAGCTCCAGTGAGCTGATGGGTGCCCCTCTTGACTGCCTGCATATCCCACATTCACACGTTCAGAACAAGGTTTCCCTACCAGCTCAACACCAGGTTTTCCACAGCAGAGTCTCAGACGTCTGGATCCTTTAAGTAATTCAACCATGCTGCAACAAGTTACAGATCAAGCTGGGTGCCTCCGAGGAGCAGAAAAGGAAACCCTGAGGTTTTATACCCTCACTGTCTAAGCGCATGAAAGTCTGGCGCCAGGGCCATCGGCTCCTGCCTTGTCTCTGAGTGTCCCCTCACCTGCCCGGAGCCACAGGTCCCCGGGCCCTTTGTTATGCAAAGGGTCAGCAATTCATGGGCTCTTGTCTCGGGCTCCTGACACCCAGAGCTCAATCTGCAGCTGTCCTGCAGCTGCACACTGAGCTGCCTGCACTAAATGTGTTCCTCAACATCAGGAAAGTAACATCACCTACAAAGAAGGTCCTCTGATTAGCAGGATACCCCCATATTTAACTATAATAGCTAAGGTTTAAAAGCGCCTTTCCTTTAAAAACTTCCATCGAGCTCATGGAACATGCTTTGTTCTGCGTGTTCCTCTTATCAAGAAATGCAGAACTTCATTTCGCTGAGGACAATTCTTTCCAGTTCTGCAGCATAGTATAACTGTTCTTGGTCAGACAAATTAAGTATTTAGTACCAGGTGAAGGTAGACAGGTAAGCTTCTGTTGCCTCAGACGGTGCCATAGGTCTTTAAATAAGCATGAGCAGAAAGAACTCTGCTTCTCAATGAAATCGATGCTGTGTGCCAGCAGAGAATGCAGTGGGCACTGGGTTGGGGCACTTGACAACACCTTGTTCAGAGCAGAGCAATGCCACATATGTCTGTTGTGCTACTTCCAAGGTTTCTAGGGAGTCTCCTTTATAGTTCTTCCTAAATGGACATGTTTATTAGACAAAAATCAACAGTAGTTGGACACAGCAATGGGTAATATAGAATAATATATAAAGACATGTACTTCATCATTGTTCTGGATGGCTTTAATGATCGATTTCTTAAGCAGGGACAGGCTGTCAGTGACTATGGACCCCAATGCATAATTATTACTGTTGCCAAAGAGAAATGTTTCTTTCACCTATACTGGAGTCAGTATGTGAAGCAAGATGAATCACTATGACCAAAGAAATTTATGGTAATGCAAATAGCACAAACCAGCATTCAATTTAAACCACAATTTAAGTGATATATATAAAAAAATAGAATATAATTATTTTATGAGGTTGTGCCTCCATTCAAAAGAAAATTATTCCCTTTTGCTCTCTCTTACTCTATATTACCCTGTGTCATTTCAAACAGATTCCTTAATACCATGCTGCTTCTGCTTGGAGAAAGTGAATCACAGCAATGTAACCTCATAGCAGATTTGCTGTTATGCTAGCGGCATGATCCACCTTAAAATTTGAAAAAGTTAATTCATACTCTGCTACTGTGTCAGAGTCCAGTTCTGTGATATGTTAGTTTTGATGGCACTTGCTGTTGCATGCAAATGCTTACCCAGCTCTGGCACATGAATAGCATGTGGCTGACATCATCAATTGGGTCACTAAATTGATTTACTGAAATTATTTTCATTCCTTCCTCTCTTTTCCATAGAGTTGTTTTCTAGACTATGTCTTTCCAGCTAGAACTTTGCCACACAGTCCTTGCTTGTTCAGGGATCTTTTCATCTGCAATAGTAGACATGTATACACCTCACAGAAAAAACTCAGAAGACTTGTTTTTCTATTATAACTCCATTTATTGGTTCTTTCCCTACAAAATATTCCTCTGGCAGCTAGCACGAGCATGGAAATGATTATAGCATGAGTATAGAAATTTCTCATGTTGGCAAAAAAGGTGATTAATGTTTATGGTTTAATTAGATCCTGCCTTTTTTATTTTAGCACTTCTGCCTTGGAAAGTCTTCTTCCCAAGGGAATGCTGGGGACTCCTGTTACAGAGGCAAATCTCTACATGGCTCAAAGCCAGAACAGAGAGCTGTACTACATCTCATAGCTTTCTGATAGGGCAGGCAGGAAAGATGAAGCTAGAATATGATAAGCTTTTCTGGTTTTTAAATTAGTATGCACAATTTAATGCATGCTCAATATTATGCCAATCTAGAAAGACTCTAAATGAAGCAACCTCTCACAGGCCTTCAGGTTTTGGCCATTAGAAACATAAAGGAAAAATTTTGCTATGCCTCATTCTGTGAAATACATGCTCAGTTGATCATTTTGGTACTGTTAAGAAAAAAAATATGTCTTTCATTTGCTCCTAATTTTAGATAAGGAAAGTTTGGCAGCTAGTCCATATGCATTTTTAACTCAATGCTGGAAGCAAGGCTGATCAGTGCTAACCTCATAAAAAACAGACCAGTAACTATTCCCCATTTAATCCAGCATAAATCTTAGCATAAAAAAGGAGTAGCTTCTATATGAGTCAAATCGATAACATCAGCTTTAGAGATATGTTATATAATAATATCCACAATCAATATTGACAACATGCAAGTCTGACCAACTACTCATTGTGACAGCCCACCCCTAAAGGGAAGGGAACACGCAAATGCACAGATGCTCATGGTTGAAAAGGAGCAACGAAAGTCAGAGGGTCTGCAAAAGCTTACAACGGTCTATTAGTGAATTATACATTTGGCATGGAAATCAGTACGTTAGTCCCTTATCTCCTAGTATAAACACACAGCAGTGAATTTTGAGTATGGGGTAGGGTGAAAGAAAAGAAAGAGAGTAAGAGAGAGATTTTAAAGAGAGGGCGAGGGAAAAAGAAAGGAAGGAAGAAAGAATGAAAGATCACCAGTCCTGGCTCCAGTGTTGATTCAACCGATGGGGTGTCCAGGGTCCTGGGAGCACTGCGCAGGCTTTGCAGGGGTCCCATTTGATAGACAAGTTTTCCCCGCCCTGGAGCTAAGTTTCTCACTTTGTATGCAAATTAGTGCAGTTTGTTCTTCTAGACTTTTTTGGAAAGGGCTCAGAGAGTCAAGGGTCTTTGGTGATCTTAATCCTCTCCTACTGAGTCAACCTTTGGTCAACAGACCATACCCACTTCTCAACCTCATTCTTGTGCTGTACTGTGTTGTGCTTATCTCCACGACTTAGAATAAGGACATTTGTCCCAGAGATATCCTACTTCCGTATGGGCCCCTTCAGCTGCTACGTCCTGTTCTTTTCACAGCTTTTTCTTACCAACAATCCTTCATTGGCTCCACGGTCGTCTGGCCATTGGTATTTGAGACATACACATTAGCCCCTTTTCTTCTGGGCCTCTACATTCATGTAATCACAAGTCTGATTGAAAAAAATACCTTCCTAATTGTAAAAAACTTGTGTACAGCCTTTGCCTTTACATACTGTACATCACTAATTAAAATTAGATGTCATTCATAAAACACATTAACCAGACTGAGAACCTGATAAATCTCAAATGTTTCTGTCAATGGTATCATTACAATTAGAATCTTTAATCACATAAATTATGAAGAAAAGCTTGCAGCATTTTTCATTGCATTTAAATGCGAAAGCATTTTTACAGTGTAAAGTGTGAAACCACAGTTTTTAATATCATGTAGTTTTCAATACTCAGTGGATGTAACAGCTACTTACTGTTAAAGAATAAGCTTACTCTGATTGGCAGCTGCATTCTACAAACAAAACCTTAGGTAGGATAATTAGTCTATTAAATTCTGAAAAACCATAAACAAGAGATACTTAATAAGGAATAACAACTTATTTCAGTAACAGCAGAAGTTTTCTTATCTATTTGTAAGACCACCACAAATACAAAGGGTATTCAGTTTCATATATCAGACCTGTATCTGAATAAGTCATCCATACTTTCCTTTTTTTATATAAAAGGTAGACCCAAACTAGATATCCTTTATCTTCATTTTTTATTCCTACAGAGAAAAAAAAATACCACAGCATCAAGTATTGTTACCATATTAGCACTCTTAAAAAGTCTTATCATGGCTGGAAAAAATTAATCTATTTCTTGAGAAGAAAAAGAAAACATGAGACACATACTAAAGGTGGCTGAAAACAGCCTACATAGATGAAACCTGTTTCTCTTCAACACTATCAGAATGTCATGAAAGTTTTGGAATCCAAATTTTTAAGTATATTTTTCAGATCCTCTTAACTGCCTTTTACATTATGAAGTAAACAGATCAACACAGAATCACACAATCAATTAAGTTGGAAAAGACATTTAAGATGATCAAATGCAACCATAGATCCTCAACTTCAATATTACTCCTATCAAAAGTTTTAAATGCAGCCACTTGGATGAGTGTAACTTCAAGGCTGGCCAGTAATTACATCCTGAATGATAGTAAGTCATTGTGATAGTATTTTTCAGTGTTATCCCCCTGCACAAACAACACTGATGATAACATTGAGCCTCATCTTTATAAATCAATCATGTCATTGAAGATTGCTTCTATTAACTACCATAATTTTAGTTCAACCTTTTGCAGTTTTAAGTATAGTGAAAAGATGAACATATACAATTAATTGTAAATGCCTATACTTCTGCTAGTTTTTTTTTCTCTCAAGATAAGATGTGAGAAACAACCTTCAATCCAGAAGCAGAGCTGAGGAAAGACAAAGGAACTGATGGAATTATCTGTAAGTTCTCAATGAAAACACACACACGACAGGACTTATAAAAATATAAGTTCAATTCATGATTTAAAACACTGCAACCTGGCATAACAGTTTTCAGAGATGGCCAATTTTTCCCCATAGATCATGTAAACAGGATCAACATTTTGTGCAAGCTTCAGTTTCTAGTTTTTGACAATACCTTATCCATTAGATTAAAAGAAAACTATTACTTTGATAGTTCATAAATTTTTATACCAATCACCTCTTTTTAAAACTTATTTTTCTGATGAGCTATTTAGAAAGAACTTCAGTATAGCACTATAAGGAAGGCTTAATACAACTCTATCAATATTTTAGCTTTTTTTCTTTGACTTGACGATAGAGCAGCACTCAACTTTCCAGTAGCACTCTAACCGCCACAAAGACAAAAGTTTAGAAGTCCATTAGCTGTTTTGGCTATAGGCCTTTCATGGACAATAATTTTTATTTATAAACAGTTGTCCCTTGCAAAAATAAAAATCCCCGAGATGCTGTTTCCCAGCAAAAGACTCCAACTTCTGTTCTGAAATGCTTATTGTTGGCCAGCACTCCATTTAGTGAGATATTCAGTACTCATGACCTCTGGACGTGACTTCCAGGTCACTACTAAAAATACCAGCTATGGTTAAAAGTGATTCCTAGAGAACTCTACTGGAAAAGAAAACTAATGAATAACTGTTTTCCTGGTTTTAAGTTTCTGAGTTTTATATTTGTGTTTGGGTTCACATTTGATAAGCCCATTAATTTGGAACTCTATTTAATACTCTCTAGAGACATCATCTTCACCTAGGCATTTCAGTTGCACCAGGGGAAACAAACCAATAGAGCAACAAAATCTAAGGATTTAAAGAATGCAGACGACATCCCTGCCATTTAAGTTACGTTTACAAACAGAATTCTCTTGTTCTGCAACTTGGATTGCAAACTTTTTTCCAACATCCATGGTCTTATTTTTGTCACAACTACAACAAATGAGGAGTAAACAACAAACAAACAAAAAAATCCCCAAGCACAGACCTACTACAGCGCTTTCATGGAGAATGAGAAATTACATTACTTCCTTTAATTACCTCTCACACTGTGCCGGTTTGGCCAAAATCTAGTAATATAGCCCCTGAGAGAAAAACCAGGTTGCAACCACCCTTCCCCCCCCCCCCACAGGGTTCGGGAAAAAAGGCCAGTGAAGCAACGACCCAATTCCTTGTGGAAGCAGCAGGAAATTCAATTGCCAGAATTAAAGAATCACTTGCAAGCTGCCCAAAATTCTCCTTCTAAATATAGCATGAGGTTGGCCTTGCTCCCATGTGGTGTCTATCAGGATAATTCAGATGAAAAACTGAAGTAAAGTCTATTAATTTAAAAACCTTTACCCTGATAGAAATTATATAATTAACTGACAGGATGAGAGAAATAAAATTTAAAAGTATACACATGTTCTCACTGATACAGACAAGGCAAAAATGTTTGATCTTTCTTTGCCTCTGTCTTCAACACCAATCACGTGCTAAGGGGCCCCCGGTGCCCTGAGCTAGAGGACTACGGCTGTGAGAATGATAAACTCCCAGCTGACTCTGAACTTGCACAGGATCTGCTGCTCCAGCTGGATCCCTACATGTGTATGGGGCCTAATGGGATTCATCTGAGGATATTCAGGACCAGCTGATGTCATTGTGAGGCCTCTCTCAATGATTTCTGAGCAGTCTTGGGAATCCAGAGAGGTCCCAGCTGACTGGAATGTTGTCCCAATTTTCAAGGGCAAGAAGGAGGATCTTGGAAATTACAGACCTGTCAGTTTCACTTCAGTCACGGGTAAAACTATGGAGAAGATTATTCTGGGAGGTATTGAAAAACACCTGAAGGACCATGCAGTCATCAGTCACAGCCAGCATGGCTTCTCATGAGGGGAGAGTCCTGCTTGCCACACTTAATTTCCTTTGATGACAAAGTAACCCACATGGTTGATCAAGAGGAGCCCATTGATGTAATCTTTTTCTATTTCAGTAAAGCTTTTGATACTGTCTCTCACAGTATCCTTCTGGACAAAATGCCCATTCCACAGCTGGATAAACTCATCATGCAATGGGTGAGCAACTGGCTCACAGGTTGGGCACATGGAGCTATACGGAATAGGGTGACATCAGGCTGGTGAGTGGTCAATAGTGGGGTTCCACAGGGCTCCATCTTTGGCCCTGTGATCTTCAACATCTTGGTAAAGGACTTGGGCACAGGAATTGAAGGGATAATAAGTATGTTTGCCAATGATACTAGGTTGGGAGGAGCTGTTGACTCCCTTGAAGGTAGAGAAGCCCTGAAGAGACTTCAACAAATTACAGAGATCAGCAATAACCAACTGCATGAAGTTTAACAAGGGAAAATGCAGGATTGTGCACCTGGAATGGGGCAAGCTTGGATGTACGGACAGACTGGGGAAGGTGAGGCTAGAGAACAGCACTGTGGAAAGGGCCATGGAAAAGTCCTGGTCAACGGCAAGTTGATTATGAGTCAACACTGTGCCCTGGCAGCCTGAGGAGCCAACTGTGTCCCGGGATGCATCAGGCACAGCATTGCCAAGCAGTCAAGGCAGGTGATCATCCCACTCTGCTGTGAGCTGCTGCAGCCTCATCTTGAGTCCTGTGTGCAGTTTTGGGTGCTGCAATATTAGAAAACATCCAAAGGAGGGCTATGAAGATGATGAAGGGCCTATGGGAAGCCGCACAAGGAGTGGCTGAGGTCACTTGGTCTGTTCAGCCTGGAGAAGACTGAGGTGAGACATCATTGCAGTCTACAACTTCCTTGTGAGGGGAAGAGGAGGGATAGACACTGATTGCTTCTTTCTGGGGACCAGTGACAGGACCCAAGGGAACAGCATGAAACTATGTGAGGGGAGGTTTAGGTTGGATATTAGGAAGAAGTTCTTCATCCAGAGGTAGTTAGGCACTGGAATAAGCTCCCCAAGGAAGTGGTCACAGCCTGCCAGAGTTCAAGAAGCGTTTGGACAGCCCCCTCAGGCACATGGGGAATTTTTGGGGAAGGGCCTGGAGTTGGACTTTTATGATCTTTATGGGTCCCTTCCAACTGAGAATATCCTATGATTTTATGTATCTACAAGTTATGCAAATTATTAGTTATTTGCAAAAGTTATTGCAAATTGAAGGAGAGCAACATTTTATACAGACAGATAAGTGATAGGACAAATGGGAACAGTTTTAAACTAAAAGATGAGAGATTTAGATTAGATGTCAGGAAGAAATTCTTTACTCCGCAGGTAGTGAGACACTAGAAGAGACTGCCCGGAGAAGTTGCGGACAACCCATCCCTTGCAGCATTCAAGGTCAGATGGGTTTGAGCAACCTGGTCTAGTGGAAGGTGTCTCTACTCACACCAGGGAGGTTGGAATGATACTATCTTCAAGATACCTTTCAACCCAAACCACTCTATGATTCTATGATATTTAAGGTCCATTATATGGAAACACAATTAAAAATCTGTTTGGAGGAAAATAAAGGCATTTAGCTCATGAAATCTTTAAGGAGTCCTGTTATATATTATGCACACAGAATCTGGAGAAAATTAAGGCTTTTATTACACTGGGGCCATGTGTTGGCCCCAATAGCTCTTAGTCTTTTAGGTCCCCAGGACGATATGGATTGCCATGTATGCACATAAGAACTGTTAGTATTTCCATACAACAGCAACCCTATTACCAAGTTTAGAGTCAATATGATTCAGCTAAATTTTGAAAATAGCAGTTTTCACATCCTTACCTTTTACTACTTTATACAATTTTCTTCATTTTCTAATACAGGCCCCAAAACTATTCTTTCCTTATAGCTGTTTGTGAACTGCTTTAAGACTTCATTTTCTCACCATCTCCACAAGGAAATTACTTTCAGTGAAACAGGTTTTAGTTTATGGATTTTAGAAAGCATCAAAATGGAAAGGAAAAATGCTTTTTTTTTTTGTCTGCAAAAACTGTAATGAAGTTAAATACAAAATGTTCGTTTTCAGTACCGCATCAGTAAGGCAGGACTTATACTAAATTTAAAATATTAAAGAATACTGTTAATTTTGTACAAAACATGAGACTATCTCATGATCACTCTAACAAACAAAATTAAACAGTTTTCTGACAATATCCATGTTAGTGAGATTACTTTAAGCATTTTTAAGTGTCTGATTTGCAGATAACAACCAATATTTTTGATCTTTATTAACAAAGTGGGAGCGATACCATTGTAAAGAAAGGAACAGTTCAAAGAAGTAGAGTGGTGCTTTTTGCCAAGGAGGTCTACTTACCATAAAAAGCGTAATTAAGAAAAGTAAATAGCTTTGAATATTGATTTCATTCTAAAGATTAGTGCAATACCTTTATAAAGTTTATCTCCATTAATACCTTGTCTTACATAAAATAACATCTAATTTTAACCAAATAAAATTGGTGCCTGGCTAATCAATAATACTTCCATACAAATAAAGTAAAATATTTTTGTCCTTAATTGAACATGGGAATTAGAAGGCTTCAGAAGGCTGCTGACTAATCTGGAAGATCTGCAAAGCTGCTGCAAACATACCTGCCAGAAAGCATTAGAAAACAAAAAAACCATTCTATTTTCACCCCTGAACCCAATATCTCTGGAGGGCTATATATCCTCATCAAAGCAGCCTATTCCCCAGGACTCATTCTCAGAAATCTTCAGAAAATGCTTTCTCACAGCAGCCTCGGGAGACTGGCACTGGTACAATTGAGTTGATTTAGCAACAACATAATGAGGTTACAGAAAAGGAAGAAAGCACAATATTGCCTTTTAATAGACCAAGACAGGGCTTAAATGCACCAAGCATAAAATGAACAGGCATCAAGGGTTTTGATCTAGGTTATAATATTTATTTGTTAGCCAAACAAAAGAGGAAACAACTGGAGTGGACAGCCCAAGACAAAAAACTCAGGATGGTGGGGGTTTCTTTGATTTGTATAGTGAAGTGGCTCCATTCCCTTTCCACCTTAGGAGATTAAACGTCTGATAGCAAACAGCTCCTCTATGGGAAAGATCAGTTCTGAAATGTCTTTATTCACATTCTGTATTCTATCATGGTTGGTCAGATTAGAAGTCAACAAGTTAGAAGTGGGGTCCTATGACGTAATTCTGATTATAACTGATGCAACAATAAAGGTAATCAGGCAAGACAAAAGACAAACTGTATTACCAAGCTGTGTTATTTTGTGCACTTAACTGAGAAGTCAATAGGAATATGAAGACAAAGTTCTGGTTTTGTCATCTTTCTGCATATATCTTTTCAGAACAACATATCAAACCTATATAAGGTCTGCGTTTGGTAAATAGGATAATGCATTGAACAGAGCAAATCAGAGCTTAAAACACGATATTCCTCAGACTTGAGTGCAAATCTACCTGGAATTTAGTTCTGTAAGAGAATTGGATGAAAAAAAAAGCAACTTGCACATTACTTCAGTTTGTATTTCAATTCCAGAAATTGATCCAAAATTAGGAATGGCTGGTTAACTAGATACACATCATGTGCATTGTGCTGCTTGAGCTCTTCCACTAACAGTGCTTAGGCATTTATCTACTTACAAAAAAAGAAGTAGCTTATTTTGGTCACTGTATTTTCAGTCATAACCAATACTGCTCTATAAATTTCCAGCCAAATCTGAAAAAATAACCCTAAACCCTCCTCCCTTTCCTCCAACCCTGTCCCCAGATTTCATTTACAAAGACAGACCTACTTGTGGTTTATAACAAATGCCAAGTTCTCGGTCCTATTATTCAATTCCAGTAAGGTTGATTATATTCAGCTGAAAACCTGATGCTGGCAAAACTTCAGTGGAGAATTGCAGGTAGGCAGAAGGTACTCAGGACAATGACTTGGCTAGGGCTTACAGTATTTCCATGGGAAAAGTGCTGCAGTAAAACTGATTAAAAAACTGAATTCATGCCAGAAGATATTTTTGGGGGGATAATACTCTGCTATGAATTGTATCTGAGTGTACTGAAGAATAAATATTCTCAGAAAAAATTCCCAATATTTTTTGAGTAGAATTAGTACATACTTTATAGATGGACCGGTGTACTTAAAGAGATGGTGGATAAATAAGAATATGTATTGGGGTTTTAGGAGTTCTCCTTTTGTTTTTCTTTTTCTCCTAAAGAATTTTCCCCATACATGTTGCTACGGGACAAATTACTGGGTACTTACAAGAGACAAAAGACCTGGCCACAGGGGGAGGGGGTCCAGCTGTCCTCTTTTACCTGGGGCTTTTCTCATGTAGGGCAGAGATGCCACGAGATCTGAACTGGGGAAAATGGGGTGGGTATAGCCGCTAGGTCTCTTGGCTCTCCAGGCGTTCGGAGGGGAGAGAGAAGCTGCAGTTGCAGTAGGGAGAATTCATCGTTGCTGCGGGGTCCTGCCTTCTGCTGCCTTCCTTCTACCATGAGTGGAGCTTGCTGGCTGGAGCAGCCGTTTGCACTGGGACCCTATTTAACACCCTACCTCACTAAAAGAGGGACCTTTTCACCATCTGCTCGGGTGCCTCAGGGAACCCTGGGATCCCAAGTCCGCCTTTCCCTGCCCTGCTGGGAGCCGGGCACAGCTGCCCTGCCCCCGTCATTCCTTTGCTGCTGCTGCTCCACTGAGCCTTCGCCGCATTGTAGCCCCATACCCCCCGCCTGCTGAGACCTCCTGAGGTTCCCCTGCAGCTCGAGGTTCCCACTGCAGCTCCGGAGTTTGCTACATCNGGGAGCCGCCAGCGCCCCTGCCGGCTGTGACCGTCACTGCACCAAAGGGGAAAGTGCCTGACAGCCGAGAAGGCTGCACTGGGTTCTGGTTCTGTTTGTTGCTACTGCCACAGTTATTGTTGTTTTGTTTGCCTTGTTATACATATATATGTGTATATATATAGAGAGAGATATATATATTAGTAAAGAACTGTTATTCCTATTTCTTATATCTTTGCCTGAAAGCCCCTTAATTTCAAAATTATAATAATTAGGAAGGAAGGGGGCTACATTTTCCATTCCAAGAGAGGCTCCTGCCTTCCTTAGTAGACACCTGTCTTTCAAACCAACACAATATGATAAACATTGAAAAAAAAATTAAAAATAATAATACAGTTTAATATTTTTGGTGCTAAATAAAAAAAAAAACCAACTCTGTGTACATTTTTGCATTCATCAAAAACAGTAAGATGAAGAGAGATCCAACAGTTTTGCATGGAGGAACAATATACCAGAAGTTTAAAGCACTGTACATTGCTTAAGATAGATTTTTGTGCATTGTGCAGAATGGATGGTCCTTTTGCAGAAAGTGGAGTCCTGTAACAGTGCTTTCAAAGCTGAGCAGGGTGGTGCGCTTTTGTGGCCAGGCAGGTTATGGTGTACGCATGACACAGAGCATAAAGCACTGTAGCGTAAAATAAACTATGCATTTTTAAATGCAAGTTTAAACAAAAGTTTCAATGGTTGAAAACAGTTAAACACAAACTTTTACTGAAGGAAACATAAAATATGGTGTACGATAGTACTTAATTATAACAGCTGTAATTAATGTGAAAAAAGCAGTTTCAGGTTTTGTGGATGTAGGTCTCTCACTGAAGAGGCAAAAAACGGTGCAAAATAAACACACAACCTAAAGAGCAAAATCAAAGTAAATAAACTGAGATGAAATACTCAGAAGAAAGCATCTAATAGCATTAGAATACTGTACAGAATAAAGCTTTTTTTTTTTTAAGTTAGTAAGACAAACAGTAGTGAGCAAGAAATCTGGAGAGGTGTAGCTGCCTTTCTTCCTTCTCTAAAGGAGCCATTCCATTCCAACTGGAACTTCTCATTAAAAAAATCAGTCAGGGAAAAAAAACCAAAAACAATCCAAAAAACCAACCCACAATCAAACCAACAAAAACACCTCAAAATCACAAGAAGGAATAAATGCACAGGACTGAAAAAAATGTCCAAGCCAGCATGGCAGTATGTCACCGAAAAAGTGTAACTGAGTATAAATACAAGGTAAAAGAGAATACAAATAAGCAATTCCATAGTTCATAGGTTTGACAGAATCTGTACTGCAAAATTGTGAATCGGTCCCTTTTTCCTGCCAAATCTTGGAACCATCATCCTTTTAACTCTTTCTCCATCCTTTTTTTGTAAATTCTAATTCCAGAAATAATTCTAAACTTAATCTATAGCTATTACCTCAGTTATAAACTACTCATTATCATCTCAACTTCTCTTTTCATCAACTCTTTTCTTCTGCCAGCAAATGGGAGAAAGGTGAAATTTAGTATTATAAGAAAAATAAATCAGGGACATTTTAACTTCTGCATGAGGTAATGAAAGAACACACACACAAATTATCTTCTACATTGCGTACTGCAGTATAGGTACCCATCAAGAAAACTGTATAAATACCTACAGTACAATAGGTATACATTAAAAAAAAGTGCATACACATTTATTACTTCTACTTTCATGCCTATGGTCATATTTGGGCAATAGAGAGGAGCCAAGAAGGGCAGGACTGAGCAGAGTCCAAACAGAGCTTGGTGAAGCTCGGCAGAGCAGGCGGCTGGGCCAAGCTCGGCTGAAGACTGCCAACCACAGCCAAGCCCAGCAGAGTGGAGCGGCCAGGGAGTGAGCAGCACAGTGCAACACACTGCCTTTTTTCAGCATTTGTCCATCATTGTTTTTCATTGTCTTGGGCTCAGGGAAGGGAAATGCTGTTTTGCAGAGATTTTTCACCCTCTTGCCTTTTTTTGGGGGAGACCATGTAGCACTAGCTGCGGAAATGTCCACAATCTTGTCTCTGTCCTGGCCAACATGTGGAACTGAATTGAGGTGGTGAACACCTTTTGTGTGTAAATCAACCTCTCTTTTGTATACTTTAGTTATTAATATTGTTGCTGTTACTGTTTGTTTCTTGTCCCATTGCTGTTTGTTTTCAGGAAACTGCAATCTCAACCCATAGTCTCTGCTTTTGACCCTCACTCACCGGAGGGGCTAGAGGGAAAGGAAGTGGTTTGTTTGGCGTTTAATTCCTAGTGGTTTTAAACCACTACAAGGCCACAAACTCCTTGGTTTCAATTCAACACACATGTTCTAGTTTCCCTTTACCTTGAATATTAAGCTAAAACAATGATTTTTTTTTTTTAAGTTGCCTTCAACAGATAACTTAGTAAAGATCTTCTCCAGTCTCTGGTACTTAAAACTACAAAAAATACACTATTCAATAGTATTAGGAGAAATACAAAACACTGGAGAAAATGGAGGAACCAATCCCTGCCGATGTGCTCACATGGTGTTTTTAAGAGTGTGACAGAAAAAACAAAGCCATTCCTGAAGATGGTCTAGTTTTTACAGTAGTTCCACTAGAATTCACAGCCTTGCAGGCTTTATGTCCGCAACCAAAACTGTGCTAGAGGTTTTAACTCTTTCAGAAGGAAATCACGGACCAGCCTCTCAGAACTTAATGACACAACAGAAATTCAGCATCTGGAGGGGTTTGTTCTTTCTTCATTTTGTTGTGTGCTTCCAGAGCTGAGGTTCAGCCAGTCTTCCCGTTGCTTGACTTACTAGTTCTCTTCCACTTTCAATGAAAATAAATGCGTTTACTACTAAATTCTGTGATAAAATAATCCATAATCAACAAAATTTTCATACTACATTTCATATGAGGATTTAATGGCTCAACAGGTGAGTCAAATAATCCCTGGATTAAAGAATCTTTAAGTACTTATCTACAAAAGTGACACTAATGGCTTCAAATTTTTTCTGCAGACTTTTAATATTTATATGGTCATATGCATTTCAAAATGCCTCTAAATACTGCTAAAATAGTGAACACATAACACAAAGTACACAAAATGTATGTAGAGCTGAGACCAGGAATCACCATGATTTATATGGTGATGCAAGAAGAACATTTCAAGTGCATGAAGAGTAAAGGAAATCAGTTTGAATCTGTTATAGGAGAACAAAAGCAGTAAAACATATTGAAACCCTCTTACTATTTTCAACAAATACATAAGATGAACTTATATTATCCATTACTTATGTGCAGATATGTGAAGATAAAGAGTTCAGAATCAGAGAAATTAGGTTTCTTTCATGTCTGTCACTAGCTTGACACTCTCTGATGAATGGAGAAGTTTCACAGTCCTCCTGTAACTGACTGAAAGCCTACAACCACTGAGAAGTAGAAAACATGGGAAAAACAAAGGCCATCATGTATTTAGCTGTGTGCTCAGTAAAGTAAGGATTAAACCCTCAGTTATCCTATTCTGTTCTTATCTGTGTATAGGAAGGCTTAGCTCATAGCACTACTGAAATACAAATCTACTCTCACATTTATATAGTATGTCTTTTTTGTTGTTTAAGGTACATATAGTCAAAAGCGTCAATTTTGCCTTCAGAAGTTTTTGTTACTATAATTGTAACAGAGTATATTTGAATTCAGTTCTGACTGGAATTAGAAATCTTCAAACCTGGATACATAATAAGTGATTTATTGTGAGATAATTTAGAATCTAAGTACCATGCAGCAGGAAGGCAATCTGCAATGTCCTTTATAAAATATTTAGAGCTAATACCTGTTAAAGGTGCCTAGAGCATATGCTTAGCAACATGGTTCACATTTGAAAAAAACAAAATAAAACAAAACAAAACAAAACAAAACAGAGAGAACTGAGGGGGTTTTTCTTCTCTTCATCTCCCCATGATTGTTTTTACTCCTGCTTTTTAATTGCATTAAAAGCTAAATCAGCAATTTTAGAAATGCATTATTACAAGTAAGTGTAAAGCTTAATTCACCTTCCACCAAGATCAAATGTCTTAATCCTTAAGTGTGCCTTTCCAAACCGAAGAGACTGCAAGTCAGCTGCATCACTTTCAAAAGCCTCTATTCCCACCCTTGTGTTTTGACCCTCTGCTGAGGACATCTTATCTACTGCAGAGACATTACAAGAAAACATGTGAAGCCAACACAGAGTTGTTCAAGCAAACATTTCTTCTTATTAATGTGTTTCCAGGTTCAATGTGTTCCAGTAGTATTATTTTTGGTTTATTATTGCTGAGGTGAGAGGAGAAGGACAAATATTCCCAAAGGAATATTCAGCAAGGAGAAATGCCTGGATGTAAAGTGAAAGACTAGACAGATCCTTTTATCCCATTTACTCTATAAGGTCTCTATTTTTTCCTGGAAGAAAAACATAGTCTCAATTTTAAAATCAGCTATGCATGCATGCATTTTTCAAGTTCTCCTATTTGGAAGAGAGGTCAGAGCCCATGCTGTTGAGAAAGACAATTGAAGATGGGATTTGGTACTCTGCTATATTGTCTTTAAAGTTTGTTCTTACTCTTGTAGACATTAACATCACCCCTGAGAAGACTTTTCCTTTACTTTGAATTACAGCAGCTGTTATGTAACTCATTCTCTTCTCGCCTTTTCCTATAACTTGGAGAGAAGCACTTGTGTTCAGATTCCATAGTACATGTACAAATGACTGTACTTACCATTGTATATCATTCCTTTATGTATTTTAATTTAAAGCAGTGACAGACTGCTGCCTGATGTCTGGGAAGGAATACTTAGTATGCTAAGCACACTTCTGAGTAAAGTAAGATACATCTGTTTTACACACAATATTAAACAATGTTTCAAACTAAATCATTGACACTTCCTACTTTGCTGCTTTTTGCAAGAAATTGGGTAAAATATTATACTAGTAAGATATGTAATGAGGTATTACAAATAATTCCTATTAATGTTATCTGGCTACGGGATACAGTATTTCAATATTTCATTAAACACCATCTAGACTGGAATGAGAAATTTAAAATAAATGCATTTATTTGAATGACTGCAACCTGCATTTGCTCTAGGTGTCTCATATACCACATACACATTGTTCTAGTGTTTTGTATCTGGGATAAGTCTCAGCCATCTTTTAAATTTGTTTTAAAGAGGTCCTCTTAAACCAGTCCGAAAACCCCTCGTAATTTAATGGAAAAAAAAAACAAAACAAAACAAATCCATATTGACACTATCCCTTTTTGAAAGCCATTTACGATGTCTAGGCAACATAAACTGGATTTTTTGTCCAGAAGACCAGAGCACCAGCCACAGATTCCTGAGCTCTGCAGAAAACACTGTGGTGAATTTGCTGTGCATGTCACAGAGAATACAAAGTGAGAGACAGATTAGACATCCTGATAAGGTCTTAACATTTTTATAAGAGACCCCACTGGACCTCACTGGAAGCAGGAACTTACCACTTTTCCTCAGTTTAAATTTTGCAGTTTTTCTGTTATCATTTCAAACATGCCATGTGAGGCAGTAGTGTGATAATTAACCTGAGGCCCACATAAAGATTGATGTCTGATTACATTCTCCAAGAAGGAAGGAAAAGCTGCAGAACTACAGCAGTGACTTCTGCATAGGAAAAATGGGTCTTAATGTCCTCACAAATGACTCAATGGGTGTGGGGGTCTTCACTACTGATAGGAGAAATGGGTCTTAATGTCTTCAGGAATGACTAGGTCTGAAAGAACCAATCAGGTTCTGGAAGAATGGCTGTGGGGGTCTTTAGGAGAAAGGGGTCTTACTGTCTCCATGAATATCAAGCCACTCAAGTTTGTTACAGAACCCAGACAGTTTGAACTTCTGCACTTTAGGGTAATAGAAGAAATGGATCTGCACAAGTCTATTGCAGAACCCAGACAGTCTGAACTTCTGATGGATCCGCAGAACCCAGACAGCCTGAACTTCCGAACTTTAGGGGAAAATGACAATACATATTTAAGGGGGAATATGTATTAGGTGGTCTGGGAAGTCTGTACCTTCCTAGTACCTCAGCCAACAGGGAAAGGGAGAGGACAACATGTGGTCAGGAGTCCAGGATAAAAGGAGCCTGAGTCCTCCAAAACCTGGAGACAGACCCCACAGGGTATGCCCCAGTGGACTCTCTCTCTTTATTTAAATAAAGTTCCAGAACTCCTCTGTCTCCTTTGTGGACAATGGCTTTCCATAGCATGGCTTTTCCACACACTTCAAAATACTATGAAGCAGTGGAGAAATATGGAACCCTGTCCACGTATTTTCAAGATATATTTTCAAGACATTTTTTCACTCTCTCACATCAAGCATACAGCATTATCATAGCATCTCTCATTTCAACATTCACTCTCTCCATGGGGGGAGCTGTGATAATCATCCTAACATAAAACGATTAAACAAGAACCAAACAGTGCTCTACACAACACCCTTCTCTGAGCTAGCAGTTAACACCCACAAAGCAGCCCTTCTGCAAGACATGTTTTTCACCATTTGATTTGTGAAGCTTATAAACCTTACTGCACAACCAGGACAACATCAAACAATTCCAATTTTTATTAATACTTTCAAATATAAATGCAATGTTTTACTTCATTAAGTCAGCAGATACTTGAAGCTTTGGCTCATTTTACAAGGTTTTAAAAGTTTTAGGATAGCAGGTATCTTTTGCTGGCACAAAATCACTGTCTTTAGCACCTGTGTGAACTATAATGTTATGTACATTTAAACTCCCAAGAGCAGGCCCAAAACTAAATTCATTTGTTACTAGTTAAAAAATAGAAGTTATTTTAAAGTCTTATTTCTACTATAAGATGTGACCAAGAAAGGACCAGAGATTGTATCTATTCGACTAATGTGTTATATTTTCCTTCCTATATTTACAGGAAATAATGTCTACGTCTTTTCCTGCCTGCTTCTAGCATATTTCCTGCCTGTATCTAATAAATAGGATAAAAGCAAATCTGTTTTTAATGATTTCTTAAGTATTTAGAAGTTTAATTTCTAAACATTTTGGATCCTCTGGTCCTCAATCATCTATCTTTTGAGATTGTGTGTGTCATCAAAAATATCATTCATTTTATTATAAAAGTAACAATTTTGCTTCAGTAACTGAAGCTGAGTTATTTCTATTGGTATCCAATTTTTCTGGGTAAAAGAATTAAAATATGCACCAAACAGACTGAGTTACAACACTCAACTCAACAGGGACAATTAGTACAGTTTTTACATAATTATATCCATCAGATTGCAGTTTATGTGCTGCTAGGTAGCTGAAACTACTACTAGATATGCAGCACTTACACTGTAGATAAATAACAAAGTTGAGTCTTGAGGGAATTGAATCCAACATTTATTTTCTAAGAACTTGGTATATTCATAGTTTGTCTTTCAACTGCCATGGTGATATTCTTTTCCCTGTCACAGGGCTATTTGAAATGCTTAGGTTATATTTTTAAGTCTTGAAAAACTTTTGTAGAAAAAGTGCATGTATTTTACTACTACTTTAAAAACACTGCCTATAGGGTTAATATCAAGCATCTGAAGCCTGAAAGCATAACCTCTAGCACTATTAATTGCTACACCAATCAAGTATCTCATTAAAATACTTATTTTTCCTAATTAATAATGCTGTTAATTAAAAAGGTTATACTTTTTCACAGTCATCTCATTCCTGGAAAACACAGCACACCAGAAGAATGTTAAAAATGTTAACTGAACAAACAAGCGATCCTAAGGAGCCTCAGCCATATAAGACTTCAGGTTTTCTCAAGCAGAGATCTTGGCATCCTCTATTCAGTATGGGCAACACTACTTTTGTTGTGCTTTGCAAAAACAAGGAACAGAAATTCCTTCAAATACTGCAAAACACACTGTGCTTATGTTCCATCAGATAGACTGCAGCTCCATCTGGACCAAGATAAAAACTTAGACTATTCTGAATCTTCACATGATGAAGCAAGCTCAGAAGCCATTCTAAGACCATAATTTTTAAATTTGCTTCTTTAACAGGTCTGATCTTCACTGATAAACTCTAATGTAACTCCCAAGCTTGTTAAAATGGAAGCTTTATAACTGATACATCTATTGCATAAAGTCAACTGGTAACAGAATCAAAGCAATGCATAAAGTCAACTGGTAACAGAATCAAAGCAAAGTGACACTATTAGAAGCAGAGCTATATACATTTCTCTCCTAAATGCATTTGGGTGAGCGTCTTGGTTTGAAAGACAGGTGTCTGCTATTGAAGGCAGGAGCCTCCCTTGGAATGGAAAATGTAACCCCCTTCCCTCCAAATTATTATAATTTTGAAATTAAGGGACTTTCAGGCAATTATATGAGAAATAGAATAACAACTCTTTACTAGTACATATAACAAGGCAATAATACAGAAATACTGGCTTAACCTGACAGAATCAGGATACAACCTAACACTCTGCCACCACAGGGTGGTGGTAGCAGTTCGATTAAGTGGTGGCTGCAGTTCTCTTTGAAGTGGTTCAGTTGAAGTGGTTCGGTTGAAGTGGTGATCCTGTAGAAGGGTCTGGTCCTCCTCTGAAGGCTACAGAACCTCAGTAGTGGTTCTGTAGCTCTTATTCTCTGGGATTCCAGTAGGTCAGGGCTGCTTGTGGTGTTCCAAACCTCACATTATATCCAGGTGGGAATGCCTGGTTCCTCTCCCTGGGCGGAGCATCTCACAATGGTATGATGTAATGTTATGAGTCATGCAGCGAGGTCAGATGGCCCATTAACAGAAGATATCAGGGATGTGTCACAGAAGAGATAAAGAACTCTGCCCCACCTGCTTTCAACAGATGGTGATAGAATACATACTTTTGGTTACATCTTACGTTGTAACCTAAGACAGTGAGACACAGATCCAGATGACTTCACACCTGAGGTTACAGACAAAGGCTAACAAAGAGGCACACAGCACGTTGATGTGAGACTCAGAATTTATGAGTTGGGATACCTAGAAGAACAGAGGATTCTCCTTAACCCCAGCTGCCAGTTTGCCCCTGTGAAAGTGGAGTTCAGTTTTTGTTCTCACATATTTGTTTGCTCACACTGAAACAGAGATGCAATTTTGTTGCTCATAGCCATGTATGAAAGCCACATCCACCATGTGTTGGCAGTTCATGGCTGTGCAACTACTGTTCACCTGAGAACTTGTCTTCAGAGCATTAGAGCTCTCAATCCTGAAGAACTGCGAGCTTTTTTCTTGTTCAAACTGCAGTGCAGTTTCATGTTAGCTTTAAGTGACTGATGAGAGTCAGCATGTGACAAAGGCTGCTTGGAGGAAGGAGCACGATATAATGAAAAGCCTGTTTAAAAGACACCTTTTTTTTTCACCTTCTTCACCAAACTTTGTACCAAACTCAATTCAGCTACTTGAACATTAGGCCCACGTAGGCAACTCAATGCTGTGGAGGTGTACAGAGCTATTTTAAAAATATGTAATTTTATAATTTTCCTAAATTACAGGGGGAACGTTGAGATTATTACTAGTACTTAAAACCTCTAAAGGTTAAATATTTGAAAAAAAAGTTACCCGTCCTCTTTCAAAGCTTATGATTTAAAGAGAAAATTATATCCTTTCAACAAACACAATTAAACAAAATGTACAGAACTATGTAACTCTTCTATTTTCATCTTTGCACCTGATTAAGATTTCAATATTACTGGAAGATATTTTTTCTTTGCATGCATAATGTATTTTATTCATGTTTTATAACTTTATGAAATTACAGAATTGCTCATATTGCTCATGGAGATAATTCTTATCTCTCTGTTTCAAAACCAGATGGAAATGCATTTCAACCATTATTTCGTCACTTTTTAAAATATACACTGCATTTCCTTTCATAAAAACATGGAACATCCTTTCAACCATCTCTGACCTTGAGTGGAAAAAGATTTAATTTGCAACAGGTTCATGAGAGGTTGTAGAACTATGCATCCTGCGGGATACGTCTTAATACATACACACACACACCAGAAATTAGAAGTGACAAAAGGTCTTTCCTGATAATGCCCTTCACTGAACACACCCCCATCATAAATGCATACAGCTACAGAGATTGATCTTATCTTTGCCAAATGAAGCATCCTACTGAACCTATCAAGCATGTTAAAAGTAAAACACTTTAATAAAAGTTACTAAACACCAAGATGACCCTGATTAATTAAAATTCAGAAAAATCAATTAGAACATCTGAAAGAAAAGACGGGATCGTGTTTAACAGATGTAATTAAGCTCATAACAATTTCTTAATTTACGTTTGAAGTTTGCAGCTTTTATTTCAGATTTGCAAATAGTTCTTACATGCTAAGAAGCTTATCTGACTTTTCTAGTTATGGTAGCAATTAAAAGATACTTTCTCTACCACTGCAAAACTTGCCTCACTTTCACTCTTAGAGAAGTGCCTATAAAATTATTAACATTATAATAAATTCTGTGGAATTAAACACAGAGGAAGCATATCCAACACAAAATTAGAATCTAAGTTAAATCCATGAAAAGCTTTTCTGGAAGTGGTTATTGACCTTTTTAAAATTACTACTTCCACTTAAGGTTTTGAAAACCATGACTATATATGTTAATGCACAAAAGGGGGAAAAAATAAATACTTCAAGTTTTTAAGGATGTAAAACGAAAGTGAATATAATATTATGAATAGCTGGCACTAAAGAGATTGCAAAAATTGTAATTTGCAATTAACTCATTTCACTTAACATGAAGACTCATATATCTACTTATTTTTTTCAAATTTTCCTGAAGCACAATTCAGAACAGTAAAATTTGACTAAAAAGCCCACTCTAAACACCTAGCAGAGTGTATGGACCTAGTGACCAAAATCAAAAGGTGCAAGAATGATGCTGACCCAGGAAAACGTTGCTCAAATAGCAGACTAACATTTAATCAAGAAATATAACAAGGTTTTAGTGAATCAATCACAGTAGATGGATCCATATCAGGACTTCAGAAATAAGGATATATCAGTCCTTGAGATTTGCTAGTCTAATGCCTGTTTGATTTTGAATTATTTTCTGAATATTGGTCTGCAGCCACAATATCCACTAAAGAACTTTATTTCATTTCTGTACACTTCCAGCCATTGCAGCCAACATGCTCTCAATCCAACAGCTATCCCTAATAGGAGTCATACTGAAGAAGACAATGAGACCAGTTGCTAACAGAATTCCAAACCATTTCTTACTGTCCACTCTTTTCTTCATTCCATCACATAGGCAAATCGTTACATAAAAATGACAGCTAAAATCTGCCTTTCTATAACAAATTATCAAGACTACAAAAATGGGTCCAAAATTTTATGTGGTGCTATGACAAAACTTTATAATGCTCCTCTGGATTTACATTGTGTAGGTTTGCAGCTAGACTAAATACTGATAGTTCTTGCTGCCACCACCCATAAAAAAAAATTTATCTTGGTTGAAGATAATAGGGCTGAACACCTCTATAATTAAGTATCTTTTGTCAGAAATACTTTCACAAAACCTTAACTAAGGCATGAAATTATTTATACATACATATATATATGTAAATTAATTTCATGCAAAATTTACTTAGCATTTGGGGTTCATAAAAAAACTTGTTGTTCTTCTACAGGATATAATATACTGTTTATAGTTAGATATGTAAACACCTGTCATTAACATGAAACTAGCATAAGTAGAAAGATTATGTCCTAGTGCTTCTTTTTCCGCAATCCTTTTTCCCATCACAAATAACAGATTAGAGTAAAATACAGAAAAGAGCAGGAACAGGAATAGAACTTCTTAATAAATTGCCAAGGCTGATAAACCATTTGAAAGAAACATAACCTTAAAGAGAGGAAAAGAGACAAAATGTATAGAGCCTCTTTTCAAGTACACTTGAATAAAAATTTTGATGATATATTAATTCTAAAGACAGCAATGTTCAGCTGACAACCATTGCTGAGCATCAGAGCACACAAAGCAATGACAAACCATGATTTACAAGACCTAACAACTATTTTCTAATAATGTATATTTACAGATGCCTGCTTTCACTTCATGAGCCATGAAGAACACTTCAAATGGAGGAAAATAAGTGTCTTCCAAGTAAAATGACAAAGTTGCCTTCAATTTTATTTTTTGTTTCTATACCTGGAAGGTTTCTTAATAATTTGTAATGACACTGCCCTGGCTAGGCTGCCAGGAGCATACCTGTGGGAGCCAGTGAAAGGGACAGACCCTGAGAGAGCTCCCCAGGTTAAAGTGACTAAAAAAGCCTCCCCCAGGATGCCCTGTTCTGTTATGGAAATGTATCCCAGTTCTGCTTCCCCAGTTGGCCTCTCTGTCCCCCTGTACCTTGTCTGCTCCTTTGGAAGTTCTCCCTTGCCCACTCTCCCAATTGGACCTTGTTCCCTGCCACTCACTCAGATTTTCCCATTGGCTCCTGTACCCTAATGCCGCCTATGTACTACTCCTGACGCTTTCCCCTCCCCCGTATACAGGCTGAAAATTTCCATCCCCCTTGGTCTTTGGCACTTGGGCCATTTTCATGCATGGGACTCAAATAAACCTGTGCCATGGAATTCCCCACAAAGATCCTTCCTGCCTCCTTGCCGTCGGTCTGTTGAAGAAACTATCCGGTGTGTGTGTCTGTGTCTGTGTGAATGCAGTGGCTGCCGAGTGACTTTCTGTTAAAGTCGGATCTGGAGGTCGCAGTACCCCACCAGAACACCCCCTGGATCCCGACACATACCTATGGACCTTTCTGCTTTTCCTCTCCTCCCATCCACAGAAGCTGCAGACTGCCTTTTGTCCCAGTCAGGTCATTACATTACACCAAACCTTCAAAGGCCCTTCAGAGGGACTGAAGCATTTGCAGAGGAAGGAAGACAAATGGGAATACTAATGAAAAGGCAGCTGCAGAACTGTCTTTTCACCAGCTACTGTGCTTCCAAGGCTATCGTAAAGTACCACATGAGAATCTCCAACCCTGGGGCTGCCCAGTGACAGACAACAGGGAGAATAGAAATTTTCAGCTGCAAAACAGAGCTTAAAGACTAACTAGCAAATTAGATAAAAGAATATAGAAGTAGAGACACAGGATGCTAAACATAGCTGGAACCAGTGGATAAACAGATAATGAGGAACCTAAGTGGGTTTTCTGGCAAAATTATGTAACAAGAAACAACAGCAGATGCCCTAGGAGAAGTTTAAGGCAAGGTCACTTACAGTTTTGGGGGATCTCAGTGAATATGACCACCAGAGACCCCTTTAGACGACCCCCTAAAACCATAAAAGGACTTCAAGTAAGGGGCAGAGGCATGTAACTTCGTTCTAGGAAAAGTGATGTTTATGTATTAGCTAGGAAGTACGTTGTAATGAATATGTATGATCATGATGGAATAAATATCTTGTTGTAAAGTTTCATGACACACATTCAATTAGAGGAGATATCCTTTGAATGTGTCCAGTGCTGTAATAAAAAATGCCTGCTTTCTAATATTCAAATTGTGTTAGAAAGTTTATTCTTCGGCCAATTTCAGTATCACCAGGACATCAGTGAAGTAAAAGCAGTTTAAAGATGATGGCTGATTTGCACATTCTGCTTCTGCATTAGGAGAAAGTGTAATGCCTTGGGCATTATGAAAGAGCATCAAACTTCTTGGTTAATATTAAAAGCTTCAAAACCTAGAAAACTGCCACTGTCAGAGAGAAACAAGCTGGGAAGAGCTCCCTAGTCTCACCAGAAAAAAAGAGATTTAGGTTAGATTAGAATGGAATGGAAATACAGAATAATTTCAGTTTGAAGGGGCCTACAGCGATCATCTTGTGTGACTACCACCTGACCACTTCAGGGTTGACCAAATGCTAAAGTATGTCATGAAGGGCATTGTCCAAATGCCTCTTAAAAACTGACAGGCCTGGGGCATTGACCACCTTTCTAGGAAGCCTGTTCCAGTGTTTGACCACATTCTCAGTAGAGAAATTTGTGACCCTCCTGGTTTGACATGAAAATGGATGGACATCCCTAATGATCCCACTATGGTATCAAATGAATCATTTAACATTACAGTTATAAAATCTTATAATCACTGATAATTCTTAATGTTTCTCTAAAACAAAAAAGAGAGAAAGGTATAGAAGAGTCATGCTACCTAGTATGGTTAAGGCAGGGCATATAGACTCGTTATTGAAGCAAAGCAGAGCTTCAACTTACACAAAATTAAACCCTTCCCTATGTGTGAGGCATCTTTGTCCTATTTCAATACAGGTAAGTAATGGAGCAGCAAAAAAGTACATATGCGGACAGGGTAATCATGGTATCAGGTTAAGCTAAGGCATGGTTTTTCTTTGGTATGCAAAAGTGTAAAAATGGAATGGGATGGGGTATTTTACATTCTAGAAGTAACCTATAAAGAGGATTTCACTACAAAGGAGTATCTGTGAATCTTTATGAAATTGTAGTATTATACGAAATGAAAGTGTCAGAGAAGAAAGCAGCTCATTCTCATAAACATACTATGAGGATGATGATGATGATTATTATTATTATTATACACCTAAAGTTTTTTTTTCATTTTGACATGTCCAGAACTAATATTTTGATGAATAGTCATAAAATTTGGGAGGAGCATGAGGAAATGTGGGACAACAAATCATTTATTTGTATATTTATTTGATCTAACAAAAACATACTCTACTATAAACTTGCTGAAACAAAATCCTCTTACCTTTGAAATGGTACTAACAACATGCTAAACACAAACAGAATACAACTTCTCCAAACATAGTAAAGATTTAACTCTATTTCCAAATAGTGAAGGGAGAGACAAGGATAGATAATGATTTCAGTGTTTGAATTGTAACAGTGTGTTTCTGTTAACTTATATTGCTTAAATAAAAGCATGAAAAGAATGTAACAGAAATTTGTTATCCTAAAGGATAAGGGGAGCTACATACCTATAAGCCAAAATCAAATGGCAACCAACTAAAAATCAATCAGCAATTGGTTCTACAGAATGATTATTTTTCATGCCTAGGACATTTGGGTAAGTTTTCTTTGCCTAAAAGACAGCAGGGAAAAGAAGGAAATGAAGAAAAAAAGAATGAACAAGATGCTATTACACAAGGGAGAGACAAAGGAATGACAGGAGTTTGGAGAATAACTTTTACATATTTCCTGTTCAAAAAAGTGTTTTAGAGTTTGACTACCATAAACAAGGGACAAATTAACTTTTATAAAATGCTTGTTATGAAGCAATTCAATAGAAACATTCCTCTGATAGTGTAAAACTTTCATTTTTTTCCTTGGCTTCAGCTGAAAGCTGTACTCACAATTCTGCTTTCATATTCCTTCAGGTAAAATAGCAAAAGAAATAAGAATACATTCGAGAAAAGAAAAAAATCACAGAATCTCAACTTTATTCTTTGTCCTTTTTTTCTTTCTTTTACAGAAAAGCAATTATTTTGCCTTATTATATGAAATTTGGACGATGGTCAAAGAAGTAAACCTGCCTTCCAATGAGAACTACATTTCTACTTACACCACAAAAAAACCCCCAAAATTTCCCAAATGAATCAATTCACCAAATGGATTTTCAACCCTGATACTGAATTAAGACCATACTACTCAATCTGACCAGCTGCTTAGATTCAACTCCAGATAAAATAAAAAATTAATCTTACTTGGTATTTGCAAAGAAATCAAGAGATTAAACATCATCTGCTGCAGTGATTCCAGCTGTCTCCACAATCTTTCCATGTTTGATTTCAAAAGTTGTTTCAAGATACTAAGGGAATTACATTTTGCTGATAGAAAACCTTTGCACATTATCATCAGAAACACTCTATTACAAGAACTGCTCATTTTGATTACTTTCTTGCTGGACTAGTGACTGAAGCATAAATAGTGATGACAAGGAAAGAAAATATTACCTAGCTCACCAGAGAAAAAACAACCTTACAGGAATATCTTCTTAAAATAAACCAGAAGCACCATGCTTTCCTATAATATTAATACAAAATTTTAGTGAGGCAGTTGCAAAAGATCAGCTTTCTATTCTACAGCTCTGACAATGCCATTTAGAACTAGGCTATGCATAATGTTACATACATGGTATATAGCAACTAGCCTGAAAAAAAAAATTACATATTTCCTTCAACTGATTCAAAGTCTGCTTTTTCTGATACACATGAATGATGGAAATCACCCGTTTTTGTCCGATAATTATTTAAATTTAAAAAAAATCATTTTCTTTTATTTTTAATTTAAAGAAAAAGAACTTCTAAAGTAAAAACATCAGATAAAAGAAGTCTTCAGTGTGCTGCTACTTTAAAATTTTAACTTCGTAAAAGCTTCTCTTTTAGGTAGGAAAAAATTGGCTGAATGAAAAATCATTTTTACTTCCCCATCTTTTAAGTGTGTCAAACAAGATTGGAAGAAGGAGTGCCAAGAAAGCTCACATTTAAAGAACTGAAATTTTCTTGGAGATCTTCAGTCAGGACCAGAGGACAGAACAGTCACTGAATGCAGATAAGCAGATTTATTTTTGAATGCTTAATAAATAGAACTTCAAAGTAGATGTAAGATGTTCTCTGTCTACACTGAATCACTGTCATAACAATGGATGTTAAACATGTGATTTGGAAAGTCATTCCATATATTAAATGTTGGATTTATTAAAAAAAATTTAGATCAAGTGAAATCCTGATCTGACTGAAAAAGAAATACAAAAATAAAATTCTTGTAAAACTCCAGTAAAGCGATGCCTGTTCAATAGAATCAGTGCTAACAGTCATCATTAAAAACAGTTTGAGTACAAAGTTTTCCTTTTCTTTCAAATGTAATTTATAAAAGGATAGCTATGACTTCTGGTTTAGTTTAGTTTTAGTAATATTTTCTTAAGTTATTTGAAGCCTGGGTGTGATTCACAGACACTAATAGAATGGTTTACTAGTGCTTACAGCTTTTAATTAATTATTTTAAAAGATGAACTTAAAAAAAAAAAAACATAGCAAATAAAAAGATCTGGGGGAAAAGAAAAAAAAAAAACAAAAAAACCAGATTTCTTGTGGAAAAACTTTAGTATGTAATTTTGCCTTGCATCTAAAGACACCTAGATCATCTTGGTTTACACACCAAGGTAAACGACAATGGTTACAGACACATATCTCACATCTCTTGGGGCTCATCAGCTGCTTTTGTTTGGTGTAACTAGTCCTCTTTAGCGCATTCAGTCGCCTTCAACTTTTTCCAAAGCTCTACTGTAAACTCTGCACATTTCTATATTTCACTCCAGGAAGGTTGCCCACTTGCCCTAAGAACTTATTCTTAAGTACCGAAATCACCACTAGAGTCTTATTCCTGACTGACAAATTGTCACACTGACGGAAAAGTCTTCCCAAAAAAACCCCAAACCTTTCAAAGATTGCTTTAGGGAGGGTGACGATTTATTTCCTTTTTTTTGCTACTAGTAGGACACATTACTTGATTATAGGTATTTTATTGATGGCAGCTTTTTAGGCCCAATTAATTCAGTGTGTTGGGATAAAGGTAAATTAAAATAGCACAGCTACAGTTGGTGATCTGCCCTTTTTTGAGTCATCTATGGCTACACGATCTTTCAATTACAGCCAGGATTCCAAATTAGAAAGAGTATTGAGGAGAAGGGTCAGTATTTGGAGCCCTGAAATGTTTCACAGATGACCTGTTACCTTTTCAAATAATTAACAAGCTTTTGCTTCTCAAGACAAATGTTAACCACTCCAGCAGGCAAACCACTCATCATTCACACCAACCAACAGAGCCATGCATACTTCTTTGAAGTTTCCTCCTCACTTTGCTGGTGAAACCAACAAAACAATTTAATTTAGAAATTCACGGCAGTGGCTATTTGCTATAATAACTGACACTGCACCACTCAACAGGTTGACTCCCAGTGGTGTAAGCAGTGGAGACCTTGCAGAAACAAAGGCTGATTCCTTCTTGAGCTACTTTGACATGTGTGAAGCTAGGAGGTCAAGGGAAGAGATTACTCCTCTCTAGCTGACTCTCCTGCAGCCACATCTCCGAACAGCATCCAGCTTTGAGGTGTTCCTGATAAATAACATAGAGAATAAAAACATCAGTTCCCCTGAAGTTGCTGAAAAGAGCTTCAAGACTAATTGGCAAAAAAGATAAAAGGATGCAAAGGTATGCGCACAGGATGATAACTATAGCTGGAAACAGTGGAGAGACTGAAGAGAACTACAGTGGGTTTTTTGGCAAGTTACATAACAAGAAGCAACAGCACATGCCCAAAGGCAAAGTTCAAGGAAAGGCTGCCTGTAATATCGAAGCATGCAGTGAATACAACCACCAGCGATCCCTACAGAGGACCCTCCAGGGCCATAAAAGGACTTCCAGTAGGAGGCAGATGCATGTAAATCACTTCTAGGAAAGTGACGTTTATGTATTAGCTAGGAGGTACACTGTAATGAATATGCATGATTATGATGGATAAATACCTTGTTGTAAAGTCCTGTCACACACATTAGATTAAAGGAGATAGTCTTCTAATATGTTGTACTAGTTTGAAAACAA
>VZTD01005018.1:345012-430910 GCA_013397725.1 Rhagologus leucostigma | reverse complement strand
CCGGCTCGCGGCGCCACGGAGCATCCTCCGGGGCACCGGGCTCGGAGCCAGGCCAGCGGTTGCCCATCAGCTGAGGGTGCGCTTGGGGTAGCTGCAGTTTCATACTCCGCGTAAAGGTTTAGTGTCTGGTCCCACATTCTGGCCTTTAGGAGTTTTTCCGAACCCCTTCCAGCCGGGATAGCAGCCTTCACCCAGCCGGTTCTTTCATATTGCTTCACTCCTGTGCCTACTTAATCGCAGTGTTCTGATCAGCAGAAGTTCATGGCACACTTCGTTTTGCCCCAGACGTCCACTTGTTCTATTTTCAAAAGCTGTGATCCATGCAGTTCTTTCTGTTCGTCCGTTTGGGAGCTTTCCCCTATCAGGATAACACAGGCTGTTATTGATAAGGAAAAACCTAACAAATCCCCTTTAAAAATCGCATTATATAAAGCACGAGAAGTTTGTTTTAGATGGTACTATCTACCCAGAAGATAGGAAGGGAAAACTCATAGATAGGAGTGGAGAGTGTTTTAGTTACACATTTAACACTCACTGAGTTTTCACAGGAACTCTTGCACCTCAGAAGAGTTTCCTTAAGTTAGGCTTACCAGTCTTGAAAGTTACCAAGATAGCAGCAGAGAGCATAAGCACCCATCCATCTTCCTGAGGCAGCTACCAAGTCGTAGATATTTTCATGTTTTCTCAAAAAAGGAAGCTATTAAGGCCTGCTTCTCTAAAATCCTATCATTTCCCCCAGCAACTGTAGAATAAACTTCCTAGTTGAACAGACAGCTCACACATAATGGAATAGTAGTACATGAGCTCCATGAAATACTTTAGGTTACTTAGAAATGGAGGTCTCTATATAAACAAACTGTTACTCAACAGCTGCTGTACTGCATTAATCTACAGGCCTTGCTCAGATATAGTAAAATTTGAATACCCTAGCAAGCAAACTAAATTTATTTTCCAAGAAGCCTGCCTAATATAGACATACATAGAAATAGCTACATGGTGCTGGTTTTATGCAAGATATGTTTTGTTCTTTAGAGAAGTAGTTTATGTTTCCTATCTTTTACTCAAGCTTATTGAAAAAAATTTACATAATATACTTCTTAACCATGAGCTTTTAAAGAAACACCTTGCCAACATTTTTCATCTGATGAGAGGATTAAGATATTAGTGCTTCTAGCCTTGGTCACCAAACAAATCAATATTGATGCTACAGGTGGAAGCAAGAAATAAACCTTTGTCCTCTAATCTTCACATTACAGCTCTGTTTACATCTTGATCTGTCAGAGCCCTACCCAAGTTAAGTGCTGGAAGCCACTGCAAGCACTCAGAGACCAACCTGCTCCAGGCGGAGACACAAGCCTGAGAAGGTGTGGGTTGGGAGGGTTTATATCCCCTTGTGGCTCTCTGGGACTGGCCAGGAGCAGGGCCAGGAGCCATGGGGGATTGGCCAAAAGACAAGTCCTTTGGTTGGGTTAGCTGAAGAGAGTGACCTGCCTGGGCTTGGGGAGCACTGTCCTGCACTTAGACCTGTGGGAGCAGGGTTTGCTTTGGGTTGGTTGGGTTTGCATCTGTGATAATGTATGGGACTGTTTGAACACTAAATAGGGCAGTTTGGATCTCTGGAATGCTTTTGAGTGAAGACTGGGGGAAGTTCTTCAGGAGCTGCAGAGAGCTCTTGTTTTCCTTTCAAGGTAGAAGTGAGGCAGCTCACTGCCCTATTTCTAGACACGGCTCATCCTACAGGTGTTCATCATAAAACTTTCATGGGGCTTGTGAGAATAGCAAAATACACAATCTGTGAACTGCTCAGTGCCTTTTCTAGGTAAGGGCTGTGCTGTGCTTGGAATGGGTGTTTGAGCTTGGTCTGAATGGCCTTCAGGTGCTGAGTCTGCTCTGGGGCACTCCCAGAGAACACCTTCCCACTGGCACAATGTTTGTCAAAAAAAATTTTAAAAATATCTCCAAATGGCAAACACTGGTGGAAGAATGCTTTTTTACCTAGATTTACTATAAACTATGATTACATCACCTTTATTTATAATCTAGATTTAAGAGGAAAAGCTGCACTTTCGTCTCTGGGTCAGTGTATATCAGCAAAAAATTAATTTGATAAAAGGTCCTATAAGCGCAAGTTTTTTAAATTCTATTTTGGGCCATTGTCTTTCTGTGGTTTTCTAACATTTCAGGATTACTTCTTTTGTAGATGGAAGTAGTTATACAATCCTGGTTACCATAATAACCAATATCATGATGATGAATGACACCTGTCACTTTTGCAGTGAATTCTTCCATAGATTTGCTGTAAAAATTTCTGTTCAAGACATCATGCCACAACAATGTCTCATCTCTCTGCAGAAGCTGGAGGGGCCCTTCCACCTTTCAGAATTGTGCCTTTTGTTGCATTTTTCACTTTGATCCAGACTCTCTACATGCTGTCTCTTTCTGTGGCAGGCAGTACCTGAAGCAGAAAAAATAAAGCAATCCTTTAATTCCCAAACACTCTTTTTTCTTTTTAACCAAGTAAGGAAAAATGAACACAGCAAATACTTTTCAGATTTACAATACCTTAATTTGAGTACCAGGCCCTGTGGAAACAGTAAGGTAGACTAAACTAGCTTTATAATTCTTTTGATCATATTTCTTTTGATAATTGCTTCTTAGCTCACCAGAATGAAATTGAAACAAAAATAAAAGTGTTCTTTCACTTTTGGAACATCTCATTTTATCAGTCTTATCTCGTAAGTAAACCAAAGGTCTGACTCTTAAAAGTGTGCCAAAGCCATTCCCTACTCCTCTTCTCCCTCTTTGTTGCTCAGGTTTCATTTTGAGCAATGACTCTCTTTTGAAACAGTCCAAAGTGCCAGTCCTGAATGTGCTGAAGAAAGAAGGAAAGAGTCAGATATTTTTTATTAGAAAACTCTCAGCAAGTAAGATTTAAACAAAAAGTAATTTCACCTCCAAGAGACACACTTGTCAGTTGAAGACAAACTTAAGTTCATTTCAAGTTTAACTTAGTTTGTGATTCAGTGCAGAATAGACCTCTCTCTGATTCCTGTCATTTAGGAAGGGAAGCAGAGCCTGTGTGAAATCAGTTCCTGACTCTTCACAGCCAGGCTCAAATGAGATATTTGGCTGCTACTGAGTTGATAATACTTAGCACGTATACAACACTATTTCAGAGGATCTCACTTTACAGATACTAATAAATTTACTTCACAGTCTCCCTCTGAAGCAGATACGCATATTCTTATCTACAGTCTGGGGTTATTGAGGCAGAGAATGTTTAGCTGGCCCAAATTCTGACAAGTCTTTTTTCACAGGCAGATACTGAAGCCAAGAAGTGTGGCTGCCAGCTCCCTTGCTGTAATTATTCCATGCTCTCAGTGGGTCTCAAAGCAATTGACAGTATCACTTGATGCACCTTTGGAAGGCTGTATACCAGCAAATGTGCCCATGTTGCAAATTATCAGGCATACATCAGCTCCTCATGAGTAGGAAGACAGTATGGTTCTGCTGATATCAAAACAATCAGCTCAAATCGAAGCCATTTTCTCCAAGGCAGCTGCTTTTTTTGGTTATTATCTGTTCCCCCGTGTTTCTATTCTCGGTTACAGATCAGGCTTCTGTTCTTGAGGAATTCACTTTTGGCAGTGAGAAATGTTCATACTCCTCATCATTTTTCATAGACTAATCTGTGTTGGGAATTTTCAGTAAATAACATGAGAGCATCAGTGATTGAACACTTAAGGGAAATAGTATCATTAGATTGATTTATTTTTCTCCCTAAAGACAGCAGCTTCTGAAACACATTTTTCTTTCCAACTGTCTATAGGTTCTATAATTACCTGATCTTTCTGTTTGCTAGTTGTTTTATAAATTCAGTAAGTAATATATCATGCTGTATAGTTTTTTATTAAAATTCAACACTGCTATCTCACACTGATGGTTAAGTGATTTGAAATCCTTGGATTTCAAAGGAAAATCTGAGCCATAGTGTTTTTTACCTATATAAATACACTGGCTGCGTAACACATTGCTATTCAAGAGATGTTCTGATAAAGAAAAGGGTGAAGGGATGCTTGCAAAGTTCTTCTGTCCAGAGGGATGTTTCAAACACTTGTTGATACTCAGATCAAGCTACAAGACCTGCTCTTTGCTCAGGGCATATTCAAACTGAAACAAGTTGCAGGGGGGATATGGATGTATTTTTCAATTTGAGAAGGATATCAGACACATGTGGCAACCCAGGCACTGAACTCACTCAGTTGTATAAAATAGAGATATTCTAAGGTGGATTGCAGACCTCTCCCCCCAGCTGTGGGATAACCATTGGCTGGGTTTGGTATACAGGACTTCCAGACAGTTGGCTTGCTGTTAGCATTGGATTATTTGGTGAACCCTACCTTGGTTATCTTAGCCAACGATTTGGAAATATTTCTCTGGCTGAATGCAACACGATGACACTTGAACACCACATCCAGCCATTCCCAAGTTTCACAAACTGCTCTAGGCTTGAAAATCCTGAGGAGAATGGAGTGTTGTGGGAAAGTGGAAGGGGTAAACTGGCTGCACTGGGAGCATGTGGTGTCTGATTAGAGCAGCCACAGCTTCAAGCATCTCTGATAGTCTGTGGCTGAATATTTGACACCCTCCAACATGTCCCAGCAAAGCAGCCCCACTTCATTTCTGTCCTGCAGAGTGTAACATGTTGACGTGACTAATTGCCTGGGCAGACAGAAGAGAGATAAGAACAGGGAGGACAGAAGGAAGCAGATATTCCAGTGTGGAATAGCAGTGCACAAAACTAGGACGAGTCCAGAGTGTGGAGAGTCCCTGCGGCAGGGTAGGGGTGATCAGAGACACGTCTGGACGTGGGAATTGCAGGAGTCCCTGAAACAGAGCAATCTGGGAGGGGAGCACACAAGGACCTTGCAGGGTCAGGAGTGAGTGGATGCACAACTCTGCAGATTTGCAGGCTGCCTCTAGAATTTATTAAATTGCTGCAGCCTCAGTGTGTGAAGCTGTTTCCTGAGTGTTTGCAAGACCTCTGTAATGCATGTGAGGTGTTTAGATGGAATGAAAAAATTCTTGAAGTTTTATTTTTGTAAATTCTGCATTTAAAAGAAAGCACACAAATCACATCTTCTATGGCTCCAGTGCCAGTCCAGGTGCAGAAATTGAGGGAGGTTGGTTTATCATCCTAGTCTGTCTTTGCTATTGGCTTCAGTTAACCTAATACTAAGATATCCCAACCTATCTGGGATCAGATGTGTTTGGAATTTTTGGTTCTAAATGAAAACCTTTTTTAAACGTTGGAAAATTAAACATTCTTCTTGTTCTTTGTATCCAGATTGGCACAGGGAAGACTTGCCTTCTTGCTTTCTGTGTGTGAAATGTCTACAATCTACCATTGCTGGTACCTTAAATTGGGGATGTGAGAAAAATGAAACTGCTTCTGGGCTGGTCAGTGTGTTCACATTTTGGAGCCCTGAACATGTATGATTATGAAGCAGTGCTTTGTGCACCACGGATTATTTTCACAAGCTCTTGTTATATTGTCCATTATAACAGCTTCTGAATTTCTCTAAACACAGAATATTCACTCTTTCCAACCAATCCTTTGTATTTTTAACACCCTTGGTGTGTTTCCTGCTTCCTAGCACTGAAGGACTCCAGGGTGGTGTTCCTAAGCATGCAGATGATGTGCTGTGAACTTTAGGGAATGGCGTGTTTTGCATTCGGGATCACATTTCAGTTTGCTGCCAGAACCAGAATGTCACTGAGGGCAGTGCAGAAATCCTGCCTCCTGCCCAGCTCAGCCCCCTGCCCTCCTGCCAGAGCCACCCACTCCTGCTGGATACTTTTGAAATCCAGATCCAGAGAGAAATTCAGGCTAGTTTTGTTTGAACAAGTGAGAGCATGGTGCATAAGTCTTTCAGTAAATCAACTAACGAATCTTCTCTCGGAGGGGACTAAAAAGAAGAATCATGGATTTATCTTAGTCCTTTTATTGTTAGTGACTATTTTCTCCTTAAAATCATCTTGTCTTGCCTTCCCTTATGCTGAAGTCATTCTCAAATTAAAGGTAAGATTCTAAGGCTCTAAACTGCTGTGTGCAAACACACAAAAGTACTTTTTCCTCCTTCCCACTCCCAGCCCTTTGCTGGGAGCTCTTTGTCAGCTTCACTCCAGTAACTTTGTCTGATCTTCTCTTTGCAGTTGCTAATTGGCCTGGCAGGGATATGAAGTGACTGAAAATAACTTTATTCCCTCATTGTGTGCACATTGAAAGGGTCACAGAACAGAAAAGTAGGGCAGAGTCCAGACTGGTGGCTCGTGCCAACCAGCCCGGCAGCCAGAAAATGGCACTTGCAGGTGCTGGTTGTGGTTCTGCAGGCAGGTCTTTGATAACCAGCACTCTGAATATTGAATGCCTGCTGCTTCCCCCCCAGAATGCAGGTGCAGGATTGCCTGCAGGAGAGGAAATACTGAAATCTAACCCTGCAGAGTGGGACAGAGTGGCTTTCTGAGTAAGCTTTGGATGCCTTTTGTTTTCCTTGAAATTATGCATAATTGTCAGAGCAGCGCTGTAGGTGACGGCCACAAGGATGGGCTCTCCAGAATCCTTTGAAGAAGGCAGTGTTGTATAAACCAGGGTAGTAAATCCCAGCTGGCTTTCGTGGTTTGATGTTGGTTTAAACGCCAAATACACGAAATCAAATTATATGCATAAGGGGGAATATGGATTTATTGAGGAAAATGTAAAGAAACTTCGGGGAAAAACAAGGTCCACACTTAAAGAGTTGCAATCTAAAGGAAAGTTTATTACTAACAGAATGAAAAAAAAAAAGAAATTATAAGAAATTAAAGCAAACCTTTAAACACCTTTCTTTCCCAATGCTTCCTCCTTTACCACAAACTTTTCACAAGTGAAAACAAAGCAAAAACATGGCATTTTGGTCAGAGTTGCACCTTTTAAAGAGTTTTTTTTATGCTTAAGGAAAAGAGGTTCTTCTACTGTGCCACAGAATTTTCACAAACCAACAGTCCCGCCCGGAGAAAATCTGTTGAAGTGAAAAAGGTATTTCTCCCATGAATCTTTTGCAGTTTTCCCACCCTGCCAAGTTATGGGCCACAGGAGAAAATAGGGTTTTAGTCTTTTAAGGATGAGTTATCTCAGCCTGCAAGCAAAAGTTCTCTGCTTCGGATCTCTAACAGCTTCTCACAACTTCTCTGTGGCTTGGCGTGGGCCTCTCTATAACAGCTTCTCACAACTTCTATATGGCCTGGGCCTTTCTTTAAAGTCACAGGCTGCACAAGAATTTCCCATCTCCCCAAGTTTTTCCAAATGGACTAAAGTTCTTTCTATGGCTTTGCAAGAAGCATTTTTAAGCTCTGCGCCAAAAAAAGCGCGACAGGCCTCTTTTCCCGTCGCCATCTAGCTGCCTTCCCACGTGGTCTCACCGCTTCCCTTCTGTTCCTGACCTTGGGGTCGCCATGTTCAGTTTCGTCCCATGTGACTTTACTTTTCTCTTCCTCCCTCGCTGACTTGAAAGAAAAGGTGTTTTTGTCGGCTGCGGTGTGTGGTGTTTCCTTGGCGCAGCGAGAGCTGTGCTGGATGCAGAGGTGCCCCGCCGGTCCCGTGCGGGATCTCGGTGGTCTCAGATCATCTCGGCCACATGGCCTCGGTTACACGCTGCCTGCGGAGCGGGAACAGCTCTCCCTGGGAGGGGAGGGGAGGGCCAGCCCTGTGCCGCCGCCACACCGAGGGGTCGAGGTGGGGGTCTGGTCCCGACCTGGGCCCGGGGCCCTCTGCCTTCGACCACCCTCGGTCCTTAAGGCAAGAAACAAAGAGAAATCTCCCGCGCTTGCACGGGCTTTTATATGCAAAATTGCAAAAGCGCAATTGGCTCAAAAGTTCATCAGTCAACTCACATTCAACCTATTACACTGGCAAAGGCCACTCCCGTTGTATCTAGGTGTCCAGATCCGGGGGGTGTTCTGGTGGGAGTGCTACGACCTCCCCGAACCGACGTCAACAGAAAGTCGCTCGGCAGCCACTGCATTCACACAGACACACACACGCTCCGGATAGCTTCTTTGACAAGCCGACGGCAAAGAGGCAGGAAGGGTCTTTGTGTGGAGTTTCCACGGCAGAGATCTATTTCAGCTCCATCGTGAAGGGTAGCCAAGGACCAAAGACCTTGGGGGATGGCAGTTTATATACGGGGGCGGGGAAAGCGGCAGGGTAGTACATAGGCAGGATTAGGGTACAGGAGCCAATGGGAAAATCCGAGTGAGTGGCAGGGAACAAGGTCCAGTGGGAGAGTGGGGAAGGGAGAACTTTCCAAAGGAGCAGATAAGATGTAAGGGGCCGGGAGGCCAACTGGGGAAGCAGAACTGGGATACATTTCCGTAACAGAACAGGGCATCCTGGGGGAGGTCTTTTTAGTCACTTTAACCTGGGGAGCTCTCTCGGGGTCTGTCCCTTTAGGAGACTCATTCCCTGATTGGGACATCCACCGGCTCCCACATCTATGAGATGTGTGGGTGGTTTGGGTTGATTTGTATATCTAGTTGCTTCCTTGTTTATTTGGATTTACGAGAAGGATATGTCCAAGCCCCGAGCTTCTGTATGATATTAAAAAATAGAACCAAGAATTACTAACCAACAGAAAGACTTTCCCAAGACAATAATAGCATAATCTTACAGGATTATGTTGTGTTTATATGTAAGAGAGTCCTCTGGAGCAATGTACACAGTTCCTTTGTTTTGACCAGAAAAGACATTTTGTGAAAGGAGAACAAATTTGTCCCATGGGAGGTAGAGGAGGGTGAACTAGAAGAAGGATATGAATTCCAGAGCTGCTTCCTACCTCAATTCTGTTAGAGTCCCAGTTTTGCTAAAAAGAGAAAAGGCCTAGATCCATGGTCATCTGGAATTGTTTCTAGGACTTCTGGCCTACTCACTGGTGATCAGATCCATGCTCAGCCCAGCACCTTGTCAAAGGCTGGATGCGATGCTCAGCAAATGGAAGAATCATTGCTGGCTCCATTAGAGAATAGCTGGACAAAGCTTCTGCTAGATAAGAGTAACCAGGCAAATAGCCATGGGTGACAGCTTGCTCCAACACCTGGTGGAATCCAGGCTTTGTCAGCCTTTTTTTGGAGGCTTGCCCAAAAGCCTGTCAGGACTACGATAGTACTCTTACTCTGCACTGCAGGGAACTTAATTCATCTATGGATGCCAGATTTGGGGGAGAGTTAAGCTAGCTTAACTTCCGAGTTATGGGGTGGGTTGATGTACTGTTAGAAGAACTTTCATCTCCCTAGTTCTCCTTCTTTTAAATACCAGTCCTGTAATTTGAATTTTATGAATTTCATCACTTTCTTATCCTAAAGGAAGCGATGTGGGAGACTTGACTGCTTCCCCTTCTGTTTCTACAGATGGTGATGTGGTAAATGTAGCCAAGCTCTTCTCTACCTAGGAGACATTCTCCCCTGAGGAGCAGTCCCCTTTGGCTGGACATGCTTACAGAACTGCACAGCCATGGACCTCAAGGAGAAGTGTGAGGTAAGTTTGCTGATAACAGTCACACCCAACTTAAGAGTTGAGTCCTTTTAAATGTCTTTATTATTTTGGGTCAAGATTAACCAGGTGGCATTATTATGTGGTGGTATAATCCATGGTTGGTATAGAAGTTGAGAGTTCTGCCACCTTTACATCCCTGTATCAGCAGAGAAATCCTTTGTAGGCTGGGACCGAGGCAACCACAGTGGAACAGCACAGGTGGGGTGTCTGCTGTCACACCTGCTGTATCTCTCTTGAGCTCTAAGCTGGGGCTCCATTCCCATGGACACTCAGCTCGGCTTTACTTGAGAGGCTGAATTCACTGGGAAGATTTTTTAAATAAACCAAGGCAATGAAATCATCTGAGTCCAGTTTTGCTGGTGGTAACTTGGGGTCTCAGCTGGCTCTGGTAAGAGAACACTCTTGGCTTTTCCCTCTGCCATCCCTTTCCCTACCACACCGTGAGCTTTTGTCTGTTGGCTGTCTCTGTTTTCTCCGTGCATCCCTTCCTTGCTGTTTTGTTTGCAGCAGTGGGAAGTGGTTTTGTTCATTAGTGCAAAGTACCTGTTAGAGACTCACCTAGACTCAGATCAGCTCTAAAAGATACTACAGCAGTGTAAGTGACTTTTAAAGGTCAGTTTTTCACATCAGCTCTGGCACTTGCGTACTCAACTGCTTCTTTGCTGGGTTTCTGCTCTGAGCCGTGCTAGGCCAGAAAAGCCTGGGCTCACTCCTGCCCGAACCTCTTGGTGCTGGAGTGCTCAGAGGATGTGTTTGACCTATGTTATTTTATATCAAATTGCTTTATTACCATGGAGTTAACATTCCAATGAGGACAATTATCTACTTATTCTCTTGTTATTGACATCCTGGGCTAATCTGGTATTGATCATTTTAAGAGATGATGCGATTACCACTCTATGGAGGGGTGTGTTCTGTGTAGGATCTGAGAGCACCAAAGAGAGCAGGGCATAGCGGGGACGCTTTCACTGTAGGTCACTATCTTCGGTTCATCTTTCTCATATGACATTCTCCACTGTACAATTCAGGAAGATCATATCAAATTGCTGGACGGGCAGCAGCATGGGCAGTATTGTAATAGACCTTTAAAAGGCCTATTAGGAAAGTGTCCTGACAAGGAGGTTACAGGGGAATCATGGTGTTCTCAAGCCCTAACCTTCTCTCCTGACTTCCTGAAATTTTTTCTCCCTCCTTTCTAAATGGGAGTTAAAAATGAAGGCAAGAGATCACCACAATCTTTTCAATACGAATTAAAAGACCCCACAGATACATAAAGCTGCATTTTACAACTTATTTTGTTTGGATTCTGAAGAAAGACCGTGATTTTATTCTTGTTAGCAACCGCATGGCAGGGGGCTTGGAACTAGATGATCTTTAAGACGCCTTCCAATCCAAACCATTCTGTAATTATTATTTGGTGCTAAGGAGTTTGCTCCTTTTTGTTTTTTTTAATACTGCAGATCCTTGTTTCACCCCTTTAAGGTGGAATCCATCTTCCTAAAGTGAAGAACTTGGACACATATACACTGATAAGGGAACAAATTAACCTGCTTTGTAACCTCAGCAGTAAATTCAGTGTGCTAGGTTTATTTTAAAATGCTAAAAATAAAATGAACCCACGTGAAAACATCAGTCCCAAATCTGGTTGAAAGCAATCTCTTTAATATACGTGTGTGATGGAGAGTTAGCACTCCTGGAGCGGGAGACGTGCTCAGAGCACTGCTGCAGCAGACATCTGTCACTCAGCTGAGAGACTTGTCCTCTGGCTCCAGTTGGCTAATAAGTTCCCTTGTCAGGAATAGCTGAGGATCAGAGTTGGTCAGGTGTAATGCAGGCTGGCTTCCAGTTTTTGCCAGAAACCAGACAGCCCAGAGAAAGGCAGAGAGTATTTTAGGAGCAGAGCCAAAACCTTTTTAAATTAAATGTTCTGATATCTTGTTCTTTCTCCTCTTCCTCAGATTTTTTAATTTTCAGTGTGTTTCTGAAGTGAATTTAATCCCTGTGAAGGGTGCCAGAATCTCTGCTCCAAGACCACTCAGCACATACCGAGAGAGCAGCACTGACTGCCACAGGACAGCGGGAGGCTCCTGAGTTTGCGTTGCATTAGATGTAGGCTGGATTTGCAGCCACACAACTAATAAAAATTATTGACATCATCCATTCCACAGTTACCCGTAACAACTGAGCTGTATTGTCCCAGTGTAATTGCTGCAGCACTGTGCCTCCTGGCCAGAGCCTGGAAACGTATTCAGGGAGCCTGCGCTGTGCTCCACATCGCTGCAGCTCCAGCACTATTGGTCCTTGTTCCAGGTTGCCTAACAAGAGCTACAGTCCTACCTTTGGACTGAAAAGTAGCCCAAGTCCTTTGCCACTTCTCATCCTGCCAGTGACTGTGTCTCTGTTTTTATTCCCTGCTGTTCTCTAAAAGCTCAGCTCTTCTTCCAAGGGCTTTTTCACAAACTGATCCTTTTTCCACAGGCGTCTCTCATCTGTGCTGCAGATTTTGTGTAGGTCAGTCCCTGCCTTTATACTCAGCCTTGTATTTCAAGTCCCAGTTTTATCTTCAGATCCCAAGTTTTTGTCTTCTGCTCTTTCATTCTATTATTTAGTGCACAAATGCATGTCCAGATGCAATTTCTGATACCAGTTGTTATCAGAAGGAAGCTACATAGTACAAGTTACTGCCCTACACAAAACGCTTTAGAGCAAGGTCTCTCAGCAGTTGGGTAAACAAGAAGAAGCAATTTGATCCAATTCCATTTGTGTTCATGACCAAAGCTGGAGGTTTTGAGGTTGGGACCTCCAACTGCATAAGGCACAAGAATTGTTCCTGGTATTGCACACGCAAGTTGTTTTATTCACTTTCTTTGAGTTTCCAAAAGGTACAAAGCTGTGGGAAACAGATCAGCAAGCACTGCGATAAAGAAGGGGCCTTACAAGTATGTTGTGTGAGGGTTTATCCAGTCTTTCCCCATCTTGTTGTTGATCTTTTCTTTTTTCTCTGCTTTTTTCTTTGTGTTGAAAGGAGTAGGTGCTTAGTTCCTTAGCAGGCAGGAAGGAAAAATTGTGCCATTAGGACATTTTCTTGTTTTCTGCAGTTTAAAATTGTTGTCTAGGAAACAAAATGCCCTGCAGAAGGATAAAGGATGTTTCGCCTCTTTCTCTCTTCTGCTTTCTCCTGAAGTTACATTAAATAAACACAAAGTGTCTGCTTCCCTTCAGCTTTGGCTCTAAGAGCTTTGTGAGATTACACATTGATGTGTAACTCAGTGCCAACACACAGGTGATAACCAGACCCTGTGTTGGGTTTATCGTGAATACTGAGGCCGCTTAATCTCTGCCCTTCTGGCTTAAAACACAGAATATGGGCTGTGCCTGTTGAGGCATTTGAACCTCAGGAAAGGAAAGGAAATGAAGGTCCAGGCAGGGCAGGTGAGTCCTGATGCCTGTACATGGTCTTTAGAGCTGCACAATATGCTGAGACTGGAAGCCTTTGCAGTGCCTGTCCTGCTTGGTACTAGCCAGCTATAATCCTTGGCAAGCTGTTGAGGTGGTGCTTGGCTGGGCCAGTTCTTTACTCCTTTCTGTGTGGAATGAAAGCAGTTGTTTTAGTGATTGCTCTGCAGAACTAGGAAGCCCCAGACAGATTTAGGACAGCACTGAAGTAGGAGCTATATAAAAACTCACTTATAAAGGTGCATCCCTCCAACAACGAGAAGGAGACATTCCTGTAAAAGATGAGAATTAGAGAGAAGGCTCATGCTCATTCCTTCTTCATCTTTTTATCCCCTTGTTGTTGTTCTACCCAGCCCTTCCCTGTCTACACTAATCTTTTGCCTCCTGTGTGCCATGCCCAGGTAAATGTGGAGCCCCAGGCATGGTTATGGTGAATTTATGTGCACCTTTTAGTTCAGATTGTGTGGTTCAGGATGAATATGGGATGCTGAGAGGGGCTTTTGCTGCATTCTTTATCAACAAGAGAAGAGGGAGGGAACACTTCAGACGGGACCTGTAACCACCTCAACTTGTTTAAATAGCAAATACTTATATTTTTGAATTGAGCTTGGATCCAAAGCTGTGGAGTCATCTGTGGGGCAGTTAGTATTCCAGTTAGTTAGTATAGGTCTCTTGGTTTCAATTTAGTCTTTTTCCATGCCTACTCAGGTGTTCCTTCCCCTGTAGTATATTTTATAGCACTTTGTCCTACCTAATTTGCCATCTGCTTTTGCACAGACCCCTGTCTGTCAGCATCATTCCTTCCTGTGCATGCATATGCAGCTCTGCAGGCAGGGAGCCCAGGGATCCTCACTGTGTCGGCTCCATCTGATGAATGAACCATTCTCACAGACATCTGGTGCTATCCTGGGCAAACTTTCTTCTCTCTCTGCTTTTTTCTCCCCCTCTTTCCATCCCTCATCCTCCCTCATCCCCCACCCCCATCCGCCGCCTCCTTGCTGGATCTGCAGCGTGACTGGAAACAGGCTGAATTAATCAGCAGACTGGTGCTTCACTCTGCTGCTTCTGTCTCATTCTCTGCAGCGCTGGGCTCTGCACAGTCTTGCTCTCTCTCCCTCTTTGCTCTCTCATTTTTGGAGAGTAGCAGCAGTGCAAGTTGCTGGGGAAGTGGTGCAGGAATTCAGCCCAGATGCTCTTCAAACAGGCTGATCTCTGGATCCCCCACCAAGGCAAATGTCGCAAAGTAAGTTCCTCTCCCTTAACATTTAATTTCAAAATGGCTTTCCCTGTCTCTGTCCCCAGCCTGCATCCTGCCTGATGCGATGGGGCATGGAGAGCTTTGAGATTTTGGGGAAGGAGGTTATGGCAGGACATGAAACAGGGAGTGATGATTTTAGCTAGGGAATAGCTTGTTGCTGGTGGTGACGGGGAAAAGAAACTGTTTTAAACTGCAGTTTTAACCCCAGGACCAACAGGAAGATCCACACAGGATTTTAGCTGCTGACTCCTGCTTTGCTGCCCCTCTGCCTCACGGCTTAAATTTGTCTGTTGCTTCCAAAGGCTTTGATCTGTAACTGTTGAACCTCCTTATCCCAGTGGGATCCGTCCGGCAGTGCACCTGCCAGGCTGGATCATCATTTTAGTCCCCAAAGTCTTCAGCTGAAGAAGTGGGGATGGGAAGGAAGCTATCAAGGGGATGAAAGATATGCTGAAGTTCTGTGGATTTCTGAGCATTGCTGGCCTCTGGGAAGGGATTAGCATTCCCTGGAGGGAGCTCTGCACTGGCATAAAGCACTGCTGCATGTTGAAGCCAGGATAAATACAGACCCCTAACTGCTCTCTGAACTTGGAGGAGTAATGCAACTGGCTAAATTACAATAATTAAAGCTTAATAGTTGTGTAGTGCTTCAAAGCGCTGCGTAAGCCCTGCCTCATCCTGCAGCCTGGTGGGACAGGTAACTGTGGTTGGGGATTTGCTGCTGCAAACAGGACTGAAGGGACGGACTGAGGAATGTACAATTCCGAACTCGGCTGTTTCCTGAGGGAGCAGCTGCCTCTTTCTCTGCTGCTAGACTGCTCCTGGGGAGAAGCAAAGTGCTGGGCTTTGCATTACCTGTGTAGAAAAGTTGATTGTGCCTGTTGGCATCTTACTCCGTGCTTTATGGAGAGCATAAAATGTGGATGTTGTTGAGTGGATTAAAATGGACCCTGTGCGCAGCCAAGTGCAGCAGTGATTCAGGCTGGCGAGCGCTGCTTTGGCCACATCTCAGAGCTCTGTGCTCCTGCAGCTCCGTCTCTTTGCAGGGGGAATCTGCAGGCCCTGTTAGTCATGAGCTGTGGGGAGCCTCAGAGCATCCACACTGGAGCCCCTGCAGGCACCCAGTTACCCAGCTGGGGCGGCTCTTTTGTCCGGGGGCAGCGGGAGGCCTGGGCTGCCTTTCATCCTGGGCTGCACGGGGAGGGGGAAGGAGATAGTTGCTGCCTATTGCTCTGTCCATTAACTTGGGCACTGCTGTGCTGAAGACTTGGCTTGTTTCACTTGATTTGAGACCACCAACAGCTAAGCTGTGGCTGCCAAGCTCATGTCAGGTGCATTCAAACCAAGTTTAATAGCTGTGTTCCTTGTGCCTTCTGGTGCTTTTCCCAGCATGTCCGAATTTAAAGGCAGGGGTCCCCACAGAGCTGTGGTCTGCTTGGTGGAGCTGCCTGAATTGTGCAGATATCAACATACATTTCTTTTTCCTGAGCTTTCCAGTGGTGTTCAGGTGGGCTGGTGAATGTTAAAAATCTTCACAATTATGACAGTTGGTGGGGAGTTGGTAGCCCCATCATAGAATGAGAAACTAAGGCACAGAGGAGTATCCGATTTTCCCACTGTCATGCAGAAACCAGTGGCAGAACGAATTAGAGAATCCAGCTGTCCTGACAGTCCAGAGTCTTAATCAAAAGTTCATCCCATGGAGTAGGCATGTGTCAGGGGGGATGATTGATGTAGCTTGGGTCACTAGAGAAGCATTCTTGCCTGGACTCAGGGATCTGATCTCTTAGGAAAAGTAGCCAGGAGAGCACCAAGAAAGACAGAAAGCAAGACTGGGACCAAGGATGGGGTAATAAAGGGAAATTTGTGCCCATAGTGGCCAATGCAGTGGCTCTGCTGGTTCCATCTGTGCCACTCTGTAGCAGGGATGAGCCATTTCAGGCAGTCTAAGCACTCAATCAGCAGCTGCAGGTGTACAGGAGCCGTAGCATCCTGATGTGTGATTTTCTTTAGAACAAGAATAAATCCCTTTCTAGCACTAGGCTGCTGTATGAAATGCTACCCCAAGAAATTGTGTGCTGTCATGTATTTGATGTCTGTCATCCTCTCTGATCAGACCCAAAAACCCCACTTTTTCTTATTGTGACTTATCCTAAACAAGAATCCAACTTACAGTAATAAATGCAAATATGTTTGGTGGAGTTACTCCTCATTGTGTGTTTTTGAACCTGATAATAATGCTTACATTTCAGGAGGTGTAATCCCTGTAGTAGATTAAATGCCTGCAAAGTGTCATTGTTAAATTAAAAACTGCCTTCTTTTTCTGCTAGGGAATGCAAAATAGCTCTCAGAAAAAGGAAGAACATTCTGCTGCCCAGTTTCCCACCTCCAACTGTTCAGATCTGAAAAGCAATCGAGTAGAGGTGTTATAAAAGGAGCCTAGTGAGCGCAGCCTGGAAAGAGGGAAACAGTCTGACAACTGCCTTGCAGGGGTTTTCCGCCGCTCTGAATCAGAGGGGTGGATCTGCAGTCTATGAGAATTGAAACTTGTAGCAAATATTTTGTATTCTGTTCACTTATTTGTTTAAACAGTCTTTGTTAAGGCAGTTACATTCAAGTGTACAGCAGTCTTGGTGAGAAGCCCTTATTCTGCGAGAGACTGAATCCACAGAGGATGGAGGATGATTCAACCCACTTTGCTCTGGAAAGCAAGGAATATATTTGTGTTCCAGTATTATTAAAAAAATATTTGGCACATATTATATCAACATTTACTGGTACAGCAAATAAATATGCTACTATGGATGTGTAATGGCTATGCTACTATGGGTATGTAATGGCTGTGGGAAAATATAAGAGGACTTAAATATACTAATATTTTGTGTCCATTTCTCTGTACACATTCTGGGCTCTGCTTCTTTGTTCCTGTGGAAGGAAGCTGCAAGACCTCTGTCTTTCATCAGATAGCGGAGAGTGAGAGATAGCTGATAAATTTTTAAGGTAATCTTAAACGATTCTAAGTGTAAAAGAACAAGATGAGAATTTTAGAAAGAGAGCTCAGTGGTGAATTTGTGTGAGGATGAAGGTGGGCTGCAGGAAGCAGACATGGGTAGGTGGTGTTGCTGGGGAACAACTTCATGCTGTGGGAGGAAAAATCAGAAAATAACCACACTTTTCCTACCTATCAGCCTGAAAATGCTCCTGCAACCCCTGAGGAAGGCAAAGAGAACCTATTTGGCATGAGCCAGGCAAGGTTATAGATTTAAACAAGCTCCTCGGTATTTGACAACTAATTTACCCCTGTCAAACTATGGAGGGTCAGTTGAAAGGACAAGGCAAGGAAAAGTCTACAGATTCTGTGACTCCTCATCTCCTGCCTCTGAGCTGCTTCTTCTTTCCTTCCTGAAGAACCAAACCAGCCCCTAAACCTGGGCATTTGCAAGCTCTATGTCAGGTTGCCTTTCCCTAATGTTTTCAGGCTAGCTAAGTAGTAATTTAACATGTAGAATATTTACTAAGCGTGGAGAAATTCACACATGTTTTCGTGTTTCCATCCAATCCACACCTCAGCACATTCATTGCCTCTAGAAAATAAAATCACACGCACAAAGGAAATGTCCTGCCCTTTTTTTCCCTTAACAGCCATCCCACAGTTCATAACTCTTGAGAGCCCTGGTATCATCCCAAAGCAGAAGGATGCAATCATCCCATTTTTACCTGGCTCCAGCCATGCCTCTCACACTGAGGCTGGGATGACCAGGGCAGGGGTCAGCTCCAGAGGAGCCCTAAGTGCACCTAGAGGCTCCTGTGCTCTTTGGGGCAAAGGAGGAAGCAACTGCTCATTTTCTCCTTAGGACTTTTTGCCTTTAGGCCCAGGCAAAAGAAAAGTACAGCCTTTTAAAATGCCTCCTGATACCCGTCAGGGGTTTGCTTTCACTGTAACCTGGAATTTACTGTCTGCTCTCTTTGTTGTTCTTCACAGGAAACCCTGTGCTAAGGCAGCTGGGTGGGAAGGTGTCTTGCTGTTTCTGTTTGGACCGGAAAATTAGGGGATTTCTCTTTGAATGTAACTTTCCAAAGCAAAGATGTGAATGTTGAGGTTTTTTATTAATGAACTGACACCTCCTGTGAACGGCTTCTTCACCCTGGGGTGCTCGCTTCCTGGTTTGTGGCAGGAAGAGCACTTGCAGCTGATGAAACGCTGAAAAGATCCCTCTGGGACAGTTTCAGAGCGCCTGGGTTTGCCATATACAAAGGTTTACTTCAGGGCATTTGAAAAATGCCTCATTAGCAGTTGATGACTTAGCAGGGCAGCTCTTGTTGCGAAAACCTTGAGCTGCCCCTTGCCGGGAGCTCAGGGTGGCTCTTCTTGGCTGTCCCTTTCATTTGGGTCCAAGGCTCTTGCCCTTGATGCTCACCCACAGAAAGTTACCCGAGTGCCCCCAGCAGTCCTCACTCACAGTATTACAGTGTTTGTTTACCAGACTGGCTCTGCCTCCTTTGCCAAATACTCCGTGTTCTGAGTGTCAGGATGGGTGTTTAACAATCCCTGCCCTTCCTGCCCTTCCTCTTCCCCAGCCCTGCCACACTGCACTTGTCCTTTGTCACCTGCTTGTGGCTGTCCTTATCTTGACTGACACTATGCCAAACCAGTAACTCCTGTGTAAAGTCTGGAGCAGGTGTGCAAGTGTTTCAGGAACCTTTTTTGATTACCTCTGGATTTGCTGCCTTTTTGTGCTCGCTGCCTGCTGTGCTGTGGCAGTTTCTCTTTCCAGGCACTGTGAGACTGTAGTAGAGGTTGGCATTAAGTGCAGCTTTCCTCTCATTTCTTCTGTAGCTCCTGATGTGGCCATTGGAACCAGCTCAGTGTCTAAGCAGACTTTGCTTTTCAGTTCAAGTCCCTCTTATTTTTGCTGCCTTTTGTTCTGTGTGTTTTATTTATCCGTCTGCTTTCCCCATGTTGGAGAGGATTTATATTTCTGTGGGTGCCTTGCTCTGCCCCAAACAGGCAGCAGCCAGACAAGAGAGAGAAGCCTGATTGTCCCTTGCTCGGTGTTGTTCTCAGACACTCCTGTTTGCAGCACTCCGTGGTGCAGCAGCATGGCTGGTGCCAGCTCCACTGCCATCTTCTCCTCTGGGAGTCTTTGAGAGACTCCTATGTTTAGTCCTGTGCTGATGTTACCTGGGCTGCTTCCAAGAACAACGCAGAACTGCTTCCTCTATTCCTAAAACTGACACAGAGAATGAAAACTGCAGCAGGATTATTTTTAGTTCTGTAAAAGTGCAGCTAAAGCAGCATTGCTGGACTCTGCCTGGACAGAATTTGCTGTTTCAGGTTGTCCCTGACAGGCAGGGAGAGTGTGTGTGTGTGGTAGATGGTATTTTAAAGAGAATTTATGTGCTATTCCTCAACACTGCGTTACAGTTTTGGATTGGACCATCAGTGCAAATGAGTCTGAAGTCCAAGATTAGTTTCCAGTAAATGTTCATCACGAAACCATGCAGTTAAGGAACGGGAAGAAAAGATCAGAGCCAAGCTGCACTTGCAGAGCTGGGTGTGTGCAAGCAGCTCCTAAGGAGCAGAACTGCTGCAGTTTGAGACCATGGTGGGTTTGGCAGGGCTGGGAAGAGCTACCAGAGCAGGAAGAGCTGCAGCTCCTGCCTGAGCTCCGGGCTGTATCATACTGGTGGGGACAGGAGGGACAAACTTCCTGCCTGTTTGTGTTCTGTAGCTCTGTACTCTGTGCACAGTATGACACACCTGAACATTTCCAACGTGCAGGATATCCTATGTGCTGTACGTGCTCAATGTGTTTGTATTGAAACATGAAATGCCCATGAGAACTTTTATTTACCAGTTCCCTGCAATAGCCCTCTCATGGACACCTGCCTGCTCTTCCCTGTTGATTTGCTGTCAGTGATCTGGTGCTCACAGTACCTCACTGCAGTCTGTGATTTGAAAGAAAGGAAAGTGCTCATGCTCCTGCCCCAGAATTGCAAGTGTTTACCCCACTTTGTTGTTATCAGCATCTTATGGCGGTGTTTTCCATGTGGCACACTCCTGGGATGTGTCCTTTGGGACTGCTGCCTCTTTGCTGAGCGCTGAGGGAGAGGTGCTGTGAACTCTGTGCTTCCTGCAAGTCCAAATGTCTCCCTTGCAGTTCAGCACTAAAAATTCCAGTGTTTGCTCTTGTGAGAGGAGGAGCTGATGGCGGGATCATGTCTGGTCCTGAACTGATCCACAGCCTAGCACTTAAATCTGGGAGCTTCTGCATCAAAGTAGCCACAGAGGCCCGACTCACGAACAAAAATCTGTAGTGAGCTGTTGTGGAAATTGGACCACTCTTGTTTTGAATTGCAGATATTCTACTACTTAGTTGTTACTATTGTTAGCAAATTCATCCTGTATCATTAAAATTCTACCATAACTGTGTTTTGTTGTCTCTACAAGCTGATACCAGTTCAAGCCTGCATAACCTCTGTTTGTATTGTCCTCAACCTCCACTGATTAGATCTTGTTTCAGAGAAATGACTTGGTATTGTGCTTTGATAAAGTATTTATCAGCACAGTCAGGACCGGTTTGTTTACCTGATACTATCTAAGTGCTCTAATTCCAGCCAGCAGTCTAAAGTTCACAGGAGGGAAGATGATTTCAGGAAAATGGAGAATCAGGCTGGTGATGATGAGTACAGGGCATTCACAGTCAGGTGCTCTGTCAGCCACCAGGAAAAAGCCTAAAAGGAAAATAGAGAAGCACTAACCAGTTTATTTTTCTGGCACCTCAGGATGAGATGACCTCAAGTTTGGGCCTTACCACAAAGAAAGCCCTCACAATCCTGAGAGACCAATTGTCGGCACTGCTGGAGGGGCATCAGAAGGAACGGAAAAAAGGGACTTCATGGAAGGTGAGGCACCAAACAGCACAAGTTGGGCACTCGGTCTCCCCTTCTCAAAGTAAAGATGAGGCTTAAACAGAAGTTGGCTGTGTTCCCCTCCAGAGTGCAGCTGCGGAGTGTCCAGATGTAGAACTGCTAAAGTCCTTGGGAACAAAGCAAGGAACCTATCTCAGGGTATGTTTCTGTCAGCACGTCTCTCCTGGATGCCAGAGCTCTGTGGGAAGATGCCTCTTGCCCTGTGAAGGATCTAAGGACTTCAAGAGCCACTAAGGGCAGCGAGCTTAGAGGGTCTGTCTCAGGTGGAGATAAAGAGCTGTGAAGCTCAACAGTCTCCCTTTGTCCACCGTGTTTGCCTGGCGTGTGTGTTGAATACAAAGTGCCAGTGTTTATGCACAGTGCTCAAAAGTGTTCCTTGGTTGGTCAGTGACAATGGGCAGCCTGGCACAGAAGCCTTTTCATTCTTCCAGTCAAGAGAAAAGCAGAGAGTGTTCACCCAGACTCACCAGCTGAGCATCCACTGGTGCTGTAGGATTCACACAACAGATCTGGGATGCTCTGTGTCATGTTCAGGGGTTTTGCAAAGTTCTGTTCTCCCTGGAGCACCAGCTGCTGCCTTCACCCTTTCTCACTCTGCTTTTCCAAACGTCTGGCTCTGTGTTCCATGAGTGCTGACTGTCTGCTGCTCTCTCTTTGCAGGAGGTGTGGAGGAGCAGTTTTCTGTACCATGGTAACCGCTGCTCCTGTTTCCACTGGCCTGGTGCGTCTCTGATGCTGCTGGCAGTGCTGTTGCTGCTGTGCTGCTATGGGAGCCAGCCACAGGGGAGGTGAGCAAAGCTTCCTGTGCTGCTTAACTGAAGTAAGGTGTTAGTTTTATATCATCTTAGTACTGTGTGTGGTTGGCATAAGTGTTGTCCCTCATTCTGTCTAGATATCTTGATATCAGCGTACTCACACTGGTAATTCCGTATCAATCCCTTCCACAGAACTTCAGCCAGCTTAATTTTACTTCTAATAGACCCAGGAAGTGTCATATGGAGAGACTGAGGGTTTTTTTTTCTACAGCATTCCTAGCTCTTTGAAACTCCTAAGACATTATAATAGTTAGGAAATATTTTGAAACCAGATAAATCAGTGGCTGATGGGAGAAGCTAGTGTGCCATACATGCCTTGACCGTATTTGTAAAGTATTTTTTAATTGAGATGAGTCCTTTCAGGCCTCTCTGGTGTCATTATCCTAAAGAAGAAGTGTGATCATGCATTTCTTTTTGAGCCATAGATCTGTGAGATGTGGGAATAAACAACCAGGCAGTTGTGCGTTTATCTTTGTGGGTGTCTGACAGTGTATTCTGCTCGTTTACTCAAACCTCATCTGCTTTCTGCTTCCTCCTGTTTTGCTGTGTGAAGCCAAGGTGCTGAGATAGTCAATGCACTGGCACTCTTCCTCCTGCTCCTCTTGGATCTCCTCATGATCGGGCGTCAAGAGAGGCTGAAGTGCAGAGAGGTGGAGAGGAGGCTTCAGACCATCGTTGATAAGATAAATGGTGAGGTCTCCTTCATCTGTCCCATTTGCACTTTGTTTTCCTCCCATTGAATCTTTCCCGAAACCTGATCACATGCATTCCTAATTAAGCTTGCTAACCTTCCCCTGTGTTGCACAGAAACAGGCTGTGGGAAGTGTGTTCTCCTCATGCCTGTCCTGTAAAATAGTTATTTTGAGCTGTCATGTGGCCATGTGCTTCCAAGCTGTGTGTTACCAGGTGGGCGTCTGTTATGGCTGTGCTTCGGAGTAATACGAATCCTCATATCCTTATAAAAATATCTGCCTTGCAGCAGATGATGAGGGGAGAACACGTGGGGTTGTACCACAACACGGAGCAGAAGGAAATAAATTGCTGTGCATGAGCACTGTCTCAGTGGGGGCTTTGGGACCTGAGGGGGCAGTTCATTCCAGTGGGGCAGTTTCAAGGACAGCCTTTAGCTTTTCTACTGTACAGGTTTTTAAGTGACTGTTTAGTTGTTAATACTGGGTGGAGAAAGAAGGGAAAAGCCATCACAGAGGAAGAGAGAGATGATAAAAGATCATGGGAATGGGCTGAGCTTAGCACTGGGGGACCTATAGCCCACTGCAGGATGTAAATCCAGAATTGCTACCACTTCATTCTTTCACACTTTATGCTTTCAGATACACTTGGCAAAGAGGTGAAATGGCCAGACTCCATGTACCCTGACCTTCACATGCCTTATGCCCCATCCTGGTCCCTTCACTGGGCCTACAGGGATGGGCATCTTGTCAACCTGCCCGTGAGCCTCTTGGTAGAAGGAGATGTTGTTGCTTTGAGGCCAGGCCAGGAGTCATTTGCTTCTCTGAGAGGGATTAAGGTAACTTGCTTGCCTAATTTCCCTGGCCTGTAACGATATATTTCCCAGGTTTTTCTTGCTAATACTCTAATTCCCAGAGTACAGATTATTGGAGTGTTTGGTTTCTTCTGACCTTGAAAATAGCTTGAAATTCCAGTTCAGTCAAGGACAGTGCATAGTTAGCCAGGCTGCATCTTCTCCATGAACTCCCAAACCCACTGGACAGGAGACACTAATGTTATACAAAAGCACCGTATTTCCTCCTCTCTCAGGTCAAGGGGAAAATGTAATGTGCTGCTAAATATAAGTGGAGTGAATATATCCAGTAGGATAATATGACATACAAACCCCATCCTTTATCCTGCTTTTTATGTGCAGAAATAAAGTTTGTCCGCTTTGACCTTCTCCTTACTACTGATTTATTATAAAAGAAGGTAATATAAAATACCTGGGGTAAAAGTAAATTAACTAATCACTTAGAAGATCTATACAAAGATTTTACTGTTTGAAGAAGGTTGGAAAAAGTTTAAAGCTTGAAATTTACCTTTGGTGGTTTTGATTGTAACTTTCACTCCAAATGCCAATTCTCACGAGATAACAAGATGTGCTTGAACACAAGCCTTTGGGCTCTCTGACCTTTTTTCTAGGATGATGAGCACATAGTTCTGGAGCCTGGAGATCTATTTCCACCCTTCTCACCCCCACCCTCCCCAAGAGGAGAAGTGAAGAAGGGACCTCAGAACCCTCAGCTCTATCGTCTCTTCCGTGTGTTGAAGACCCCAATAATTGATAATGTCAGGTGGGTTAAATGCAGCGCACAGTGCCTACCCAGCTGTCTGTGTCCTTGTTGCTGCCTTTCTGTTAAGCAGGTGAGGAGACCTGAGGAGTTTTCTTGACAACACTGCAAATTTACCATGACAAGTGCCACACTCTTATTGTAGATGTTGGCTTCTCTTTTGACAGCCATCCCTCATAGCACAGGCTGAGCACAGTGTTCTAATCAGGTCTGCTAGGAGGTTTATATCCAAGGAAAGTGGAGGGTTAGAGTCTTTGTTGCTGAAATTTCAAGCTGTTTTCTGTTTTTTAGGTGGTGCCTGGAAATGGCTCTGTCACGGCCTGTGACGGCCCTGGATAATGAGAGGTTCACTGTACAGTCAGTGATGCTGAAATACGCCGTCCCTATCGTGCTGGTAGGTCTCATTCCAAGCCTTTGTCCTTGAGAATAGTCGTGTTCTGTCAGTAAAGGCGAAGAATTTGCAGCCATCAACAGGAAGTTGTGGCCAGGCTCACTCATGCAGCTGACTCTGTGCGTACGTGTGGCAGTTCAGAGATGCTGAGCCACATAACCATGAGAATGGAGGGAGGAACTGCAGCAGCAGATGAAAAATATATTTTTCATACTTTCCCAGGGCTGAGAATGTTACAAGGCGCTGAAAACCCCTTCCTTGCAAGTGTCAGTAGTTAGGTGACAGTGTCATCTCTGAATTGCAGGCTGGATTCCTGATCACCAATGCCGTGCGCTTCGTTTTCCAAGCTCCTGGAATTGCTTCCTGGCAGTACACTCTTCTTCAGCTGCAGGTAAAGGAGAGCTCTGAGCTTCACTACACTTCCTCCCTCATTTATCCTATGGCAGCATCCTGTGCTTGCTGGATCTGGAAGCATGCTGGATCCAGGAGCATTCAGTGGAGAAGGACAACAGAACTTCCCTGGCCATTCCTTATAGACTTCCCTTTAAGTGTTTTGCTCTCTCATTTGCCATATATGTGTTTATCTATATCTATTTATCTATGTCTATATATATGGTATCCTTTGCCTTTAAACTCATTAGAGTTTTGTGCCAAATTCAGCAGGGAAAACAGCTGCAAGTTGGTGTGATTGATTCTTGGCCTTCTTCAGTAAACTCCTCTAAGGTGTGCAGTATTTGGCACTGCTTCCAGTCCCCTTCCTTCCTGCCCTGGCCTTTTATCCTTATCCTCTCCCTGTGGTGGAAAAGATGTCATGTGAGAGGTTCTGCTTCTTGTTGTCTCTCTGTGCTTGTTGGTGATCACAGATTGTTTTTTTCAGGTGAATGGTGTCTTACCCATCCTTCCGTTGCTCTTTCCTGTCCTGTGGATTCTTGCTACAGCCTTTGGAGAAGCCAGAGTCTTGGCCCAGATGAGCAAGGCCTCATCCACCTCACTGGTACGTTTCTCCCCACATCAAACCATTGCAGAGACAAGGGCAGGAGATGAAAAGGCTCTGTGAAGTGAGCACACTTAATTCAGCAGATGTGTCTACATAATTGTAAAACCTTGTTGGATCTTTGTCCCAGCTGTGCCCTCTCCCTGGAGTACAATATTACTTCTTGAACAGATGCTTTAATTTTTTCAACCTCTCTACAGATATCCCAAGGTGATAGGAAGCTCTGGTGATTCCATAAAACTCTTCAAGGCATGTGCTTTCTGTCAGATGAATATAATTTGCCACGGGGCTCAACATGATAAATGCCCTGTGGTGGCTGTATCTGGGTGATGTGTAGCCACTGAGAAGGAATGAGATACATCAGACCCTCTGCAGTGCCCTGTGGGCTGAACAGTCCTTTCCTGAGGCTCTGGGGCTCTGTTTGCAGGCATGGCCTTTGAGTAGGTCAGGGAGTAAAAGCAGTTTCTGGTGGTTGTGCTAGTTTGGGGAGTGGAGTTTGGTGGTCTGATGGGTGTGATCCTGAGTTGGATGTGCTGTTGGGCGTCCCTTCTTCTGTCCTGGTGGCAGTGCTGGTGAGATGCACTGCGCTATGTTTGTCTTCTGTGCTGATTTCTGTTACTTGGACAGAGTTTCTCTCTCCTTCTTGTCCTTCCTTGGCCTTTGTGGCCCTGGGTTTGTGTTTTCTATTCTTTTCCCTCTAGTTGTACATGACTAAACTGCCCATGTCCTGGCAGGAAGGACACATGTTATGTCCCTTAGTAGCATTTGCACCTTTAGAATCTCTTCTCAGTGTTTTCTCCACTTTACCTTTCCTACCCATTCTCAGCATCACTTGGTTTGTACTTTTGAAACCTCCCTCTTTCCCTTCACAATTTGCTATTCAGCTGGGAAAAGCCAGAGCTTCTTGGCTTCCTTGCTTCATCGTTCTCAACATTCCCATTTGCCCTGCCCCTGATACTTGCACCTTCCTTTTGTTCTTTCCTGTCTTCTCCTTTTTCTTGTCTGTGCAACCCTGTCTGTCCAGCCAGCTCTTTCTGTGGCATCTCAGACATGATCCTCCGTTCTTGCTGCAGCAGAACAGCTGTTGTGATGTGCCTTGGTCACTTAACCCCCAACCAGGGCAGTCACTTGGCCTCTCTATTTCCCTCCTTTCTTCTCTCTTCTCTGTTCAAAATGTAGCAGGTAATACCCTTTTCCTCTCCAATCACTTGGCCTACTTGGTGGAGACTTGGCCACTTCTCCATCTTCTTCCCCTTCCTATCATGTTCAAGCTGTTTGATTCCCAATATTTCAAGGCCAGAGGTGACCCTTGTGACTGGTTGAAAGGACACAAACCAGTACCTCCCTAAACAAGCCCCTGCCTCAAGCTGCATTACTACAGTTGGACTGCAGCAAGATTTCTTTTAGAAAGGAATTTGCTATTGGTTTGAAAACATTTGTACTGCCTTTGATAGGTTGTCTCAGTAATCATTTACCTCCACTGCTAAAAATGGACATTCTGCGTTAGTGGGAATTTTTGCAGTATTTGATTTCCAGCCTTTGGTACATTTACGTCTTTTGTCTCCTAGATTTAAGAGCAAAGAGCACGTCAATCAAAATTCTGGTCTGTTGTAACTACTCACATTCCCTTTTACCATCTCTGGTTAAGTAAACAGTTTAAGCACCTTGAGGCACTATAAGCATATTTTCCAAACCTCTGATCTTTCTCTTGGCGTTCCTCTTAGCTTTCTCCACTGTTTCAGGATCACTGTAGGGTTATGAATCTCAAAACCCACAAAATATTCCCGTAATAGTTGTGCTTTTAATAAATTTCAGAATAATTTGGACTTTCTGCTCTGTGTTCCCTTGTTTGTGCAACAAAGGATCCCATTAGATCTTTTAGCCACTGCTTTAAAAGGCCAGGCTTTATTCAGCTGATAGTCTGCAGTTACTGCTTTCTGAAAGTGCTCGTCCTGTAAGTCCAACCTTCATTTTTGCACCTAAATACACAGCCTTAGTTTTGTGCCTGTTGGGATACACGTTTTTGCATATTGCCCAAACAATCCATATTGTTCTGTGACTGTGGTCTTTTCTCTTTACATTGCACCCTGCCCCAAACTTTGTATCGTTTACAGTCTCTGTCAGTAATGTGTTTTTTTTAGTTTTCTCTCAGGCTATTAACAAAATACCCAGATTTGTCCCTGCTTGAGCTAGTAGCACATTATCGCAAAAAATTTCTGTTTCTGTTCCATTTAGAGATAGTCTATTTCTAATATATCTAACATGGGGCCGATTTGTTTGGTATTTTTGTTAGAAAACCAGTTAAGCATTTAGAATCAAGTCAAATTACCAAATGGTCTATGTCAAAAGCAGTACTTTTATCAGTCAAATTTGTAATTTTATCAAAAAAGATATCACAATAGTTTGAGGAGATTTGCTGCTCATACAGTTGTGGTATTTGGCACTGGTTGTATTATTCCACTTATTTTCTTTTAATTGAGTCTCATATTAGCCGCTCTGTTATTCTGTCTGAAATCAAAGTCTGTCTGGGGTCCTGTGGTAACTTGGATGGTTCTCCTTCCCTTTTTGGGCATTGGCACCACTTCCATTGAACTGGGAGTTAATCCATAGTTCAAGCCTTGTGCAAAATCAGCAGTAACAGTCATTGTCCAGACCTGCTAATTTAAACATATTTACTTTCAGTAGCTGGTGTTGGAATGGAAAATATTTCATAGTTATCATATGGTATGACTGTATCACTGAATAAGGAATAGCAATATTTATTTAACATGTCTGCCTTGCCTACAATGTCATTTGCAATTTCACTGTCTTTAACAAGCAGTGGTCTGGTTTTAACTACCTGCTGGTATACTTTTCCTTATTTTTTATGTTAATTTTTACTTCTGTTTTCACTTTCACTCAAAAATGGTCTCTTATTTTTACTATGGGATTGTTGCTTTTTAAAATTGTAACAAAATATTCTTAAACAGTTCCTAATCATCCTTCGTAGTTCTCAGTTCAAATGATTTCTGACAGATTTCTCTTGGCTTTTTTCAGCTTTGTTAAACTGATCCTTTTTGAAGTGCCAGATATATGCATTATTATTTGGGCTATAGTTTTATTTACATATAAATGTAATTGTCACATTCACTTATGGTTATGAATAGACTTAAATTTAAACTTTTTCAAAATTACATCTAGTGTGGAATACCTTTGTGCTGGATGCAAAAATTCTGAGTTAGTGAATTTCTCAGTGTAATTCCAAGAGCACTGTGGTAGTGCCCTGCTATAATTTCTTTTCATTTCCTATCCACATCCCATTCATATCACCTCATTCCTCTGTGTCCATTGTGTTCCAGGCACCTGCTTTTCCAACCCCTCTTGCAGCTCCCTTCCTGCAACTGACCCATATAAGTTAAAATCAGATCACTCAATCCTGGCTCTTTCTGACTAAAAATAACCACCCAGAAAGAGCCTCCTCTGGGTCTAATTGCTATTATTTTCTCTATAGACATTTAGGTAATGACTGTGTGTTCCTCTGTGATGTACAGCACCGAGCACTTTGCCCGTGCTTCACAAGTAGATAAAGACAGAGTCCATTAAAGGCTTAATTGCTTTGTTGAGTTATCGGTCTGCCTTGGTACAGTGATTGCCACAGAGCAGGACTCCTGCTTTCTCCTCCCTGAAGGCACATCCTGAGGGAAGGATGTTCCTCATGGCACATTTCTGAGCACAATTATAGTAACTGGTCTCTTCTCTTGCTGCAGCTTGCTAAGTTTTCAGAGGACACTCTCAGCAGCTACACAGAGATGGTATCTTCTCAGGTACTATTATTATGAATTGTTTTCCTCCATCTTCACTGCAGAACTTCATTATATCCTTTCCCTTCCTCTCTGATCTCCTGCTTGTTGCTAGACCCTTTTTACTTGTGTCAGTTGTCCGTTGTCGCTCATTTGTTGCTTTAATTTGCTGTGCATGCAGGTTGCATGTCTTTCCCCTCCGCCTCCCCATGTAAATACTGCTCTGCTGACCAGAGATTGAGGTGACCTCCATACCGAGTCCAGTTGTGCTTTTCTGAATATTGCAAATGGTTTGAAATCAACGTTTTCTGTCCTGAAGACAGTACCTCTTTCAAGACCTGTTCCAGAAGTAAAATAAACTTTTTATGGTGTGTGTCTGAAAGAAGGGAAGTATTTTGCTTGTACCAGAAAAACCTTGTTCAAGCCAAAACGAAAACCCAGAGGGAATGGTGGTCAGCACTGAGACCAAACTGCAGAGGGGACCATGGGATGTTCAGGCTTTTAAAAAGTCTGATCCTGTTCCATAGGCTCCTTATCAGGCTTAAGCACATTACTGGTGCTTCCAAAGCTGGGGCAATTGAAGATTCAGGAGCCCCTTTTCTGGGGAAGGAACTGCTCTGGCCACTCTATAAATTGCATCATCCAGATTAAACAAGTGGGTAGAGGAAAGGTACTTCTCTGTCTAATCTGGCATTAGGATTCCCTTTTCCATAAGGAGGCAGATGGACTCCAGGAGTGATTAAAAATCCCTAGATATTACAAGAATCAATTCCTGTTTCCTTGCTCCCAGTCACTCAGAGGAATGCACATGGGTGCACTCACACGTGTTTCCTTTGCTGAATGTTTTGTTGCCTTTCTGTGTCAGTTCATCGTTTAGCTGAGATGTTTTTCAGGTATTAAATGGGAGTGATTTCAGCTGACCTACCTTGTTGAGAAGATCTGTTTCTTTTCTTTTGTAACATTTTTGCTTAGGAGAACCTGGTTTAAATTTTTTTCTTGGTGATAGCTCCGGATTGTTTTGCATTTGAGCTTACTGCTGTACTAACCATTAGGATCCAGAGAACATGATTTGAGGAGCTTTGGGGGAAGTGCTCTGCAGTGACAGTATTTCAGAATAACAGCTAAAAAGCAGTAAAATAACACAGTAGTTCAATCCTGGTTTTGCTGGCTTGCACAGAGGAAAACACACGACTCTGGTGCTTGGATTAATTGCTGCCATCCAGACTCCCTCTGAAACATGTTTGTATGGAAAATGAAGGGTGCCAACTGGACATTTTAATTTTGTGAAACATCCCCTTCTTTCCGTTTCATTACAATTCCTTTGTGATGATGGAATAGTCAGGGCACCTTGGCTTTATTTCCAACATTGTCACTGCCTCAGTAAGTAACCTTGGGCAAGTCACCTCAGCACAGGGACCCCATCCTTTACCTGATTTGCAGCGTCGTGGTGGGAAACCAAAGACCTCAAAGTCCATAATCCTAGGGGTTGAGTTACTTCAGGAAAAAAACACTAAGAGGTGACAACTGATTCACTCAATATGAGCTCACTTCAGAATTCCTTTCTGTGTTTTTGGGTAGACAGAGGTAGTTTCAGAGAATTCTCAATTCAACAATCAGACTGACTGTTAGCAGTCAGTCAGCAGAAAGGGGAAGAAATCCTTTTACCTTGAGAGCACCAGCACTGTTATCAGGTAACAGGTTCCCACAGAGACTGATGTCTATCTTACAGTGTATCCCTGTGTTGAAAGTGAAAGCAGGTAATGTCATACTCCCTTTTTTCCTTCTCTCCCTTCATCTTCCACTGAATGAGTGTCTAACTGGCTGATGTCCTCTGCTTCCCTCGTCAGGAAATGATACGCTGTATCTGGAGCCACTTCCTCTGTGTTCTAAAAGGCAAATCCCCAACTCTGAGCTTCACTTCCAGCTTGCTCCACAGTCTGGGATCTGTCACTGTGAGTATTGCTGGGTTGTCAGAAAGAGGAGCCCTGTGAGGATGCTTCATTTGCATCGTTCATGTCATCCTTCCCCGAGCACAGACCGTTTGCAATCAGTTCACTGTGCTGGAATTAGAAACCCTTCAGGCACCTGTCTTTGTAGAAAAGTTTATAACTGTCTTTTCCTGTCCAAGCACATTTACAGGCTAAAACAGTGGTTTGAGATACTCTGTGACATCTGACAGGATGTCTGTATTTTCCAGCTCTGGTTCTGGTCAAATCACCCTCTTGATTCCTGTGCAAGAACCAGCTGGTTTGGGTCCTGGTAAGGTACTAGCTGGTGAAACAGGTTGAGTAGTTGCTTCCTTCCCTTGGTCTTCATGCCTAGTTTTGTAATATGATGAAGTAAAATTGGTGTTAAACAACCCATCAGTCTTGTTAAAGCAAGGAATTCTTGGATTTCTTGGAGCGTTATTAGGTGTGGCTTCTAAAGAGAGAAAGTTGGTGAAGGAGAGACTTGTCTATGCTCCCGTGTGTTTAATAAAGTCATGATATTTACAACTATGCATGAACACTGAGACATGTCTTCACTAAGATTTTGCTTTCTTGGGGGTGTTGTGGGATGTTCTAGGTGCTCTGCTGTGTAGACAAGCAGGGGATTCTTTCCTGGCCAAACCCCAGCCCAGAGACTGTTCTGTTCTTCAGTGGGAAGGTGGAACCACCTCACGACAGCCACGAAGACCTGACTGATGAGCTCTCCACACGGTCCTTCTGCCATCCTGAGATGGAAGATGAGGTGAGTGATCCATAATCCATAATGTAGTGTGTTGGCTGCAATCATAGTTTGACTGACACATAATGTCATATTATAGAGGGGCCTTGTAGAGAAGTCCTGTGCCATAATTTTTTGCTTAAAAGATGAAGAAGCAGCGAGAATCCTTTTCTACGGGAGTCCTAAAACAGCAGGTGAATCAGCAGTGCCTTATGTTCAACTAGTGAATCACCACCCTTCACTCTGTTGGTCTCCCACAGCCCCATGAAAGAGATGCTTTGCTCTCTGGCCCCTTGGCAGACACAGTGCACATGGCCAATGAACAAGAGAGGAACAACTGGTCTGGTGATGCTCCAAAGGCTCCTGAAGCCTCTGCCCACCGAAAGCCAAACAGCAGAAGCAAACATCCCTCTGGATCTAACGTGAGCTTTAGCAAGGACACGGAGGGTGGAGAGGAGGAACATACTCAGGTAAGACATACTGGAGGGGCACACAAGTAGGCTTTTGTGGAGCTGTAACACCAACTCAAACCCACAGAGTACCCACTTTTGGGGAATTTAACTGAGAATTCCCTGCAGGATTCTAGGCTCAATCTGTATTCGTTGTAAACAACTAGAATTTCTCTGCCTGTGGGACCAGGTTGTTGGGGACAGCGAGGTGTTGGCTTGTGAGGCTGAAGACTTTGTGTGTGACTACCACTTGGAGATGCTCAGCCTGTCCCAAGACCAGCAGAACCCCTCCTGCATCCAGTTTGATGACTCCAACTGGCACATGCACCTGAATTCCCTGAAGCCTCTGGGCTTGAATGTGCTGCTCAACCTGTGCAACGCCGGCGTGACCGAGCGGCTGTGCCGCTTCTCCGACCACCTCTGCAACATCGCCCTGCAGGAGACTCACAATGCTGTGCTGCCTGTCCACGTGCCCTGGGGCCTCTGTGAGCTTGCCAGGCTGATAGGTGAGGAGGAACTGGATGAGCAGACACAGAGAAATCAGAGCTGTCAATAGACACTTAATCCTTAGAGAGCACAAGAATATTTCCCCAGTCCTGTTTGCTGAGGAGGTGGAAATACAGAGCTGACTCTGTTGTTGTTTGGTTGCCAATAGAGTTTATTAAAGAGATGGCTTTTGGCAAGTTCTGACATTGTCAGTGCTATCCAAGGAACAAATGTCATCAAGGACAGTGCCAGCCAGCCCTGGCTAGGCTTCGTATTTGTCTGGTGTGAGTCTGCCAGTCTCATCAGGAGACAAAGAATACCTGCTAATGAGCAGATATCTGTTCTGTCTTTACAGTAGGGCTTTACAGGGAGTTTGGGGATAAATGGTGTACCTCAGCTTATTTTATAGATGGGAAAATGGAGGCATAGGGGAGGTAAGAGATTAGAGGTAACACTAGGATTAAAACCTGGAAACTTGAACTCATTTCTGTGCCTGTCCTGCAACGTCACAGTTACTCTTTTCAGTGAACGAGAGCATGAACACTGTAATTACTAGTCTAGTCATTTTGAGTGTTTTTCATCCTAGACCTTGAGCCGTATTTACGTGATGCACAGTGAGCATGGCTCACCTACCAGTTGCTGGGGAGGTGTCAGAATGAGCACAGGCAAAGTGGCTGGCACAGAAGCAGGAGAAGGGACTTTTCTTTTGCATTGATTAGAGCCTAATTTTCCTCCTTGTGTTCACGTTTCAGGTTTCACGCCAGGTGCTAAAGATCTTTTCAAGCAGGAGAACTATTTGGCTTTGTACCGCTTGCCAAGTGATGAGATGGTTAAGGAAACCATCCTGGGGAAGCTTTCATCCATCACTAAGAGGAGACCCCCCCTGAGCCACATGATTAACCTGTTTGTGAAGGACACCACTACCAGTAAGGCTGCCTCTTTCTTTGGGTATCCACTTGGCACAGGGAGAGCTTTTCCTCAGAGAGCCCAGAAAATGTCAAGCTGGAAGAGCCTGGAGTCCCTGTGGAGTGATGGCCCTGCTCTGCCCATGGCCAGTGCAGATATGATTAACAAACCTCAGTGATCATCTGTGGTATAATGAGGGGGAGAATTCTTCCCAGCCTTGACTCACTCCAGAATCATAAATAATTTTTAAAAAATATCTTAGCACATAGTAGACCTGTTTTCTGGGACCAAATGGCAGTGCAGAGCATGGTATGGGTTTACTGGGTTTTTAACAGACTTCATGATGGTAGTGAAACTAATACTGCACAGGGTTGAATATCACTCTGGGTTTTAGTTAATAATGCTCATCCTTCTGATAAATCATAAACCATTATCTCTATGAGTTGTCCAGTGTATTACATTGCACACTCCTATATTGCATACTAATAAGAAATCACAAAACTCCCATGCAGACTCACAGTGACCATAAATATAACACCTGAAGCCATGCAGACTTCTCCACTCTTTCTACTCCTTCCTACTCTCGTAGGAATGGGCTAGGATGGAAACGATGTACAGCTGGTTGAGGTCTTAAAGCACCTCAGAAAGATTTAACAGCTTGCTTGTCAGAGCTCTTAGTCTCTTTGTAATTCCTTAAATTGACAGAACTTGGCTCTCTGGAGTTGACATATGTTCAATATTGAATCTGAAATATGATCATTGTACTGGCCAGAGTTTTACCAGGTTAACTGTCTTCTCTCACCCGCTTCTTAAATTTTTATCTTTATCTGGGAAAGAGCTTTTCCATTGGTTCTGGTTGCTGCTATCCTGCCTTCATAAGCAGGAGTTACTTTGATGCTGAGATTTTTAGTGTAGAGAAAAAACCTTTAATTTTGCCTCATTTCAACTCCTTATCCCCACTTTTAAACGGTTTAGGTTAGAGCCTGGAGCTCAGACGGATATGTGTGACCTGGATTATGCTGTCTAGAGTAAATTCTAAGAGGAATTTTGCCAGTTGGGTTTTGTTAACCGTTGGAACACCTCTCACACAATAGTCTTATCCCTTGAAACTTCCTAAAATGTTGCCATTTTACAATCAGAAATACTGGGTTGTGCAGATAACATTGGGTGAAGTCAAATGTCTCTGTTTATGCAGAAGTCAGACCAGAGGATCATAACTTACCTCTCTCCACACATTATTTGTGAATAAATCTTTGAATCCACCCACTCCCGTGACACACTGCAGTCAAAGGGAGATGCATAACAAATTCTACAGCTGTAGCCGAAATAGGAGGCAGCTTATCTGTATGTTCCCTTACTATTCCATTGAAATACGTGTCCCACCATCTGGCAGTGTTCATCCCAGATCCATAGTAACCACATGGAAATGAGGGGCTCACCGGCATCTTCTGCGGAGTAAAACGGCTCGATACCGTCTCTGTCTTCCTTTGGTGGAGCTGCACTGCTCCATTCCTTTTGCTCTGTCTCACTGGCTCAGCTGGAGCAGTTTGGTTCTTCCCAACGAGTCCCAGCAGCCACCAATGCCTGCTCATACTCCCTGCCCTATTCATTAGTTTTTCCCCCTTTTGCCAGAGAAATTCTGGCCTGAGAGTTTGTGATTTGGGAAGGGAAAGGGTTGAGCTCATTTTACTGGCAAGGACAGCTCAGTATTTGTAATGTCTTGCAGTTTATAGTGTCTGCAGCCACTGCCACTTTCCCCTTAGCAGGGCTGTGGTGTGGGGTTCTGGTGGGAATGAATGGGAAATGGGTTGCAGTTGCTGTCAGGCACGAACATCGGTACATCTGTGCATGTGGTCATTGCAAGCTCTTGCTCTGTGTCCAGGACATGGGTTTTACATGGATAAACATCTCTTGTTCCCTCTTTCCTAGCAAGGACTATCTGACCTTAGGAGCAAGGTGGGAAGGATTAGGTGTTTATACAGTAAAATTAACCAGAGCTCTGCACAAGTGCTCCTTTGTGTCCCTGAGACAGGCTCCTTCTTTCACACACAGCTCTTACTCGTCTTGGAGGTTTGTTATGCTGATAAACTTGGCTTGTGATGACTATTTATAGCAAAAGCAGAGAGCTGCTATGTTTTGGAAAATCCTCCGGTATTCCTGAAGGTCTCTGCCTGGTTTGTGTTGAGGGGAAATTCTTGGCTCTGGATTTCACCAGTCAGTGTGAGCATTAGCAGTCAGCAACAATGCCTGCAAGAAGCCTTTGGGCTCATTTTTCTTGGCAGTGGTTTTTTTTTTCATTAGCTCAGCTTTGAAGCTGTTGGGGGCAAAGTCACAGAGCAGCTGGAGGAGGGAAGGGAGACTCTACGTGCAGGAAGTGTTAATGGGTCGATACAAATGAGAACGAGCAGGAGGTGTGGAGGGGAGGCAGCCCCACATCCCTGAACTTGTGTCCTGTGCCTGGGACCTGCGTCAGTGATGTCACATGCCTCTGAGAAAAACTTTTTAACACCTCTGTCTACAAGAGGGAATAAGAGATTTTGAGTCTGTATTAAAGACTGAAATAGGGGGAGAAAGAAAAACAGGACAAGCTGTGGTGTCCATTGATTTTCAGTTCTTCCCTAAAGACAACATGAGTTACTTTTTTAGAGTCTGTTATGTTGAACTTTTGACCCATCCTGATTTAACACATTTTCAGGGTGAAAATGTGAAACAGGCTGGTCACACTGTCAAATTATCTTCTGCTACTTGAATGAAAAGTATTCAAGAATACTCTTACTCTTTAGTTCCACATCTGGCCTAAAAATGAATGTACTTTGCAGCGTAGGCAGACTTTGATCCCCAGCTCATCACTGCTACTTGTACTTTCATGACAAGAGCTACAAAGGAATTTCTCATCTTCTGCTCTGTGGGATGCAGGAGCAAGATATTATCCCACCTCTATAGGAGCAGGATTGATACACAGGGTAAGGGGAGAATAGGAAGGGACTACATGGCTCACATAATATCACAGCTTTGTTTGAATCCACAGTTAGACAAAGGGCAGCTGCAGGTGCGTCGTCAATCCTGAATAATTTCTTGATGGAGACTGAAGACTTTCAGCAGAGGAAAAGGGGATATCTGGAATGCATCAAAGCATTTTGTGGGAACACTCATGTTTTAACAAATAGGGGAGCAGTTGGTGTGATATCCCCTTCCTGGGAGCTGTATGTGTGATGCTGACTCATTGTTCTCCTACACTTCAGGCTCTGAGCAGATGTTTTCTCATGGGACAGCTGACATCATCCTTGAGGCCTGCACTGACTTTTGGGATGGTACCGATATCTACCCCCTCTCTGGCTCTGACAGGTGGGCAGCTTTCTCATTTGGGGCATTCAGGAGCTGCAGATGAAATGCAGAGGGAACCTGGTCACTCTGTTAAAATTCTTTTTGTGGTCCTTGTTAAGCTTTTTAAGAGCTTCAAGTAGGTTATGAACATGAGCCATCTCTGCTTGTAATTAATTGTTATCATAGCAATGTAACAGATTAGATTGCAACAAGCATTCAGTTGGATTGTAAGTGCAAGCCACTTCTTATGGTATCTGTTGGGATATTGTCCTCTCGTAAGTGGATTCTGACTGTACTGTGTAGTAGGACTGAATTATCATCAGGTCATGCTGGTGGCAGAGAATTTTTTGTTGTTTTTTGAGAAAAATGTGTTGTCTTACATGAAATGCAAAATGGTCACTTGTGCCTGAACCAGTCCACACAAGCATCACACCCTTGGAGCCCTGCTGCAGTATCTGACAGTGTGTGCTGTATTTTCATCTACAGGCTGAATTGCTGTTCCTGTTGGCTCAGCAGACCAGTAATGTTTAGTTTCACTGACTTTTCACATTGTTCTTCTAAATCTGCTTATCCTCAGGTGTGAAAAAACTCTCACTGATCCTTTTTGGAATACTGATCATGTTACAAGCAAATGAAAACTCTGATGTATAGTCTAATTTGTTACCTTTGTGAATTCAACTTAGAGAAGGAACCTTACCTTATTTCAGTGACTGAATATTGACTAAATACAGCTCCCGGGACTCAGACTCTGAAAGGGGATAGGAGAAAAGTCTGCAACTGCAACTATCTCTGCCATAGATCCTGTTGTCAGAGTTGTCAGTTCCCTCCTTGGTGTTTATCTCCTTACAGATAAATTATGTCTGATGAATTAAGCTTCTTCTGTCATGCAGTGAACTTCCTTGGAGTCATCTGGCAGCCATATAGAGCATATTATATTAAATAAGTGTGTTCAGAGAGCTCTGTGTTCATACCCATCAATCTGATGAGCAAACAGAAATATTCACCACGGCCCCTGTTGGAATATGTGTTCTTGTTGCCCAGCAGTGCCTGCAGCTTGGAGAATGCAGAAACAGTAGGGAAAGACTTTCTAGCCACTCTTCGTGGAAGACATTTTTCCAGATACATGGAACTACAGCATACATTGTCAGAAACATGGCACATTTTTGCTGACTTTGCTCTGTTTTTTCTCTCTTCCACATAGGAAGAAGGTGCTGGATTTCTACCAGCGAGCCTGCCTGTCGGGATACTGCTCTGCCTTTGCATACAAGCCAATGCACTGTGCCTTGTCCTCCCAGCTCAATGGCAAGTGCATAGAGCTGGTGCAGGTGCCGGGGCAGAGCGCGATCTTCACGTGCTGTGACCTCCCCGGGACCACTCCCATCAAACAGAGCAGCCGGAGGAATAGCTGGAGCTCAGATGGTATGTGTGTCTTCAGTCCTGGCTGTAACCAGATCTCCTGCTGGCCCAGGGGCTGGATCTGATCAGTTTAGAGCTATAAGAACATTGTTATTCGGAGTAGCAGATGGAAATTTGGAAGGAAGGGTTTCTGAAGTAGATGCGTTTTCAGAGAAAGTAACGATGTGGGAGCTGGTAGGGGTATTTCTAGTTAAGTTATTGAAGCTTGCAGAGAAATTCTTCTCCTTGTGGGAAGTCTGTTTCTAAAGCAGGCTACTGAGAGTCAAGACTTCTGGGTATTTCAGTACTTGGTTTGCTATTCAGCTGATTTTGTGGAAATCACATGTGATGGGCTTTTCAAAGGAATGAAATGGATTTTGTTGCTGTACTGAAGGAACTGATTCCCATTAGATGAACTATACGTGTCCTTCAGAACAGCAGTGGAAACTGAGAAAGAAGCACGTACCATTACATAAATCCAGGAGACTCTTTTGAAAAACCAGTCTTAACCTCTTTCTGCCTTGGTTTCCCAGTCTGTAAAATGTGGCTAGCGGGGTTTCCAACAGCTGGGGACAGTTGTGACTGTTTTCAGAACACTTTTGAGTCCCACCTGTGGCAAGCCTTGCAACTGTGTGAAGTGTTTTATTATTTTGTTCTTCATGCTGCATCCAGGCCCCATTTACCACAGGCTGATGTGGTGATGGTGAAGGAGGCCTGTCAAAGAGCCTTTGGAGGCTCTTTGGAAGTGTCTGCAGGGAACATGATTCAATTCCTTTGCATCAGCCCCTCATGCTCTGATGCCACTGTGCCTCAGCTAGACTCACCATGTTGTTTAGACACAGTAGGATGTGTTTAAAATGCACATATGAACAATATGCAGCACACATCCTTGACCTTTCTACCCAAATTCCTTGTGACTGATCCCTGCCTTCTGTTTTATCTTTTTCCTTTCCACGCTTGCTGTTTCCCACTTGTGTTCTTGGTCTTGTACGTGGGGATGTTCTGAAACCGCTTCTGTGACTGGGTATGCTGGGACAAATGGATGTCTCTTCATCCCTCCTCCTGTGTTTGTGTTCCTGCACTTTTCTGTGTCTGGATACCGTGTCCTTGGATGTCACCTTGGTGGCCTCCCCACCTCATGTCCTTTGTCTGATGCACACGTGGCCCCTCATGTCTCGATGTGATTGCGTGTTGTTTGCATGCCTGAAGAAGGGATTGGGGAAGTGATGGAGAAGGAAGACTGTATCCAGGCTCTGAGTGGACAGATCTTCATGGGAATGGTCTCATCTCAGTATCAGGCCCGCCTTGACATTGTCCGCCTCATTGATGGATTGGTCAATGCCTGCATTCGTTTTGTCTACTTCTCCCTGGAAGATGAGCTCAAAAGCAAGGTAAGCTGTCTTTGCTGAACCCCCTGACCTTGCATGGCCCCTCGTTGTCTGACTGGAGAGTTTAGCTCCAGTGCAATCTAAGGTTAATCTGATTCAGCCCACTAATGAGTCCAGAAGGTACCTGTGCTCCAGTATGGCATCAGTCTGCAGTGCTGTGGCCTGGGCAGCCACCCTAAAACCCTTTGTCTGCTCACCCACAGGTGTTTGCTGAGAAGATGGGTCTGGAGACCGGCTGGAATTGCCACATATCCTTAACACCCAATGGTGACGTGCCTGGCTCAGAGATCCCCCCCTCCAGCCCCAGCCATGCTGGCTCCCTGCACGATGACCTCCATCAGGGTGAGAACTGTGCCTTGGCCATTCTGAATGCCATGTGTTTCCTGGGTGGTCCTTTTAAACCCATTCATAGGTTCCTGTGTCCACACGTGACCCCTGATCCATCAGAGCTTTGAGCGCAAAACTGGATGGGCCTCAGGTGTGAGTGTGTGTAAGCGACAGCGCTTTGCGTTAACAGCCTTTCTAGCCAGCCAGTACCAAGTTTTTGGAAACAGACATCCTCCTGTGCACCAGCTGCCATGAGTTTATGTCCTCGTGAGTGCTCCTGGTTCTTGCTGGGGCCCTGTCAATCCACTGAAGATCCCTTGCCCTGTGCATTACTCTTTTTTTTGCCTGTGCATTACTTTTTTTCTTACTTCAACTGGGATTTCTTTATTCTCTTCCTCTAGAAGGACAGCAGAACAGATAAAGTATCATGTCTCAAAAGAGCAGAGACTAGGCTCACATATCTACCTCTGAACAGATTAGTCATCTAAAAATACTGCATTTTAGATGACTGAGTGGGAGATCTGAGTGTTGCTAACCCAGAAAATCAGGCCTCACGTTTCCTGGCTTCTGCAGCGCCACGTGCGTGTCCCACGTGGGTGGCACAGGGGTGGCAGAGGCAGGTTTGTGATTATTGTTTATGCTGCTTCTCTCTGCTCCAGTTTCTCGAGATGATGTGGAGGGGCTTCTGCTGATGGAAGAGGAAGGGCACTCGGATCTCATCAGCTTTCAGCCAACAGACAGTGATATCCCCAGCTTCCTGGAGGACTGCAACAGGGTGAGGGCCCCTTTCCCTGTACACCTTGTACTGTTGTCATGGTCAGGAGTGTCACCTCATTACTCCCAGAGGAAATTCCTCTTAGAAGCAGATTGACTGGTTTACATAGGGACTCCTGATTTCCCTCACCCTCTTCCAGCTTGGTTATCTAGAGCCTGGGAAATCTGGGATTCTCTTAGTTACTTTTGCTGAACAGCTCTTTGCTTTGGAGTTTAGGAATGGAGGTTACTACACATGGGGTAACCTTGAGAGCTGCATCTCAGTTCCTCTAGGTCCCATGGGCTGGGCAGGGAGTGGGAACATCCCCACTTTCCATGCAGACAGAAGAAACACTCTTTTCCAGCTGTGAGCCACAGACTGGTGCTGCCCAGTGGTCAGAGTGTGACAAGCCCTTCCTGCTTCATCAAGACCTCACACATGCTCAGGAGAGATTACAGGAGTATCAGAGATACAGATTAAAAAAAATCTATTAGGCCTGGTTTTAGAAAGCAAGAACCCTTCCTGCATTGCTGCAGGTTGATGTGGCTGCAATTGAAATAGATCCAGTTGCTGGGAGACAGCAGATGTGTGACTAGACTCTCCACACAGGCAAAAAGTCCTTAGAAATCCTTGAGCACAGGTTTGTTACGCTGACCTTACAAGCCCTAAGGGCAAGTGCAGGCAGTTTGGCAGGTCAGTGTAGAACTTTATCAGAAAACTTTTGACGGTGGCTCAGGAAAGCCAGTTCTGTCTGCAGGAACATGAATTTGTACCTGATCTTGAAGTTGCTTAATTCTGGGAGTCATCCTCATTTCAGCAGTTCCCTCTGAAATGCCTCTCCCTTACACTCCCTGCCTTATCTGTCCTTTCTCTTTTTCAGGCCAAACTCCCCCGGGGAATACACCAGGTGAGACCTCACCTGCAGAACATTGACAATGTGCCTTTGCTGGTGCCCCTGTTCACAGACTGCACCCCAGAGAGTAAGTGGCCTTTCCTACTCCTGTCCATTAATTCCTTCCCCAGCTTCTTGGTCTGGCTCATCCAAGTGTAGACGTGGGTGAAGGGAAGGGGATACATTCCAGAAATCTAGAAGGACATGCTGATATTAATTACCCTCTATTGCTACCTGTGGGGAGCCAGGTGTTAACTTAATTTTAGTGCAGCTGTTGCCCAGCTACTGAATTGGGCTGAGAACCACTCCTTTCAATTTGCATTCGTAAGAGATGCAAAAGTAAGGATCCGAAATGCTACTGCCTTTCATTAAATAAGTGTTATTAGTGTACCAGGAGACTTTGATCTCTGCTCACAACTGTTATATAACTCAGAAATCACTTCCCAGAAGAATTTTCCTTTGGCAGTTGCTGTTAACACCTTCTGCTGCTTTGCAGATTTTGATTGCAGAAAACAGAAAGGACAGAATTTCTCTCTCGCTCTCTCTGAGGTATTACTTTATCTAAGAAAGGGACTGAGTGCTCAGCTGGCTAATACCTGCCAAGTCTCCAGTAAAAGTGTGGAGCATCATTATGATTTGGCATTTTAGTACCTCTGGTCACAGTTTCCAGCGTGTCAATCACGGTCCAGTCTGCCTTCACACTTAGTGCTCAAATTTCCTCTCTCTCTCTTTGACAGAAGTGGCAGCTCCCCACTTGACCCAACCCCTCACTGTGCTGCAGGTCTCTGTGCACCAGGCATTTAGTGAAGGTGTTTACAAGGGAATCTGCAGAGGGGAGGCTTGGGGGTTTTTGTCTGGAGCATTCTAGAAAATCCATGTATACACAGAGAGAGCACTGTGCATAGAGCTACAAAACTAAAATCAGGTCAAACAGCAGCTTTGACTTAGAGGCCACGGGGATGTTGATAAACATGTTGATAAAGGGTAGAGGTGGTGGTGGGTGGGAGTGCAGGAACAGGGGCTGGCTCTGAGTATGGCTGAGTGTGGCACTGATTTTGGAGTGGTTTGTTACATTCCCTCTGTTCCTTTAGACTTGCAACAACACTAGTGATGTGCTGCTGAGCAGAGTCTGAAACACTGTATTTATTTTCAGTTTGAATGATTTAGGTTCATTTCATTTCTGCTGTTTTCTAACAAGACCATTTGATGCTGAAGCTGTTTCATGCACCCAGGCTATATCTACAGCTCTGGTCCAAAAAATGCAAATCTCTGGCTCACGGTACTCTGAACCACAGCTCAGTTCCTGCAGTGGCAGGTATACAGAGCACCTGGTCTGCAGTTCATTAACTATTTAATTGTGTGCTTTGACTGTGGATCTCCCTGTACATGACTGCCAAGTATCATTTGGGGTAGTTTTAAAAGATCTGTTAGTTACCCAGATTGGAAAGGATGTGAAACACTACATTTTTGTGTGCATAATGACATAACACACTATTGCTCCTTCTGTCCCTCTGCAGCCATGTGTGAGATGATCAAGATCATGCAGGAGTACGGGGAGGTGACCTGCTGTCTGGGAAGTTCTGCCAACCTTCGGAACAGTTGCCTCTTCCTGCAAAGTGATATCAGGTGGGGCAGAGTCTATTCATCCTCCATCTGCCTTTGCCTTGATCTTAGCAAGTACCCAGCCATGGGTCACACCACACCTGTGGATTGTGCAGGGAGATGCTCACAATTGCTCTGTCCATTTTTAACTGCATTTGTCTTCATAATGGAGATTTGGGGGTATTGGATGGGATGACTGCTTAGGGCCCTTGACACACAGAGGTATTTCCATATCTGAAAGGAAGGTACTCTCTTGCATGCTGGACTGTTGTGCCCCAACTGGCATTACAGATGCTTCCCATTGGGTGAAAGAGTGGAACCCCTCTCAATCAGCCGATTTGTTGACCTTGTGCCAAAAACTCAAATATGTTCATTATTTCTCTGTGAATAACTGAAATTCTAGGAGATTGATCCTAAATTCATGTCATAGCTCAGGCTTCTCTGCCTGAGCAAGGTATACAGAGCATGGCACAGCATAGTGTGACTTTCCAAGCTGGACTGCAGTGGGACAGTTACTACTGTGGAATGAGACCTTTCACCAACACCCCTGTGTTGTCCTTGCAGTATAGCCCTGGACCCTCTCTACCCATCCCGCTGCTCCTGGGAGACCTTTGGCTATGCCACCAGCACCACTCTGACCAACGGCTCTGAGGAGCTCACCCCGCTGCAGCTCTCAGGGCAGCTCAACAGCCTGCCCTGCTCCATGTCCTTCCGCCAGGAGGAGAGCACCAGCATCATCAGGCTCATAGAGCAGGTGAGCCAGGCAATCTCCTCTCCCCTCTGCAAGGAGCAGAGCCAGGAGCTCACACGAGCATTCTGCTTGAGGTGCCCACGGTGCTGCCAGAAGAAGCTTTGCTTGTGTCTCCTGGCTTTTGTTCAGGAAACACAACAGGGAGAATCTTCCTGCCTGGCCCTCCTGGTCCAAGGTGTAAGGGATGGTTTGGGAATGGTGCCTTGCGGCAACAGAACATGAATATTGTTCATCTGGATGAAGTATAATCTTGCAGAGATCCCTAGCCAGACAACAATGCAGTGTCAGGGAGACGTGTAACCCCAGAAAAGCCAAGAGTTTAAACAAACTTACCCCTTGGCTAAATTCTGCCTTTCCTTCAGAACATCTCCATGTAGGCAAGAGACCTTCCCTTTTTGCTTTCAATGTGTCCAGATCCTCTCCCCTCCCACTTCCCCTGCAGGCCACATGTTCTGCCCCTGCCTGCCAATAACTGCTCTTGGCTGGCAGCTGCTCCCAGCAGGGCTCTGAGGGCTTGTGCTTCCTTCCAGGCCAGGCATGCAACGTATGGGATCCGCAAGTGTTTCCTCTTCCTGCTGCAGTGCCAGCTGACCTTGGTTGTCATTCAGGTGAGTCCTGGCCTGGCTGGCGACAGTGTTTAGCTCAGAGGACAGGAGGGCTCACACGGATTTGTTTTGCTGCAGTGGGGCAGCCTCGAGAGAAGAACGTGGCCTTCAGTCAGGTTTACATAGCGCGTTTGGGGAAGTTACAGATGGAGACTTTGTGATCTCAGCCTGCACTGCCCCTGCTCCCTGACCCTCCTACATCTCCTTTTTCCCTGGAGACAAGCATCCCCCGCAGCTCCTGCCACGGGAACATATGGAGGGGCTGTGCAGTGGCAGCCCAGTTACCAGCTCATCCCAGTGTTTTGGGGGAAGACAGCAGCATTTTGGGTAAAAGTGTGTCCTAACACTGCTCATGCTCTTCACTCTGGGTTGTTTCTGTCCAGTTCCTCTCCTGCCTGGTGCAGCTGCCACCCATCCTCAGTACCACAGACATCGTGTGGCTCTCCTGTTTCTGCTACCCACTGCTCAGGTGAGTCTGTCAGGGTGGAATCTCCTCCCACCCCCCACAGGAGGCCCAGACCACTCCCTCGGCCTCACTGTGTCCATGCTAAAAGAAAGCTGACTTCACTCACAGCATGCTAAGAAGGCTGCAAGGATTATTCCAAGCATCTGCTTTGACAAGGTGCTTGGAAACAGTGACAGGAGCATTTGTGTGCTGTGTTAACCCCTGCTTTGTGTGATGGAAAGTCTGGGGTGTCAGGTGGAGGCCAAGGTACCCCAGGTGGTTTTTTCTCCCTCATACATTTGGAGGTCACTTCTCTCTCTCTCTGCACCTGCCACGAATAACACCTTTTACAGCATATGTAAAGAAAAGTGCCAATGCTTCAAGCAGTCTGAGTATGTTATTTGGGTTCAAGTGTTAGACACAGATAAAAGCACAATAGCTCTGGTGCCTGAATGCGTTACTGAGACACTTAACTTACCTTTCTCCAGTATCTCGCTCCTGGGCAAGCCTCCCCACAGCTCCATCATGACCATGGCAACAGGAAAAAACTTGACTTCCATTCCCAAGAAGGTAGGTGGCCCCTCAGATTTAAATTGTCCACACATTTTTGTCTTCTGTTTTGTCCCAGTGTTGATGCATAGCTGAGGCCCTGTGGCTTCCCAGCTCGCTCAGTGAATTGATCCATGGCATGAGCCAGGAAGGGAATCCCCTGTTCCAGCATGCCCAGAGGGCAGATCCTCAGTGCAGCATCTCATCTGTACTACAGCTTGTATTTTGCAGCCACGGATTCTCTGATGGTTCACGGGGAGGAGGTTGTACCAGTGACATGCACATGTCATCCTCCTTCCTTTCCCTTATTCACAGACTCAGCATTACTTCCTGCTCTGCTTCCTGCTGAAATTCAGCCTGACCATCTGCTCCTGCCTCATCTGCTTCGGGTTCACCCTGCATGAGTCCTGCAAAGGGGTGAACACCACCAGCCTCAACCTCACAGCCTGCTCCTCCATCATGCTGCACAGGTGAGGAACTGGCCCTGGAACACACATCCTACTGCTCCAGCCCTTTCCATCGAGAACTGATTCCAATCTTCTAACAAGCTTCAGCCTCTTCCGTGACCCACCAGGGCTGGGTGCTCTCCCTGTAGTCTTGACAGCTACATCAGTGCCCACTGTCACCTCCTGGTACCAGGACAGCCTGAGCTCACACAGATCCCTCAGCTGTTAAAGGAGGACACGGCCCTGGTGGAAACAGATCAGACAGTTAAGTGCCCACTGTTGACTTCTTTCCTCTCATTCACTAGCAATGCTGATGGTGCTCCTGACTGGTTTGGGACATTTTCCAACGCTCTCCTGATAGCCCAGAAGCTCACAGCTGGCCTGATTGTTTTACACACAGGTAAGTCCCTGTTCCCAGAACCCCATTCCCTGCTCTGGGGGAAAACTTGCGTCCTCTGTCTCCTTCTTTGCCCCCTATGCCAGAGCACAAACTCCCTGATAGAAGCAGACACTCCAGTGGCCTCACAGCACAGGCACAAATTCCCCTGTCTCACTAAACATTGCCCTGGCAGATTAAAGACAACACCCTCAGAACTGATTCTGCTTCCTACCAGCCTGGTGAAGTGCTGGTTCTGTCCAGTCTCGCCAGCAGAGCCAAATCCCTTTTGCCTTCTTGAAAGTTAGTAGCAGCACCTGTAGCTCTCAAAAAATATTCCCTGCCTCAAAAGTGTTTATATCCCTGCTGCTATTTTGTGAAGTACCCTATTGCCTTCCTCTGAAGGGCACTGGTGCAGCTGTGACTGTTTAAGAGCTGGAAGCCTTTTTAAACCCTCTGGAAGAGTGTGCAGCCAGCTCCTGGCTGACCCTCATCACTTGCACCCATTGCCTGGCAGAGTAGGTCCAGCTGCTCCCTGAGGGCTCTGAAAGGCCTCTGCTCCCTGTCCCTCATGTCCCATGGTGCTGAGCAGAGCATTGTGTGTTGAGATGTGCAGGTGTCCAGTCCAACAGAAATGCTTCCTGATTTGATCTCCAGCTTTGGAGAGAGTGGGTTACAGTACTTTTATGCCCCTCAGACAGCACTGAGGCAAGGCAGGGGTGCTTTGCCTGGCAGCTGTTTGGAAGAGCCCAAGTGAAAGCTGAGCAAATGCTCAGTCCTGTGCAGACTGCTCTGGGGTCTCTGGCTAAATCTCTCTCTGGGCTGGAGCTTTCCTCTGGTGCAGCCCTGGAATAAGGGCATGCCCACCTGTCCCACTCCCCAGACCCAGGCCTTTGCCTGCTCTGTTTTAGCTCCTCAGGCTGTGAACCGACCTCACAGTGAATAGCTGTGTGCAGTACAACCGCTGCACTGCCCCACCTGCATTCCGGGGACTTGGCATTGCTGTGAGGAGCCTGGTCTGAAAGAGCCTTGAATGGAAGGTTGGTTCCAGGGACGTGAACCCCATATCCCTTAGGAGTAACAGGTGTTGATGTACCTTGTAAAGTGCTGTATCTGTGTGTGATGCTAAATAATCCCTTTTTCTCTGCAGTGTTCATATCCATCACCCACGTCCATCGCACCAAGCCCCTGTGGAAGAAGAGCCCCCTCTCCAACCGGTGGTGGACACTCACTGTGGCTGTTGTGTGAGTACCTCCAGGCCCTAGGGAGGTGTTCCAGGATGCTGGAGCAAGGAGGGCTCCAGGCCTACTCCACCACCAGTTTGCTGGTGCTGAGGAGAATAAAGTACATGGCAATTGATCTCCACTGCTGAACTGGTGAAGGGTCTCTGTTGTGAGTGTTTCATCTGGGCCTGAACCCTGATCTGCAGATCCTGGGAAGCTTGTCAGGTGTGCTGAGATTTGCTCTGTCTGTTTTTAATCTTAGATTGCTGGGGCAAGTGGCACAGACTGTGCTGGACCTGAAACTCTGGGAAAACCTCAATTCTTCTTTGACCTTTAACCATGTCTCCATCTCTCCGGTGTCATGGCTCCTGGGTTTTCTTTCCTTGGTCCTTGTGGTTATCATCAATGAGATTGTCAAGCTGCATGAAATCAGGTATGGGGGTTGAAGGGCGGATGGGGAGAAAGTGCTGGAGCCTCCCTCCAGCCTGGCCTTGAGCTGCAAAACAAAATGATGCCCAGGGAACAGGGTGGGGAACAAAAAGGAAAAGTTGATTGCATTGTGTAAATCACCTGGCTATTGTGTCCAGGCCCACGTTCCACCTCCCAGGGAGGAAGCGCAGGGAAGGAAGGAGGGTCAGAGAAGGGCAGTGGCAGTGATTGGGAGCAGGAAGGGAGAACAAAATTTCCTTATCTCAAACCAAAGGGAGGGAGAGAGCCAAGGTCTATGCAACACCAGTATGGAATTGGGGAGGGCTGTTCTCTCCATCTTGTCCCATGAGGACAAAGAGGTATTGAATCACAGCAGAGGAAATGTGCCTTCACACAGAGCCTGGACTGTGAGACTCGTTTTCACGGGAAGTGACTGAAGCCAAGAATGAGTAGCAGGCAAAGTGACTGGCTGTTCTTCCCAGCACAGGGAGCAGCCGGAGCTGGGAGTCAACGCTAATGAACATTGATTCAGGAAATGGGCTGGAGAGGAAAAGCAGCGGGGATTACAGGGAGCCCTGATGGGGATAGAGACACCACCTCAGTTCCTGGGAAGGCTTTCTGGACCTTTCTGTGCTGCATCTGGTGTCCCTGGAGATGGGATTTAGCTGGATGGGGTAGGACTGAGATGATGGGTTGCTCTCTGGATTTGATTCCCCTCCCAGGCTACCACAGGGCCCAGGCCAGGGGCTTCCCTGCTTCTTGGGGCTGGCAGCTTAGGAATGGCAGTGGGGCAGTCTTGCCTTTCACCCCTCCACATACTGACTCTCTTCTTTCTTCTCCAGGGTCCGTGTCCGTTACCAAAAGAGGCAGAAGTTGCAGTTTGAAACCAAGTTGGGGATGAATTCGCCATTTTAAAAGCACCCAACTCAAGTTCCCTGGAGCCAAGGCCAAACAGCCACTGGGAGAGTGGCTGCACCAAAGGCTCGGGGAGTTTCCCTCACACATGCAAACCAGACAGCCTCCTGGCAAAACTACATCTGCACCTTCCCGGGCCCCAGGCAGGGATCCCCCCACAGGTATGCCAGGTATCCCCTCCCCAGCCTGCCAGGTACCCTCACAGGAGCCTGCAAGCTCTGGTGCCTGTTCAGGCTGCTCTTCCTTTATTTATTTATTGCTAGAGGTATTTGTTAGTATCATGGTGATGCTAAAATGAAGCGACTCCTTTCCTCTTTGTGAGCAGACGGGTTTCCTGGGCCTGGCAGGAGAATCTGGGACCAGGAGGGCTGCTGAAGCAGGAGAACTCTATTGAAACCTGTTTCGGTTTTCCATCTCTGCCTGCTCTCCGTGTGTTCGTGCCTGTGCATGCCCTCCCCGCCTCCCTGCCCTGTGTCCTGGGGCAAAGGAGCTACCTCTGTTGCAGTCCCAGGAGTGCTGGGAGCTCACATTCCCGAGGGGACAGTGGGAGGGGTCTCTGGACAGCCGGGCTGAGCCAGCCCTGCCCTCTAGTGTCGTTGTCACAGCCATGTGCTGGCTGTGTCAGAAGAGGGATGAGACAGGGCTTTGGGAAAAGCTGCCTGTGATCCTCTGGTCTGATGCAGAGGGACGGCAGCTCTGCCTGCCTGCAGGGAGCCAGCATGGCTCAGCTTCCTGCAGCCCTGTTGAACCAGCTTTTATCTTCTTTAACAACCCCCAGAGAGGTTTTATAGCTGTTCTCCTGTTTGTGATCCGAATTGCTGTTCTGCTTCAGTAATGTGCCTGCTTGAGAGAGCCACAGCTCCAGATAAAGCCTGAGCCCTGCCTATCCCACCCTAGAGGGAGGGGATGTCTTTCTAGGCAGGATATCTGCAACTTGCAGTTGTGACTAATACAGAGCTGGTGAATGGCCCCTTTCCCAATCCTAGGATTGTGCTGCATCCAGTACTTGCTCTCCAAGGCACAGGGAACCCCCCCCCAATCATGTCTGTCTGTGATAGTGCTGGGAAGTCTCTCCCCTCCGTGCTAATGCCTTCACACAGAACCACAGAATGGTTTGGGTTGGAAGAGGCCTTAAAGCTTCTCTTGTTCCACTCCCTGCCATGTGCAGGGACACCTTCCTCTATCCCAGGTTGCTCCAAGCCCTGTCCAACCTGACCTTTAACAATTCCAGGGATGGGGCAGCCACAACCTCCCTGGGCAACATCTGCTCAGTGTTTTTCTGGAGGTCTCTTCTTTTGCCTGGGGGGACCCTCCCCTGAGGGCTGCAGCCAACCATGATCTGCCCCAGTGCAGCACACAAGCTCCTGAGCTCTGACCAGACCCCATCTGTACTGGGAGCACTGGTGCTGTTGTGGGCTTACAGCCAAGGGCCACACAGGAGCACACAGGCTTGGCTGCCAGAATATTTGCAGCTCATGGAGATGTTGACTCTAGTTCTAAACACTGACTGAAGCTGGTAAATCCTGGCCCTGGTTTTGGTCCCAACATTAACACTACACTATTTGGCTGTTACTTCCCCTTTGGTACCCGAGATTAACAAGTGGCAGCTGGTCCCTCCTGGGCAGGCAGGGAGCTGGCTGGAACCCCCAAGCTCTGCCCTGCTGCTCCACCTTGTCTTCCTCACTTTTCAGCATAACCAGAGAGCACGGACACGGCTGAGTGTCTCTAAGCAATACCCTCACCCTGCTGTGGGGCTGGTAGAGGAGCAGAGCTGGTTACAGCCAACCCCTGAGCTCTGGGGACACACTGAGAATGCTGGAAGGGGGCAGCTGGGGGCGTTCCAAACCCTGGACCCAGTTCCTGCAGCTGGGGGGCAGATGTGGAGATCCCGTCCTGGCAGGATTGCACGGGATAGGGAGCCAGCAGCTCCCTGGGGAAGCACAGGGCTGCTCCCCTGCACCACAGCAGTGTCTGCCCACCTTTGCCAGCCAGGCTGGACTGTGCCCTCACTCGCCTGGCACCTGCAGGGCTCAGGGAGAACAGGCTGCATCTTTCTCAGCCTCAATTCACTAAATGCCAGCTCCAGATCTGTGACACCTGGCCCCTGAGAAATCAGCTTTGCTTCCCAATGCCAGGGTCGGATCACAAGTGGGGTACGATCTCCTCTGTGTCAGAGCTGAGCTGGAGTCAGAGGCAGCACAGAGCTGCTCCCTGCTGTCCCAGCTTTCCCCCCACCCAGACCTCAGCTCTTGCCCTGTGCCATGAACTGTTGTAGGTGATAAAAGGCAGCAGATTCCAGGGCTTCCTGCTGGCCACACCTTCTGCTGGAGGAGGCACCTTCAAGGTTTCCTCCTCTGGGTGATCACAAATGTTTATTTTCCTGCATCCTCCTTCCCCTGCTAGACTTGGAGGGAGCTAAAGTGTATGAATGGAGCCTTTTGGACGGTCTTGCCTGTGCCACCCTTCCCTCAGCCACTGAAGTGTCCAAGGGTCAGAGTGCACGGCTTCAGAAGGAAATTTCCTACATCAAGATGGTTTTAAATGCTGTATATTTTATATTAAATTTTTTGGGATGTATGTAAAAATATTTCATTTGTATTAAAACTTGTAAATTGTATAAAAAAGAAAAAAAAGAAACAAACCCAGACCCACAAGCATCCAGTATATGAATGGCAATAAATGATTGTCTTGGATAACACACCCGAGAGTGGGAACAAGTTTGCACCCAGCAAAGCAAGGAGGTAAAAATGTCTGTGGCTGCTGGGGTCACAGGGTATGATTTTCCTGTTGTAGGGACACAGCCTCAGAGCTTGATGCTCCTGGGATCCAGTTCTGGCTTTTTTCCCAGTTTCTGCTCAGCTTTGGGCAAATCTGTCCATCTCCGAATGCCTCTTCCTCCAGAATAAGTTTGCTTACCTGGTGGTTTCCTGGATCCCGGGTTTCAGTCGAGGCTGGTGGCACGGTTTAAATCCCTCTGGATGGATGAAAGGTCGGGGTGAGCTGAAGAGGCTCTGGGAGCACTGGAGACAAGCAGTGGTGGGATAAGGAGGCCTGGGCTGCTTGTCCTGAGCAAAGCAGGCCCTGGGGTGACTGGCCACACTCTGAACAGGCAGGAGGAGGGAGGAATGCTCTGCCTGGCACAGGTGTCACATGGGCAGAGCTGGGCACTGGGACACCAGCGCTGTCACCACGTTACTGCCGTGGCGGTGAGACTCACACTGAACATTAACCTCACCGGAGGTGACTGGGACTCACCAGGGGAAATTATCTGAGGAACCCTGGAGCACTCCCCTGACAGGATAAAGCTGAGCCTCAATGGACTTCAAGCAGTAGGAGACAGGCTTGTGCCATTTGACACAAAGGACACAACTAGGCAAAACTATCAAAAGGGTAAAATATGCCCCACTGTTTAATAGAATTTAGTCTTAATGGATGTTAGTGGAAAACAAAACCATGATTAACACAAACAGAGCAGATGGTTTAAAATCTGTTGTCAGTCTGGTGATTACACGGGCTATTTTTTCCCCTCACTGTCTCGCTGCACGGAGCAGGTGCAGCTGGGGTCAGTTAGTCCCAGTTGCAGTGTACATAACTTACACGCCATACAGTAGCTTCAAAATAGAGATCTAGAGCTCAAAAAATAGGCATTCTTCTGCAAAATCAAATGTTTAATTCCCTTATTGACAATGAGAGCAGCGTTGTGCTGCCCTCAGGTGGCTCAGACAGCGGCAGCTCCACCCCAGTGTCCTCTTATCCCTGACCCAAGACTTGCAGTTCTGGTTAGTAAATATATATAATAAATCACATTTAAAATATATACATTGGCCTTTAAAAAAGAAACATTTACAGTTTATCAACATTGGAAAAAGAAATAACTGGGTTTGTCCCAGGTTGACTCATGAGAGTAAAAACCAGTTTTAAAAGGTTTCTGTGAACCTCTTGATAAAGTGCCACTGGTTGTAGCTATTTGAAAACATCATGTTCATGACGTGGCACTCAGACACGGGCAGTGGATACACTCAGTGTGGAACCGAAATCAGAGCCAGGGAAGAAATGTCTTACCCGCCTCACATTGACCTCAAGTCCCGGCCAACAACAGGATTTTAGGTTTTTTCAGGGCTTTCTGTCTTTGCTTTTTAGCCCAGAAACCAGGCTGGCACCTCTTGCCTGCCTGGCCCACAGCACAGCTGCCCTCAGGAGCAGAGACCCTCAGGAATGTTCAGGTGGGCTTTGCTCCTCTTCCCATGCAACAGCACAAGGGGCTGCAAACAGTCCAATCCAGCTGCAAACTCCCAGCAGGACTGGGAAGCAACTGCCTTCTCAGCCACCTTCTCCCTCTACAGTTTGGTTTTGCATCGTCTTTTNNTTTTTTTTTTTGAAAAGGGAAATATGTGGATTTTTCTTTCCCTTTGTTTGGAATTTTTGTAGCAAATGGCACTTCAGTACAATCTTCGGTTCCCTTCTGGTGCTCCGATGCTTTCATTTGCTTGGCATGCCGAGCGCGAGCCAAGTTCGGGGCTCTTGGACATATTTAGCCATGCACTACTGAGCAGATCCTGCGAGAGAAGTCTGTCTCGGAGCGATGCAGCCGCTCCTCCCGCCTGGATGCAGGGAGCTCTCGCTGCCGTTCCCCCGCTGCAGCCATGGGCTGTGGCCGCATCAGCGCGTGGGAGCTGCTCCCGAGCCGAATTCCCCCGGTGCATCCAGGGTCAGCTCCCCCGCCGGGCTGCAGAGCTGCGGGGAAGGATCACGTCCCAAACGCTGCTACTGTTGAACAATGCTCACGGCGGGGTTTGTGCCAGCAGCTCCCCACAGGGAGGGGCACTGGGAAAAGGGACTGTTTTCTCCCAAAAAAAGGGATAAGGGAGGGGAGAAAAAGATTTAAAAAGCATTAATCACACTACTGCTTCACTCTGGAAGGACTAGCGTGGTGGTTTGTGTAGGCACAGTGTTGGCAGGGGGCAAACTCCATTGAGCAGCACGATCCAGACAGACTGGCCCAAATTCCCAGGTTTTTGGCACTGCCATCACTATCCTCATCACTCTGGGAAGGGGCAGGAAGGCTCCCATGTCCGGCAGGGCCGTGGCAGAGCATCCGCTGCTCCGCAGGCTGTGCCAGCCCCATCTCAAGGGGTCTGTGGGTCCCGCTGGAGGGATTTCGATCCACTTGGATTTCACGCTGGCTGACGCTGACGCGTTTGGAAAAGCGGCAAATAAAGCAGAAAGGTTCCTTCTCGCCAAATTGCGACAAGCCCTGTCTTAGCTGTTGTCAGGCCTGGCCGGGGCTGGGGCTGCTCAGTGAATCGCCAGCTCGGTGGTGGCTGCCCAGGGAGGTCTCTCCTGTGACACATTGTTGGCAGGGGATAAATAATAAGAGGCAGGACTCAACAATGCAGCGGGGAAAGAGAAAGGTCCCTTGTGGAGGCTCCTCAGCTCTGTGCAAGGGAACGAGGGCTTCTCTGTGGCCTCCAGGACTGCATGTGCAGCTTCTCTGGGCTCTCCTCGTGCTGCCAGTCTGGTGGGAAATGCTTGACCCCCTCGGAAACTGGCCCAAGGCCACGCTGGCACGTGTGACACAAGAGCCAGGGGTGGGCAAAGAGGGCAGCTGTGTTCCCAGGCGCAGTGCAAAGTGCGGGCAGAGAGGCAGGCGGCTGGAGAGACATGCAGGCACCGCTCGGCGCTGGATCCACTCTTCCCCCATCACAAGGGGCACTGGTAGAGCAGCCAGAGGCAGGGAGGGGAAGGAGGGAGCAAGCCTCAGTCCAGCATTGCATCCAGCTGGTCGGCCAGGTCGTCGAACATGTTGCTGATGTCTTCCAAGATGTTCTTGGCTGAATGCACGGTCCCAGGGCGGCTGGGGAAGACAGGGAGAGAGTCAAAGCACTGCCCAAAGGCTGCAGGTGCTGATGGGGAATGTTTGGTGAGGCTGGACCCAACCCAGCAGCAGGAACTTAGCACAGACCTGGGTTTGAGCACGTGTGACCTGTGTGGTGCAGGCACGATGTGCCCATGCACAGCCCTTCTCCTGCCCTCCCTGGGACCTTCCCAACCCCGCCTCAAGGGGCCCAGCCCCAGCATTTCCCTCACCTCTCTGCCTCCTCCACTGTGATTTTCTTCTCTGCTGCCTGCAGCGTGGCAGCCAGGCTGCAGTTGGTCTGCTCCAGCTGCTGCTGGGCCAGGTTGGCCCCTGGGGCAGCTGCCAAAGGCTTTGCTGACACCTTGCTGCCCGTTTCCAGCGTCAGTGAGCCGGGACCGGGCAGGGACCCAATCACATCCGGCACCGCCTCGGTGGCCGCCCAGGGAGCAACAGTGTGGCGGGAGGGCTGCAGGACCTGCTGGTAGATGGTCTTGGGTCCGGAGAAGACGAGCTTAGTGGATGCCACGGAGGTGTGCTTGGCAGGGACATCTGCAAAGGAAGGGGACTCATGGTAGGTGGTGACACAGGTCCTCCTCACCTCCCACACAGACACGGGAGGGAGCCTCACCACCACCTTGGAGACAGCTCCACAAACCCCCATACCTGGAGTGGGTGTCCTCACCACGGCTGTGCCGACCAGCTCTGTGGGGCTGGGGGCTTTGGTGGGGCTTGGGGCCTTCTTCATCCCTTTCTCCAGTGACAAGATGCTTTTCTCTATCTCAGCAATCCTGAACTCCACGCTGTCATCGTCAAAGGCATCCCCGGCCAGTGCGGGCCGTGGTGCCGGTGGCAGGGCGGGGGGGTCTGCGATGCTCACGGCTTGGGCCTGGGCATACTGGGGTGTGGGGGTCCCCCCTGCCTCCACCTGCCCCGCCATGCTGAACGCCTTCAGCACCGCCTGCAGCGGCTCCCGCTCCCTGAAGCGCGGCCGGCGCTTCACCGTGTCCGACTCGGTGAGGTTGAACTCCAGAATGGGTGGCTCCTTGGTCACAGTGGGGGCTGCTGGCTCCTTCCCAGCGGAGCCCTGGGGCTCTGCCAGCTGGGAACCAGGCTCCGTGTCCAGCACGGCGGTGTCAGCCTTGGTATGCCCGCTGGGCTTTGGCCGCTGTTTGATGGTTAAATTGCCTTCTTCTGCAAAGGGGATGCACTCACTGGAGCTGTTCTGGGACGATGAAGAGGACACCTCTGGCTTGGCCTCCTCCTCTGTGTCTGAGCAGGCATCCTCCCGCTCACCCTGCGCAGCCACCTCTGTCATAGGAGCGCTGGGCTCACTCACTGTCCGTCTCCGTGGCTTGCCGCTCTCAAAGGGGTCCCTGCTACCATCGGAAAGTGTGGCACTGCTGGTGTCACCACCATCGTGGGACTCCTCACCCACATCTTCCCGGGGGAGACAGTCCTGAGTCAGGTGGAGCGGTTTTGGGGCCAGGAGGGGCTTGGACGGACTCGCACCTGGTGTTCCTTCCAGCGCGGCCGCCAGGCTCTTCACTGTCCTGCCACGGCCGGCATCACTGGGGGCGGCACCTGTGTCAATCACATCATGGGGGGCCGCGGGCTGCCGCTCAGCGTTGGGGGGCTGCTCACCATCTGCCTCGGCAGCGAGGGCACTGGACACGGAGCTGAGGCGCTTGGGAGGCGGCGGCGGAGGGCCCTTGCGCTTGGCCCGGATAGCGAAGGACTGGCTGCGGGTCACCTTGGCATCCGCCTGCAGACAGGCCCGCGGCATCTGGCTGCGGCCCGGCCGCCGCGTCAGCGTGGCGTAGGAGCCCAGGGTGCTGCTGGGGGCCCCCTCCTCCTCCTCGTGCTCCCCGTCCGACAGCGCATAGCGGTTCAGGCTGTGTGAGCGCTTCTTGTGTTTCAAGCCTTCGCCCCCATTGTGCTGCTCCCCAGCCGTGGGGGCTGTGGCGGGTGGCTCCGTGGGGCCACACTGGCTGTGCAGGTAGGAGAAGCCTTTTTGGGCTGACGTCTGCAGGCTGCTCTTCTGTCCAGGGGAGATGGAGGGGTATGGGTGTGCCACGGCCTTGGGCTGCTCTGCTCCCAGGACAGACGGGACCGTTGGGGATTTCAGGGAGACGTGTGGGTACATGAAGACGTAGGGGGCTGTTCCTTTGCTGGGAGTCTGGGGAGGAGTACAGGGAGTGACTGCTGGAGTCCCGGCTCCTTTCTGAGCCACGGGCCGGGTGTACTGATCCGTGCCTTCGGGTAGGTTCCTCTCCTTGAGAGGGCTGCCCCCGCTGCCATTGGCAAAGCCATTCAGCCCCTCGGGGGACACGAGCTTCCCGTAGGGCTCAGGGCTGGGCCGGCCCGGCAGGCTGGCCGGGCTCTCCTTGCTGCGGGGGGGTGCAGAGGACTGCCCACTGCTGCTGCTCTCGCCGCTGCCCAGGCTCTCCTGCGAGGGGCTGGAGAGGCGCCGGGACAGCACGTTGTCCTGCGAGTGCCCCGAGCCCCGCGACCGCACCCCGATGCTCTCCTGGCTCCGTGACATTGCCTGGCTGCTCTTGATGCCGAGTGTCTCGTGGCAGCTGTTGGACATGGCCGTCTGGAGCTCGTAGCTGAGCTCGCTGTCCTGGAAGGTCGTCATTTTGGGCGTGTGTGGGGACTGGCACTCCCCGTTCTCCAGCGACTCGATGGTGACAATGTCCAGGGAACCAGGGACTTTGCGTCTTGCCAGAGTTGCTTCTGCTTGGTTGAGGCTTTTGCGGAGGTCTCTGAGCTTCTTGACAGCCAACATGATCTTCTTCTGGTGGCCTGCAGGAAGGAAGGGGACATCAGGTCAGCTCCAGCCCCCAAGGCCTTTGTTTCCTGGCCAAGAAGAATAGTAGTTTTGTCACACACTGGAGCAAAGACCTCGGGGTTATCCAAATCCTGCCTATGGGAGGAGACAAACTACTACTGGCATCTACCTGGCTGGGCCCAGCTCCAGCTGGCCAAGGAGAGTTCTTAGAGACAGCCAGGAACTGCCCTTTCCGGGTGCTCAGGACATGCCTGCACCTCCCAGCCTGAGGGAGAACAGGGCGGGGGCACAGACCTGGATGGGAAACTTGGCTGCCCTGGGCCACCCCAGCATGGCAGGAGGGACTCACCCAGTTTGTTGATGCCAATCTCTTGCAGATCCTCCCACGTCAGGTCCGTCACGATGGTGATGGAGTCGTAGCCGTTGTTCACCAGCTTTTTGTGGTACTGGGGCAAACCAATGGCACTGAGCCAGTCCATCAGGTCAGCCTGGAAAGAGCACGGAGCCGCTGCCATGAACATCAAGGAATGGGAAGCACCTTCAGCATCCCCTCCCTGCCCCTGCCGAGGAGACTGTGTTTTTAGGGTGTCTCTGACTGCTTTAAAGCAGTCAAAGCCATTGCAGTGTGTATTTACTTACAGACCCCATCCTGTCCTATCCTGGGGTCAGACAGCTCTGAGAAAAAACCTGGAAAAAGGGTGTGACCAAAGCCTTAGTGCCAGGGACTCACCGGGATATAGTTGGGCAGCCACTCAGCAATGCTGAGCTGCCCGATTTCCGTGGAGATCTTTTTCCTGTGGCCTGGTTTGGTCACGCCAATGGCTGTCAGATCCTAACGGGAGCAGAGTGGGGCCGGGGTCAGCAGTGGCTCAGGGCGCTTGGGGCAGTGGGTACCCACTGCTGGCAGCTCGGGGTGGGGAAGGACCTGCCTCACCTCCGGGGTCATGCGGCTGATGGTGGGGACGTCGTAGCCGGCGTTGAGGAAGTTGACAGTGTACGACTCCAGCTGGAACTCACGCAGCCAGTTGTAAATGGCTTCTGCATCCTGGGGAGAGGACGGACACAGAACAGCCCCTGATGGTGGCTGCAGGGGCTGGAAGAACCTGGCTGCTCCAGGCAAGATGACAGGATCTCCCTGGACAAGACCCACTTGTCCCCAGTGTCCTCAAGACCCAGTTCCCTGTGTCCCCGGTGCAGTGAGAGCTGGACTGAGTGCCCCAAACATGGCCCTCTCACTCAGCACACCATTCTCCAGTTGTCCCAGTTACCTTCCCCTCGAGGAGCTGCTCAGGACGCAAGAACTGGTGGGAGAAGACCCTGTCTCCAGGGGGGCAGCTGCTTGGGGTCTGGAGGCCCTGTGGCCCTGGCAGAAAGGAGACAGGAGAACTGTCACAGGGGCACTTAAACAGTGAACAGGCCCTGGGGCTGGGGGGACAGCTGTCCCCAAGGCCCCATGGATTTGGGACAGCCCTCACCTGCCAGGGAGGTCCCATTGCGTGGCTCTGATCCTAAAAGGTGTTGCTGGAGGTCATCACCAGTGGAGGGCAGAGGCTGAGGGAGAGGAGGAGTGAGTGTAGGAAGGATCCCGCTCTGGAGACCAGCTTTGTCACACCCCAGGAGCAGCGTGGGAGACCCCATGCTGAGCTGCTGGGCACAGCTTCACTCAGCAACAGGCTGGCCTCCAGCAAGAGATCTGGGCAGGATTTGGCCCAGGGTCTTTTATTATCCTCTCAGGTGACACAGCACATGGTGGAGATGCTGTGTGATGCCAACAACAGCCTCCAGCTCCACTCAAAAAGGCCAGCTGTGCTGTGGGGGACAACTGGAGTCCCCCCAGGAGCATTTCCCTGCTGAGTCCTGGCAGCAAGTAGGTGTTTGGTGTAGGATACTCAACTCCAGCAGCCCCTCCTTTGCTAGGAGGGGGCATGGAAGGGGATGGGGCTCCATCACCAGCTTGAGCCAGCACAGGGAAGCAGCACAGGGGAGCAAGAGCTGGTGCTTACCCTGGCATTCTCAATGAGGATACTGGTGCTCTGCCCATTGGTGCCCTCGGTGCTCTGGCCGCTGCCGGCGCTGCGGATGCTGCCGATGCTGCCCTCACTGCCCACGCTGTTCCTGTCTCCTGCTGCTCGGGGCAAGCAGGGAGCCCATCAGCAGCACCCCAGGATCAGGGGTGACACAGGGCACAGAGGTCCCCAGCAAGGACCCGTGTGCCAACACAGTGATGCCAGTAAAAACAGTCTCCCACAAGATCCCTCCGGCCACAGACAATGCATCATTTCCCTCCCACCTCCCAGCACGCACAACACAGACAAGGTGACCTGGGCTGGCAAGGGACACACAGAGGGCTGAGACACAGGGAGAGAAGGGGCTGCTCTAAGGGCTCCCCCAAACTCCCTTTTCCTGCATCTGCTCCCTCTCATCTGGCTGCTTCCCCATGGAGAGGTGGGAGGAGAGGCTCCCCCTGTGCCCCCGCCCAGGCAGGGCTGGGAACAGGCGAAGGTCCCCAGCCCCTCTCCCTCCCCAGGTGCTCCCCTGACCTGAGCTGTCAGGGCCTGGGGCCGTCCGGGTTAGGGTCAGGTGGCCAAAGGCCGCTGGGCCGTTCGGGGCTGCCGGGTGTGGACACTCGTCGGGGAGGTGCTGCAGCCCCCCAGGGGGGGCCAGGAGGGCCCCGGGGGGACCCTGGCGCTGCTGCGCGGGTGCCACGCGGGGGACAACCATGCCTGCATTCAAAGACAAAACACGTGTGGTCAGAGCTCATGCAGGAGGCGGTGGGGGGGGGCAGAGCTGAGCCACAACCCCTGGATTAGTATTCCACTCGTGGCACACCCCCTGAGTCCTTCCCTTCCCCTCTAGCTAGTCAGGGCTGCAGGGCCTGTCCAACAGGAGGTGCTGGGATGGCTGGGAAGGTTTCACATAGGGGACTGTCCCCAGCATGCCCAGGATGGCCACTGACCTGTCCGCTTACTGATGACTTCAGCAATGGAAGGGGGGAAGTACCCGACCCGGTCGGTGCCTTTCTGAGCGTCGTGGATGTGCCCCTTCCATCGGCCATCTGGATGCTGCTCCAGGACCTGCCATGGGACAAGAGGGATGGGGCTGGTACCTGGGGCCATGGTGGGGCAGGGGGATGGGGAGCAGAGAGCAGCCTCACCGTGATGATGTCTCCTGCTCGGACATTGAGAGCAGTCGGGTCATGGAGGTTCCAAAAATCCTTCAAAGCTCGGACCTTCAGGATTCCTGATGCCTCTGAAGGCAAGGGACAGAGGAAGAAAGAAGGTGCCAGAGCGTAGAGAGGAAAGACAGGAGGCCAGGGAGGGCAGAAGGAGAATGCGAGAGCAAGGAGAGGAGAGAAGAAAACATTAATAATGCAGGAAGGACTCGATCCCCAGATACTGCCCCATGTGTAGGATGGGGGCACATGTGAGAGGGGACTGAGATGCTAGCACTGGTTTAGGCTGTTCAGGAGCACTGGGAATCCAGGCAGGTCCCAGGGGGAAGAAGCCCCTCTCAGTGCCATCCCAACCTCACCTCTCAGCAGCTGCTTGATGTCCTTGCTGGCGTGTGAGGTGGTGAACTGGTTGACGATGTCCAGCGCTGTCTGGTTATAGGTGTTCCTGATGTTCACGTCGACGCCGCCCTGCCCAGGAGGAGACGTGGTCAAGGCCAGATCCCTCCCTGTCACCAGACCCAAGGGAGGCAAGGGACCGAGGGGAAGGGGTGCTGAGTGACCCCCATGGGCTGTCCCCCCACGCAGCCCCGTCCCCGCCGCGCTCACCGCCAGCAGGAGCCGCACCACCTCTGTCTTGCCGTAGAGCGCGGCCTCGTGCAGGGCTGTGCCTGTCTTTGTCTGCTTGTTGATCTCGATCCCAGCCTTCAGGAGCTGCCTGGTAGGAAGGAGGGAGAGGTATGAAAAGCAGGACATGCACATCAGGGCCAGACACTTGGCTGCTGTGCGATGGGAAGGGGACACCACCTTGCATTTGCTTTGGGGATGAGGGGCTGAAGCCTGCAGCAGGAAGGTGTGTTTGGGAGGAAGCGGGACTGAAGCCCTGATGAGTTTTTCCAGCATAGGGCAGGGAGTTACCTGATGATCTCCTTGTGCCCGTTCTTGGCTGCCAGGTGCAGCGGAGTGGTGTAGTTGGGGTCAGTGGCATCCTTGGATTGTCCCTCCAGCAGGGCGACACACAGATGGCTGTTCAGCAGCAGCTGGGCCACCTGCATGAGACACTGGTGAGCAACAGGGTGCAGGTACTCCCACCCGCACCCTCCCAGTGAGGGGCTCATCCTTGGGGCCAGCCCACCACTCCCCATCCCACCACTCCCTTCCATCCACAGCCCCAGGCTTGGCTGGAGCCAGACAGTGCTTGGCATGGCCACACTATCGTAAGGGGCTGTAAAAGGTCACAACAGCCAGAAATAGTCTTCCCATAATCAGGCTTTTCAGACCAAGCCCTAAAAACCTCCAGTCTCTCCAGGCCAGAGCAACTCTCAGCATCTCAGGGCAACCCAGAGGCACAGAGGAGTTATTTTTGCTGCCCTGTTTATAGCTGCAGACATTATAGATACTCCAAAAATGGAAATATCCCCCTGGTCCCATCCCAGAGGGGCACAGAACAGTCTGGCTGGCTGTGCTCCAGCTCAACCCAGTGGTGCTGGCTGGGCCAGGGTCTCCCAGAGCATGGTGTGGCCCTGTCCCCACGAACTGTGCTGGGCACCTAGAGTAGGGCTGGATGCTCAGAGCTTGCTGGGATTAGCCAGCTCAGCCTATCTGTGCTTAACCGTGAGCAAAGCTGGGGTGGGTGGGGGAAGGCTGTGGCGAACCGGGAGCAACAATTCCTGGCTTCTCTCCCAGCCTGACGCTGCCCTGCTGCGAGGTCAGGGGCAAAGCCCACGGCTCCCAGGTTCAGGATATGGCCGTGTCTGGCCATGGGAGGAGGCAGGTGCTGCCTGCCAGGCTCTGAGTCTCGTGGTGGAGGGAGAGCAGTCGTGGCCAGACCCAGAGCTTTGCTCCCGGACGAGCCAGCGGGTTCCAGAGCTGCGCCCGAAGAAGCCCCTGGCGCAGGGCAGAGCCCACAGCACCCACCTTCAGCCGCCCAAACTCGCAGGCCAAGTCCAGCGGAGTTTTCTTCGCCTTGTTGATGAGGCAGGGGTTGGACTGGTGCTGGAGCAACATCTCTGACTGCGGGGGAGCAACGTGGTGCAGGGGCTCAGCATCACCCCCCAGCCCTGCCTCCCTCCCACCCGGCATGGCGGGGTTTGCCCCCACCCATGTACCCCAGAGAGCCCTGGGGAGAGCACATGGGTGGCTCTGGGCTCTCACTTACCACCTCGTAGTGGCCGTACTGCGCCGAGAGGTGCAGCGGGATCTGCCCGTCCAGTGAGGCCATGTTGACGGAGGCGGCGGCGCGGAGCAGCACCCGCACGGGCTCCACACGGCCCTGCCACGCCGCGTAGTGCAAGGGCCGCATCCCTGTGGGCAGCGGGGCTCAGCAGGGCTGGACACGGCCCCCAGCCTGGCACAGGGGGCTGAGCTGGCGGCCGGAGGGGCCGTGCCCGGGGGTCACCCCTTACCATTGCTGTCCTTGATGTCGACGGTGGCCTGTGCCTCCAGCAGCAGTGAGATGAGGTCCAGGCTGCCGCCCAGGGCTGCGTGGTGCAGCGCTGAGAACCTGTGGCACAAGGCAGGGCTCAGCCTGGCCCCCAGCCCCATTGTGCTGTCTCCACAGCTATCCCCTGCACAGGGACATGGGCTGAGGGCTGGGATTGTTGCTGGCTGTTCACGGCTATGTCCTCCCCAATTCCCCACTCCCAGTGCCTCAGATTCTCCATAGCAAAACATTGATAAATCCCTCCAAGCTGTCTGTGCCCCAGGGCTCAGTGAGGGATGCAGGCACACTGTGTACCTCGGGAAACCCCAGCGAGAGGAGTGCCTCACCCCGTGCCCTCTGTTGGGGGAAACAGGCAGGATGGAGAGAGATGCATCTCCCCTCTCCATGGAGCAGCCAGGCAGCCCCAGTGCTTCTCACAGCATCTGGCAAACACATCAGCCCTGTGGCCACTCCTGCCCCCTCTGCCAGCTGCCCCCTGCCCATGCCAGCAGGGCTGCCAGGAGCCCACAGCAGAGCGTGGGAGGCCACCGGTAATGAAAGAGCCCAGTGTCTTGGGGCTGTGAAAGGGGCCTGTCTGCCTGGCGCTCGCCCCGAGCCATCACGTGAAGGGCCAAGGCCAAGCGAGGGGTCCCTGTGCCACCGGGGATTAGCCCGTGTGCCGCTCCAAGGGACGTGGGGGCTCCTGACAGCACCAGCGTGGGGCTCCAATGGGCTCTGCAGTGTCCAAACCCAGTGCTGGGGATGCAGCTCGTCTGGCACGGCTCTCCTCATAATCTGTAGTCCCAGAGCATCCCCAAATCCCTGTGCAAGTCTCAACATTGCAGGAGGGACACCAACCCCAGCAGAGAGGGCTGCTCCCTCCTCCAGTACACCCACCATGTCCCTGAGCCACAGCAAAACCTCTGCCTCAAAATGTGAATGTGGGCGGGTACAAAATCCCCCTGACCCAACCCTGTGGGATCCCACTCTGCCCTGGGTTGGCCGCACAAACCCATATTCGCCCACCCCGTCCTCTCCAAGCCCTGAGCAAGGTGATGCCGAGGACACCACTAGCACCATGGCTCTGCCAGGACACACACTGCCACCCCCATGCTTGTGTTTCACCTCCCCATCATCCCCTTCCTGTGCCCCAGTGAAACCCAACGCCCTGCCCGTGTCCCTCGGGCAGGGAACAGACCCTCTACCCCAGTTCCCACCATCAGCCCTCCTGGAGCTGCCCGAGCACAAACCCTGTGCCTTATCAGAATCAGATCATTGCTTCTATTATTAAATTCTTTTTCTATTAAGCTCCATCTGCACAGTATTATTTTAAGACTGAGCCATCCTGCAGGTTCCCAACCCCCCGCTGGCCTGTTAGGACTCATCATGGACACCTCTTCCTACAGAGTCCTCCAAAAGAAAACATGTAGAAATTAGGTACAACAACAGCACATAAAAACAATGCTAATGACTGACAGGTCAGAGTTAATTCAATAAGAATAATGTGCTTATTTATTTTATGGGTCTTTGTGGTTTCTTTAACTCTCAGTACCCAGCTTATTAAGTACTTGGATTCTGGAAGTGATGAGCTACACAAATATGCTGTGGTCACCTGGCAACGTCATCTTTTCTTTCTCTAACTCCCCCCAAAACAATGGGATTTTGCTTTTGGGATATTAAACAGAGGCACGAGCACGTGCAGGTGCCGAGGCCAGCTGGGTGCTCCTCTGGGCTTCAACCAGGGAGAAACAGGGCACTGGCTGGACACACTGCCATCCCTATTCACCCCCATCTCTACAGAGGGGGACACAGAAGGGATTTATGAAGGATTTTCAGGAAGGATTGAGCACAGCCCTCAGCTTAGATCCAGGCAGGCATTGGCTCTGCCTGTGCAGGGCTTGCCCTGGCTCTGGGATGTTGTTGTGTTGTCCAGCTCCCCTGGAAAGCTGTACGATACCCTGAGCTGCAGGACTGACTGGATACTGGGGAGAGGAGCCCACCCGGGCTGGCAGCAGCACCCAGCACCCGCCAAGGGAGCACTCACCCGTCTGCATCCTGGTAGTTCACGTTCAGGCGCTTGGCAGATCCCAGGAGCTCTGCAGAGACAAGAGGTGAAGGTCAGGGCAGGAGGCAGAGCCTGCAGGCCCCCAGAGGAACCCCATCCCACAGCCACACCGACCTCCCAGCGCGCAGAACAGCGCCTGGCCCATCCTGGGGGTCTCTCCTCTACTCTCCTCTACCTCCACGTTCACTTCCACAAACCCTCAATGGGCTGACCCAGCTCGAGCTCAGCACTTTCCTCCCTCCATCTCTCCTGCCCCATCTCTGTGCCCCCGGGATGGGTCGGACCCCGCAGCTCCTGCCACCCTGGCTCGGCAGAACAGCGCTTCCCTCCCCTTTATAGGCACTGACACCCCGAAACTGCTGACTGGGGCCATTCTGCCCCCCACTCGCTCCTTGTGCCCGCCACTGCCACTGAGGCCTGGCCCACAGACCACATGGTTGGCATTTTTACGGCCAGGGCAGAGGCTGAAACGTCCAGCTGTGAATGCAAGGATTGTGCTACCTCAGATATCCCCATCCCCCTGCCCAGCCCTCCCTCCCCTTTGGGGACCCAAGGATTGTGCCACCTTGGATATCCTTATCCCCCTGCCCACCCCTCCCTCCCCTTCGGGGACCACAGGGCAGCAGAGGATGCTCAGCCACCCTCAGCACAGCCTTACACCCAGTGCACCCCCAACTCCCTGCTCCTTCCCGCAATTAATTCGAATGGATTCCTTCCTCCCACACAGAGAGGACATTTTATTCTTCACCGAGGGGTTGAGAGTGGATTAACATCTCTGGAATTCATCCGCCAAGTCAAAAGGGAAAGAAAGGGGAAGGTATGTGGGGGGCCAAGAAACACCGCCGCTCCTCCTCTGCCCTTCCAGGCAGCCCCATCGCCGAGCCAGGGAGGATTAAATGCTTTGAATGGTTTCCGTGCTTTTTCCTACGGAAAATCAAAGTCCGAGTGCCAGGCTCCAAGCCTGGGGTGAAACAGCTGCTCAAACCCCACTCTAATGGGGTTGGTCTCGGGGAAGGAGCCCCCTTCCTCGCAGCCAAGTAGATCTCCGGGGCTGAAGATCCCTCTCCTTTTCCTTCCTCTCCTCCTCCTCAATTCCCTTCTTTTCTCCCTCTCTTCCAAGGTCTCTGCCCACCCTGCATGGCAGATCCCATACAAAGCCATACTGGGCTGTGTGACCCCTCTGCTGGAAAAGAAGGGCTGAAGAGGGGCTGGCTCATTCATCATGCAAATGGATAATTAAAGGAAACCAAGGACCGGGGTGTTCATTACTGCAATTTACAGTGTTTTGTAAACAGCCTAATTAACACTAAATAGGCTTGGAGTGGCTGCTGGTGAAGGACTCGTGACTCCTCGCCACAGCTGAGAGGATCGGGACAGGATCACCCTAATTACCTCTTCCAGGGACTGTCTTTGAGCCTCAGCCACCAATCCGACAGCCCTTCCCAAAGGAACGGGCTCCCAAAGCCATCACTCAGCAGAGCTCCCACTTTTCCCTCCCAGCCCCAAGAGCCCAGGATTCGGGGTCTTCATCAAGGACAAGTCACTTCCCTTGACCTCAGCAGCCAGGAAAAAATAACATTTCACTTGTAAATTGGCCACTTCTGATCCGAGTTCTGGAGCAACCATAACCACTGGGATTGCTCCCACCATCTGCAGCTTAAAACTGCCACCAGAAAAGGGCAGGAAGGGGAGGAGGAAGAAGAGGAGGGAGAGGAGTCCTTACCCAGGGCAGGAGGGGCAGACCCTGAATGATGACCTCTGGGAGTGCAATGCTGGGAAAAGAGAGGGGCTGGATGGAGATGCCCAATGAGTACCAGCACCTCCAGAAGAGGCAGAAGCATTCCACAGCCCCTGGGGGCTGGTCCTGGATTTGAGCAATGCTCACTATTCAAAGAGGGAGAGCTCACCTCAAAATCCCATCCCTAACCCCACCTTCAAGGGGACTGAGCTGGCCAGTGGGGTCCAGTAAGCAGGGCTGGGATGTCCCAGGACATGGTGGGTGTCCCTGCCTGCTCCCAGGCAGCTGTCAGCATCCATATCTCCCTGAGCAACATTCCTCAAATTCGTTCCCTGCTGCAGCAGCCCAGCCAGGTCAGGACACAGAGCAGGACCACACGGACACGGCGCGGGTGGCTGAGAAAGCAGCAGGTCACAAATAGCAGAGCCAGGAGCAGCATTCCCTTTGGAGGTCTTCCTAAATGCTTGGATCCACCTTGGGCAGGAAGGTAAAGAGTTCATCCCCAGTTTGCAGCTGGGTAGATCACTGCTTGGAGAGCTGGAGGGTTTGCAGCAAGGCTGGAAGGTGAAGTGTGGGTGGGAAAGCATCTGGGTACCCCAGCACAAAGGCATGGGAAAGGAGAGGAATGGAGGGATGGAGGGGAAGCAGAGCACAGCCAGGCAGCTGGGACCCCTCCACCAGTGCCATCCTGCTGCACAGCCTCAAGCTCCAGGGACCCAGTGACAGCAAGGCAGCTGATGAGACATTTCTCTGCATCCCCCTTCCTCATTCCATCCATGTGCTCCTTTTGACCAATTCCCCAGGTTCGCCCCGCATTTCTTCAGCCCCTTCTCTCCCCGTTGGTGCCCAGGCTACCCATCCTTTTCCACACAGATGTTTTGGAGCTCAGCAGAGGTTGGGCCAAGCTGTTCCCAATCCTGCAGCCCTCCCAGACTGGCCTGTTCAGAGGTGCAGGGGACTGCAGAGCTGGGCTGGAAAAGGGCTGCAGGGTCAATCCAGCTACGGCACTGAGATGGTGTGGCCAGATTCTTCCCAGCCACATCATCACCCCTGCTGGGTTTGCACTGGGGCGGAGACACTCTCGGGCCTGATCCGGAACCCCCACTCCCCACCACGAGCACACACATACCCCGGGAAGAAGAACACGGACCCAGCGCTGAAATATAACACACCCTGAAGGGGTTATTTCCAGGGAAAACCCAGCTTGGTGCACCCCAAGGGTTAACTCCAGCCGTGGGTTCCCCCTGCCCGGCCCTGCTCCCCAGCACGACCCCTGCGAGGGGTCCCGCCAGGCTCCCAGCCCGCTCTGCCCCGGCCCCGCCGCGTTCCCCGGCGCCTGCCCGGACAGGACGAGGCCCCGCAGCGCAGGGCCGGGCCTGAGCGAGGCCTCGAGGGAGCCAGCGAGCTTCTGTGCGGCGTCTGGCTGCCAAGCGGCAGCGGGAAGCACCTCCGGAACGCTCCGGCAAATTGCTTACAAATGTCGGGCCGGCCGCCGGCCGTGGCGAAGGCAGCGCGGCCGCCCAGCAGCAGACGGGGCCGGGACCCTCATCCCTGGCACGCCCCGGCTCCGGCCCTCGGCCTTTGGATCCCCACCGTGGCACAGCCCCGCACGGCGCATTCCCAAGCAGCCTCCTTCGCCTGTGCCTCGGTTTCCCCACGGGCTGCACTCCCATGGCGGGGATGCCAGCTGGGCTGGGCTCCTCGTAGGGTGCAGGGGGCACCCGGGGAGCGGCCGGCCGGGGCGGGCACCTCACCCGCCGCGCTGGCAGCCGGCCCGGCACAAACCCGTATTTACCCCCCCGAGGCGCTCGCCTGGCGCCGGCTCTGCCGGCTGCGTGGAGCCAGGCGTGCCCTCGCCCGGCCCAGCACCCCCGTGCCAGCACACCGGGCACCCTGAGTCACCCCCTGCCCGCCAGTGGAGAGCTCGTTCCTGTGGGGACACCCGTGAGCTTCACCCCGAGCTCTTGGAGACGGACACAATCTCTCCGAAGCGCTTCTTGGGAAGCAGTGACACGTGCTTGCCTGGGTTTGGCTGCGGAAGGAAATGCCCAAATATCCCGTGGAGTCCTGGCCTTTGGAGACTCCTGCCCTGGCTCTGACACGGGAGTCAGACTCCAGCAGGCAGTTCTTTTGCTGTGACCCCCTGCCGGTTTTGTCCACCCAGGGCAGCCACAGCCGAGCTCCACTACTGCAAGGCTTTGTTGCTGTGCAAGACACGCAGATCTGTAACTGGAGATCCACCTCCTTGCCAGAGACGCTGGGGAAAACACCCTTTTCTGCTGGTCCTGTGTCACAGATTCTCATCCCATCCCCTCGTCCTGGGAAATCATCCCCACACTGCTGGCTGCACCCCTGTGCCATGCAAGGTCTGAGCATCCCAGTGTCATGAACATCCACCCCGAGTGTCCCTGAACATCCAGTCCTGAGCAGCCCTACACTGCCTGCTACGAGTACCCTGCATGCAGGAAAGCCCTGCAAGGGCACTGCAGGAACACCATCCTGCTTCCCTGGGCAGTGGGAGAGAGACTGTGTGCATCGGACACACCAAATACATGCACATACCCTCTTGGGAAAAGGAAATCCACCTGGGTACTGTCACCACTAAGCCAATAAACCAGCTGGAGGAGCTAATCAGCTGCTATCCTGCAGAGCACCAGCCGTCTCCGATGGTAGTGGCAGCCTCTGGAGCTGGAGGCGGAGGTGGCAGGAGGCGGCAGCTTCACCCAACCTGCCCTGTGATGGCCTGGGGTGGCCCTGCCTCAGCATATGGTGGGTTCGTGCTGGGGCCCTGGCCAGATCACTTGGCCAAAATCAAGACCCAAAGAGGTGATGTCCATCCCTCTTCCGCAGGAATCACCCTGCCCTGTCGCCTCTCTGTCCACAGGCACGTCCGCTGTGGCCACCCACACCCGACTCCTCCCGGCGCAGCCTCCCAGCAGACCGGCTGCTTCAGGAGCAGTTTCCCAATAGGTTCAGAAGAGATTCACCCACCTCGATAGGGAAGGAGTTCAGCCACAGAGATGTTAAGAAACTCAACCAAAGCTGCCCAGCCAGCTCGGAACAGAGGCTGGGTGAGAGCCAAGGGCTCCTGACCCTGGCTCTCTACTGCAGCCACCACCTGCACCCCAAACACTGAGCCCAGCGCTGTGCCTGGCTCCCCAGACAGGGGCTCCCCTAATTCCCCCGTGGTGATGGTGGGTGAATTTGGCTAGCAAGGTGCTGCTGCCTGGGATACCTGTCTGAGCACCCATCCCTGTGCCCAAATGCCATGGCTGTCCAAATGCCACAGGTGTCCAAATGCCACGAGTGCCTTCCTACCCACAAATAGCCCGTGCGGGGTCTGAGGCTCCGCAGCATCACTGAGGATGGGCTCCCCACCAACGCTGACAAACAGGTCCCTCGCCAAGCCAGGCAATACGGGGTTGGTGCGACCGGGGCAAAGCCACTGGGTTAACTGGCAGGGATGGGGAGGCTGCAATCAAGGAGGCAGATTCCCATCAACAGAGGGCAAATGGCAGTGATCTGAAAGCGCCTGGAAGCCCCTTATTGTCCCTACACCAACAACTGGCAACTCCTCAAGAGTAATTGGCATTTTCATCCCTTGAGAAGCCCTGGACCAGACCAGGGCCCTGCCTGCTCTGACACTGCCCAGGCTGCAGGACAGCTGTCACACCAAGCCTTGCTCCTGGTTTCAGCAGCCTGGAATAATCCCAGCAGGTGCAATAACCTTCCAGGAGCTGAGCTCTGAGCGGCTCCTCACAGCATCCTGAGGCTGGACACAGCACCCCTGTGCTGTGAGTGTCCCTGCACCTAATGCTTGTTTCTAACCTCAACACAAGTCACCATTTACCCCCGGCTGGAGCCCCAAATCTTAGGGCTTACAGCCACACAGAGCCCAAGCTGTCCCTGTCACCAACTTATCTCTGCTGATGGCATGTCTGAGTCTCCTCTGGCAGCTTGGCCTCCTTCCTCATCTCCTTCTTTAAGCAATCCTGTCCTGCAACATGTTCAGATACGATGCTGGATGATGGTGAAGGCAGGTGATGGGAAAGGCAGAGGAGTTTGAGAGGTCCAAGGCCTTCCACCCTGGGCTGGGCTGGAGGCCCACCACAGGCAAAGATTAGGGCAACAGGACCATGGAGTCAACTGGGAGCCTTTTTCCTTCTTTGGGAAAGGCTGGGATTCTTTTTTCCAGGGGAAATCAAACATTTAAGGTTTTTTAAGAGGCTGGCAGCAGGTGAGACATTGGGCAGCACAGACATTGATCACCCACCCCCAGCCCAGCCACTCCAGGACCCCCATCCAAACCCCCAATTCCCCCCTGCTGCTTCCCCTCACAAGCAAAGCAGGAAAAAACAGGCAGTTTGTTCAAAGCGCAGGCTCCCAGAACAATGAAAGGAAAAGCAGAATCGGAAACCCTGTCTCCATCCACACAGCTGGGAAGAAGGTGCAGCTCTCAGCTCTCGACCCCAAGGTTTGATGGCCACAGGGGATGGAGGGGACAAACGCCCAGCAGGGAAAAGAGCATCACAGGAGTTCTTTGGGGCTGGATTCACCCCTTGCAAAAGCCAAACACGTGCTCCTGCTCGGAGTTTCAGACCCCCAGAAGGATTTCAGTTGCGGTGGGATGAATGGTGCTTGCTCCCCTTCTCCACAATAATTTGTGGGTTTGTAGTGGCTGCCTACCCCAAAGTGATGCATCCCAGCCCAGCTCCCCTGGCTGGAAGGAGGGGTAACACCCCTTCCCCACAGAGCCAAAATTGCATCCTCCAGCCCCATCCAGGATGGAAACAGCTGGGAAAAGCTTCGGGTAGGGGAAGCCAGGCAGCTCCTTCGGAGATACAAGGGCTCCTTTCCCAGCTGGCTGGGGAAACGCGTTACCGGGAGGTGAAGTCACCGTCCCTGCTGGGACCTGGCTATTCCGCTCTCCAGGATATGAACTCAGAGGAGCTGTATTTGCCCAGGGAAGAGGTGGAGCCTTTTCCATTTCCCCCATCCTTCCGAAAGGACAGGACGCCTCCCGAGCGGGAAGAGATGGGCCGATAGCGGTGGGGGCCAACGGCCAAGTGCGAGCACTGTCTGAACCTGCACCGGGCACTCCGTGGGGCCAAGGGCCACCCCTGGGCTGTGGGACACGGGGACCAGCAGAGCATTGGCTCTAGCATTAACAATGCACCTTAGCTCATGTCCAACTGGTTCCCTGGAAGCCAAGGAAGGACTATCCCAGATACCCAGGCAAAGGGGCTGCACCTACAGACACTCTCAGTGTTGTCATTAATGCCATACCCAGCAAATGGTGCATTAAAATAATCTGTGGTGGATGTGCTACACGATGACAAGGGCAGAAATAACACAAAAAGGACTTAGATTAGGAGAACAAACCCAGGCAAAATCAACCTGGAAAAAATGCAGATTGCAGCATCTGGGGCAAAATAATCCAACTGGCAGCAGGTCAATGGGAGGAAGAAAGAGGGGAAGCAGGATGTGGGGGGACGGTGAGAGGAGCAGTGTGAGCGTGGGCACAGAGGGAGCTGCTGGTCAGGAAAACAACCTTGGCAGCCCTGCATGGGGGGATGCCGCTTCCCAGGGTGCCATCTCCCACCATGTATTCTGTTGCTTCCTGGGGTACCATCTTCCATCACATATCCAGGGCTGTGAACATGAGAGAGGCTCACAGGGGACATGAGAGGTGAGCGACAGGAGCCAGCAGCGAAGGGCTGGCCTCGCATGGGAAGATTAGGGCAGGTCAGTACATCTGGATTAGCTGAGCAACAGTTAATTAGGGAGGGCGGACAGGGACGCAGCAACCCAGCAACCCACCTACACCTGGAGGGGTTTGACGCTCCAGAGCAGCACGTACCTATTTATTTCATGATTCTAACAATGAGCCCCAGATAAAAATTAGAGCAGCCAACAGTGGCCAGCAAAACCCCGTGGGCTCAAGGGAGAGAAACAAGGATCCAGCTCCTACACTGTAGCTTGGGAGGTTGCAGCAACCATGCATCTCCCAGAAGAAGCAGGGCAAGGCTGAGGTTGGATGACTGGGCTGCCACAGCCCTATGGCACTGTGTGCCCATCAGTGCTAGCCCTGCACCCGCACATGGCAGCTTGGCACCCAGGAGCTGCTCCAGCCGGTGGAGCCAGTACTTAAAGCACACAGCGATGCGGAGGCTGGAAATCCTGTGACATCCTCCTCCTTTGGCCCCAGGGAAGCTGCCGTGCACCTGGAGCAGGCGCTGCCAGGGCGGACGAAGCGGCTGTCCCCACCCTGGCTGTGCTAATCTGGGCAAGGCACACACAGGATGGGAGGGGAGGCAGCGGGAGGTGAAGCTGTTCGCTCGAGGTCACCCAGAAGGTCGATGGTTCAAGTGCCGCCACTCCTTCCCGAGGCCGCGACGCGGCTGGGAACTGAATTTTACTCAAAACTCCCCCCTCTCGCCAGCAGCCCGTGGGCAATCAGCCGTCAGCAGCCTGGGACTAACCTCAGACGGCTGCCGGCGGCCGGAGTTCGGAGTCACACGGTTAAAAATACCTTGCGGATGCCTTTCCTCAAGTCTGACTCCGCGAGCCGGTGCTGCCGCCAGCCCCGCTCGGGGACGTGCTGGCGGGGTCCCCAGGGATGGCCACAGCCCGGGCTGTGCAGGGATGAGGTAGCTGCTGCCTAGGGACTGGGTTTTCCTCTCTAAGAACCAAGGATTTCCACTTCTGGGGGGCTGCTGACTATATTCTCCATTGCCAAACTGAAACAAGAGGCTCAGCTCCCTAAAGCTGCCTTCCAGCAAGTGACGCCTGGGCTGTCCAGCTCCCTCTGAACTGCAGCCTGGATCTCAGCACTCTCTCCTTTCCCTCCCAAGGTAGGGAAGGCAGTATGGTGTTGTCCATGCCCAGAGTGAGGGCTCTTTCCCAGATGGATCAAACCCTCTGACTGCCTGCCTGGGTTTCTGGCTGGCTGGACAATGCCAAAGCGGGAGAAGCCATTGCCAAAATCCTGCCGAGCATCTGCCCAGTGCCCTAGCTGGATTGGGATATTTTCATGCAGCTGTGGCAGTGAAGGATTTGCCTGGGATCCTGATCCACAATGGGATTCCATATGCAGTGGACAGGAGAAGGTCATGACAGCTACATGACCAGGATGCACCACCCTGCATGTCCCCACATGGAAGCAGCAATCACTCAGCAGCCAGTGACGGTCTGTGTCCTGGAAGAGGCATCACCCCTTCGCTGTCCTGGAAGCAGGAACCCGCCCCAGGACCCCGCACCCACCTTGCCATCCCTTCAGGGCCCTTGGTGACTGCTGAGTTATTCTGGGCACTGCGTTCCTGACCCCCTCCCCTCGTCCCAGCTGCTCCGGGGCCGGCAGGGAGGGCAGCGGGTTCCTCCCATTGCCCAGCCCGGACGCCAGAGTCGGGCAGCAGCTGCCTGGGGACCAGCTGGGGACAAAGGCGACATGGAGCAGCCCCATCCCCCCACATACCTTGGAAGGGACAAGGGCTGATTTACAGCAAGGTCAAAGGCATCACAATACAACTCCAATAGAAAAGGAGGAGCTGGATCTGAGGACCCCCAGTCCATGGGCTGAGCTCTGGTCAACAGCTCCCCATACAGGGATCAGGAGGGGGTTTAGAGGCAGCACATCAACACTTCCCACCCCACAAAGAACAGGCCCACCTCAGCACCAGAGGTAAACAGAGGCAGAGGCAACATCCTTGGCTCCTTGTCAAACCAAGGCTGTGCCCAGCTTCTCACAGGGACCCTGCTGCTTGTGGGGACCCCTCTGCCAGGTCAGCCCCCTCCATCCCAGCTCTGCCTGGGCGCTCCTCACACCCCGTCCTGACAGAGCGGTGGTGGGACACAAGCCAAGGCCTGCCCGCTCCCTGGACCCCTGCCGGGAACCCGATCTGTTTACGCCTTCCCAGCGCGGCGGGTGCGTGTCGGGAACAGCCCCGGCAAGCCCGACTTGGCGGCGCAGGCAGGACGTGGGAGCGAGCCCTGAAACCCCCACCTGCTGCCCCGCAGCATCCCAGAGGGGGTGCAAGGAGAAAGTGGGGGGAGCACAGGGAAAAATGGGACCCTCCTGCCTCCATCAGCTCCTTTTTGTAGGAAAAGGCACCACTTCTTGCTCTGTGCCACCCCTCCTGCGGCATCCCGTGCCCCCCACGCTGGCCATGAGATCACGGCAGGTTGCTTCATCCCCAGGCCCGACAGGGAACAGCTTTCTGAGCTGCGGCAATCCTTCTGGGAAAGCACTGGGAGAGCCAACCAGCCCTGGAAGCTGCATGTCCCTCCCTGGAAAACGAGGTACCATTTTTGCAAGCACACGGCCAGCAACACATGCGGGCGCAGGGAGCTGATGGCCACATGCCGGTCCCTGTCCCAGGGTCTGGGCTGTCCCCCATTGGGGCTGAGAAGAGGCACCCACCTGCACTGCTCCCGGAAGGAGATGTTCATCCAGGACCTCTCACCTGGTGTGAATTCAGTCCCACAGAGCCAAAGGCATTTGGAGCAGGCTGCAGTGGGAGAGTAGAGCCATGACTTTGGGGACTCGGAGCTGGACGCCTGCACATCCAGGCCAGGTTTGGGGTGGAAGGAACAGAGAAGCAGCTCCAGGATATCCATGTACTGCTAAATATAACCAGTGAGACAGATGCTCCAAGACAGGGAGTTTCCTGCGCCTCGACACTGTTGAGGAGGAAACTGAGGGCTCTCCCAATGCTTAAGTAGCTCTTGAGGTTTGGAAACACAGAGCAGGGTCAGAGGCAGCACCTCAGTCTGTGCAGGAGGCTCCTTCCCTCTAAGGAGGAGCGTCTCCCTTCTTTTTAAGCCAGCAGGATTAGCAGGTACTGGTTCAGGGAAGCCAGAAGGGCTCATGAAGCCCTTCCCATCTGTGTCAGCCCCACAAAACCAAACCAGAGCTGTTTCCGACCAACCAGAGCAGCCTGGCCTGCAGCCCAAAGCAATCCCTGGGGGCCATGGCCATGCTGGACCCCACGCCACTGGCCAGACTCACCATGTCCCTGTGTCCCCCATGTAGGCAATGATTAGCCACCAGGGAGGACTCTGGCCCCTTTTGGAGGCCACCGAGGCAAGCGGTTCTCACGTGGCCTTGCCATGGTGGGGACACATCCTGGGTTCCTGAGGGGCCGCACAGGCTGTGAGCTGGGTGTCCTGCCCAGGGAGACAGGACACCCATGGAAGGGGAAGATCCATGGGGGTCCCGATCCTTGGTCTCCATACTGCTGTTTGCACCCAGTTCACCTCCTGCTGGAAACCCCCTTCAGGCTTACCCATGCCTGTCCTGGCAAAGAAACGAGGCAATGCCTCGCAAGGGGCTGCTCGAGGGGGAGAGCAAGGCAGGCAGCCCCTGGGATCGATGCTCCACGGGGGCAAGAGGCACCTGCGGAGTGGGTGGCAGAACCTGAGCGAACCTCGCTGCTGGGGACACCTTGGTGACAGGCACCTGATGCCCTTGCCGTGCTCACCAACTCCCTTCCAAGCAGACAGGGCCTTACACAACCAGCCGTGCCCAGCATTACGAAATCCCAGGAGTTTTCACCCCTCCTGGCACAACTGCCCACCTTGGGTAGCTGAGCCAGACCCAGCTCCCGGGATGGCACTGGGGGAGGCCAGGGCAGGGGTCCGGGCACGGCAGCAGCACCAGGGGCCACGTGCTCCCTGCGCAGCCTTGGCTGGGGCCCACGGGGAGCGGCGCTGGCAGGGCTTGGCGGAAGCGCAGCCGGACGTGTTGCACCAGGCCTGGGATGCTGCGGGAGCCGCATACCTGCCTCGCGCAGGTTCTCCCTGCTCCCTTATCTCGCCATCGCAGCCCTGCTCGCTGGCAGCTCCGGCCTTTCTCCCTGGGGTTGCAAACAGCTTGGGGTGGCTGCGCACCTACCCCAGGCAGCACCCCGCAGCAGCGAGGGATAGGCCAGAGTATCCAGCCCTTCCCTGGGAGGGTAGAGATCATCCCGACAGAGCCATTTCCAAGCAGTTCGGGCATCTCCAGACAGGTCTGTGACTCACCAGGACACCTCGGCAAGGCTTGGGTGATATTACAGCCCCAAGGTTCAAACAGATCCCTCCCTCTCCATCCCAGGCATGATTTTTTAGGGAAGCCAGGATGGGATTTCGAGGGAGCCGGAATGCTCGCAGCTCCTCCCCACCCTCTTGCTTGCTAGAGCAGCCAGAAAAAAAAAGGTGGTTTATTGTTATTTAGTTTCTTGCCCCTTTCATACTCCTTTGCCGGAGTTTTTGCCAGCGGCGGGCCCCGGGTCTGGCGGGGATCCAGGACAGCCGAGGCGCTTTTAAAAACAAAGCAGGGCACGTGCATGCACACACACACGCACGGCATCCAACCCCGCTTTTAACTCTTGCCGGAGCGATGCTGGTGGAAGCATCCATTTCCAGCAGGAAACCATCTTACGTGCGGTCCATCGCCACTTGGATCCAGCAATTCACCTCCCACCTTCCCAGAAAAACCTCCTTGCATCACCTGGGATCCTGACAGAGAGGTGGCAGAAGTGATGCTGGTCGTTGTCATGGTCCACCAACTCCCTCCTGGAACCAGCCGAGCCAGAGGATGGAATGCCTGCACTGGCAGTGTCCTTGCCACGTCCCCTTCTCTCCAGCCCTGGGGAGCACCGTCCTGGTTATGCCACCTATGTGCTGCTGGCAGCCATGCACACGGTGTCCCAGGGCTCGAGGCTGCCCTCCCTGTCTGCCTTCAAGCTGTCGTCATCTGAATTGTCTCGTGTTTCTGGGTCAGACAACCAAAATGGCCTTTGCAGCCCTTGGGAAGGGGCAGCTGAGCCCCCTGGTCTGGGCTGAGTCACCAGGAAATGTCCAAGGGATGGAAATTCCCCTCCTGTCCCAAACCTCAGCCTCCTGCCTGTGACACTGGGGATGGCTGCCAGCCCGGCTCCATCCATGGCCCTGAGGGACCTCCACTTTTCCAGGAGATCCCAGATTCCCTGGGATAGCCAGACAGCACTGGGGTATTTCCAAAGGACAGCAGCATGGCCTGGAGCAGGCTCAAAAGTCCCCACACTCATCTCCTTCCCCAGAATTAGCCTGGGTTTTCCCCCACTCTTTTACAGAGACAAGAGAAGTCAGCTGCAGTGGCCCAGGCTGACAGCAGGGACCACAGGCTGCCCTGCCAATGGGTGTCCAAAGGCTGGGGACAGAAACACAGAGCGGGGACAGGAGGAGATGTGGAGCTGTGAACACAGGGAAATGGGGTGCAGGGGCTGGGCCCGCTGGGCCAGGCGATGCCCAGCACAGGCTCCTCCATCTCCCCGTGTGACACTGTTTGCTCGCACCTTATCTCCTGCACTCGGCACAGCGATGCTTTCCCTGGCTCCGGGCACTCCGGTGGCAGCCGGGCCCCTTTCCAAACACAACACCCATTGGAGCTCGGCTTCGGAAACCAACTGTCCCTTCATTCCTTCCACTGCCCGTGCGGGGCTTTTTCCTTCCCAGCGACAGAGGTGGGAGTGCCAGGATGTGGATGGGAAAACCCACCCTGCAAACACCAGGCTACCAGAGGACACCCTCCTTCCAGGGAGGTCAGGAGCCACAGGAAGAGGAAGAAGCTCCTTGCCATGGAGCTGCAGCCCCACCACCATGCAGCCCCGTGGCTGCCGCACTCTCTGGAGCCTTTGAAGCCTCTTTTCTCCGGCTCCCACCACCCACCCACCGCAGGCTGGTCCAGGAGCAGGTCTAGGCACGCTGTGGGGTGGTGGGGTCCCCGGCACGGGGCCGCCGCCAGCCCGGCTCCCCAGGCACGGTGCCTCGCCCCGCTCCTGGCTCAGTCCCGGAGGAAGAGGGAGTTTTGCCCATTTCGGCAGAGTTTCCCGGCGTCTCTCCGCAGGCGTGCCCACAGCCTTTCCAAGCCCGAGCGCGGCTGCGGAGCCGGTCCAGCCCGTCAGACCTACAGCGTGCGCGGAGAGGAGGGGAGGACACAGCCAAGGACGCTTTGGGAATTCATCCTCGAAACTTGGGCTTCACGGGATATGGCCAGGGCCACACTTGTGCTCGGTGGCAGAGCCAGGTCCAGCCGCCTGCACTGCCTGGGGCAGGACTGGAGCGGGAAAGGTGCCCAGGCACCCCTGCACCACTGCCAGCAGGGAAAGCCATCGTGTGTAACAGAGCCTGACGTGATAAGGATCCTGCCCAAGGCCAGTCTTGGCTCTGCCCTGCAGCCAGACCAAGGAGTACCCAAGGGTTTGGGACAAGCCTCCCTCGGTACCAGCAGCAAAGAGGAGGATGGTCCTCCTCAGTAAGGGGGGGTGGCACACTGGGCTTGCTGCGTGTCACAAAGGCACATCCAACATCATTACAAAATAACTCCCAGACTGCAAAAAGCAGCAACTTCTCCCCCAAACAACTACAGACCTGCTGCTGCTGGGAGAAGCAGAAATCTCAGCAGGACATGAAAGGAGGGCGGGTGTTTCTGCAGCGGACAGGGACACAGAGCGCCGGTGGCAAAGGCTAACAAATCACAGGAGAGATATTAAACCTCACGCTTTGAGGCTTAAGCTGATACAGCTACTAGGGATTAGGAGGAAATTCAAGGGGGAGAGAAGGAGTAAGTTATCCCACATCTGCCCGCTACAGTCTCACAGCACGCAGAGCAGCATCGTCCCTCTCCTGCCAAACTGGACGGTGGCGGCAGCAGCAGCCGAGGGCTGGCACAGCTCTTGGGAAAACCTTAATGTGCTTTGTGCTGCTGGGACACAGAAGTGAGAGGCTCCAACATAGGCATGGAGATAAAGCCAAGACCCCTCTGCAAGCTTTGCTAGCATTTAACAACTTGCTAGGTCATGGCTCAGACACAGCCACGTCCCAGGAGCCCACCCTAGTCCTTAATACATCTTAGGTCTGGAAAACACCAACACAGCCGGTGAAATGGGGCAAGTGGCTGACCGAACCTCCTCAAGGCAGCAGCTGAACCCCAGCAGGGCTTCGCTCCCTGTCCTTGAGAGTTTCACACCAGTTTGCTCAGCTGCTGCCCTTTCTTTGCACTTCGCACACGTTTAAACAAAAACCTTCACCACTCCCTCGAGGAAGGCAAACAGTGAGTCCAGCTCCCATCGCCTTCCACGGCTCCTCCAGCCCCCGGCTATCACAGGGGCACCCCCTCTCCCAGCATCACCCTGGCGTCCCCCCATCCCCTGCCCCCGATCCTGCATCCAGGGATGGGGACACTCAAACTTTGCCGAGCACCATCCAGCTCCAGGAGCTGTTGCCCCTTCCCAGGATGAGATCCCTGGACAGAGGGGCTCTGCCTCTCACCTCCCCTGGGAGCCCCAGCCCCTCGGTGCTGGCCCTGGCCAGGCCAACTTGTGCATTGTTGGCGAGGGCAGCAGCCCAGGGACGTGATTGATCGCGGGGGAGAGGCCAAAGCCGTGACGGGTCGTTTAACAATTTCAATTAAACTCTGCAGTGCTCCCGACGCAGAGGGGAGGGGAGAGGGAGAAGGAAAATAAAAAGCGGGATGTTTCCATTGCCAGGGAACCTCAGCAAAGCCCGGCTGGCTCGGCAGGAGCAGCCTGGCTCTCCCAGACCAGAACCCCCTCCCTGGCTGCAGGAGTGACCACGGCGTCGCGCCGACGTCCCCTTCCCGCAGGCAGGACAACTGCCCTCACCTGCCCTTTCCCTTCTGGCTCCCGCCCCCAAAAATCTTGTCCCTGCCCACCCCACCACCCTGGAATGAGAGGTGCTGTGACCCATTTGTGTGGCGGCGCTTGCGCGGGGAGGAGGCTGCGCACGGAGAATATTAAACAACACGTCCCTGAAATTCCCGCTGCCGGGACTGGCGCTCGGATTTTGCTTACGTGCGGTGACTTTTTTAGGCACAGGAAGCCCCAGAGGGCTGATCACAGCGATCGAGCTCCCAATCCACTGAGACAGCAGAAGGACTCTTAGAGGGATTTAAAAAAAATACGGAATAAAATATAAAAAAAAATAAAAATCAGCATCTCAGCCTGTCATACGGAAAAGGCGCTTTAATGAGCAGCAAAGGCAGCAAATGCTTGGCTCACATGGCATCGGTGAGAGGAGGGAGAGGGAAACATAAGGGATGGGGAGCAGTGGTGCCCTCCATGCCAGGGATGAGCCTCCAGGACCAGGCAAGCCCCGACAGCAGGTCAAGCACAGGAGCCCCACAGAGGGCTTGCAGCAATGGCCTTGGAAGGGTCAGGGGTTTTTGTCCCCTCCTTATAAAGGAATAAAATGAAAATAAGCCGAGGGAGCTGCTGACGCCGCTGCAGCGGGGGAGTTAAACACACATGTTCACGTGGGTGCCCCACGGCTGCAGGGCGGGGAAGACTCCAGAGAGAAAACAGACGGGATTGAACTGGGAGAGAGTTACTGGAGGGTACGGGAGAAAACAAGTGTGACTTCACCCCTCTGGGTGTGCAGGAGGAGGAGAGCCATGGGCACCCCAGCCTGCACACACTGCCTGGCCATGGGACACCAGCTCAGCGGACAGGGCTGCGTCAGCCAGCAGGACACTCACATCCTGATGTCATTTATTGCTTTGCGGGTGTCCTTCAACCCACCCACATGGGTAGACTGCTCTTGTTCAGCTCAGGGACCCTGGACAGGCACAGTTCCTGAGCAGCTGAGGCAATGGCACCCAGTACCTTTATCCAGGGAAGGGGCACCAGATGCCCCCAGTCTGGGGAGGAGGTGGCTCCCAGCCCTTCTGAAAGCCCAGCAGTTGGGATTTGCAAAGTTCTGGCCCCAGTCAAAGCTTTCCAGTAGACAAGCCAGGGGAGCTGATCCTCTCCTCACATTTATATTCCTCAGCCTAACTCGGGTTTCTCCGCACCAACCTATCTGCTCTGAGCTGCTCCTAAGAAGCCTTAAAGCTTCTCCCACCCGAGTTTCCCCTCTCCCTCCTCCAGACAGCTTATACCCCTTCAGCTTTCCCAAACACACCCACAAGACCCCCGACAATGATCAGCCTTGGCAGGGGGATCCACATTCCCACAGCCCGGGCAGCCAGAGTGCACCTTCCCCCAGCCAGACACGGCACCAAGAGTCCTTTTATTTACTTTTCCCAGTTTCCTTCTCTTGGTCTGTCAGGAGAAATGACCAGGAGCTCAGCTCTATACAAGGGCTTTGTGGCACTGGCCAGGATCTCCTCCACCTTTCCAACCTCCCCATCTCCCTCCAGACACCGTGCAGCATCTGCAGGACCCCAGTGCCCTTGGGGACCCCCCCGAGCCCTCTGTTTGCTCCAAGCTGTGCTTGCTGCTGACCCTTCTGAGAGCACATGCAAGAAAACAGCCCTGCTGAAGGGTTAAACATTACCAGACTGAAATTCAAGGCTTGACGATTGGTTCCAGTCGACTGGCTGAGATGATAATTTTTCACAAGATAAATACGGCCGGGAGTGAGCAGCAACCGCTAAAGACCCTTTGTAGCAGCATCCCCCCAAAAGCAGTTCACTTCCCCCCGCCACGGCTGCTTCCCTTCACCCATCCCTGCTCAGTGGCCCACACTCCCGGGCCCCTGGCCCCGAGCCCAAGGGGAACCCCAGCTCAGCTGTAGGATTGCTTACAGCCCAGTCATTCATCCGCACGGGCTGTGCTTGCGCCGCAGCATAACTCATGTGCTGGGGGTCAGAGCCAGCACTTGCACCCCGGCTTGGCCAGCACCGAGACTCACAGCCCGGGATTGGCAGGAGTGCCCAGCCAGGGGGAGGGAGCCCACGGCTCTGTGCCCAGGTACTCACTGCTCTTGGACGCCTTGATCTTGGCCACCAGTTTCTGCACACCGGGTACGTCCCCGTTCTTCACGGCCTGGATCAGCTCCTGCTCGCGCCCCATCGCAGGCAGGTGGGAGCAGTGGCAACGTAGAAACCCTCAGATCCCAGAGGTTTATAAAGCCATGGGAATAAGCCCCTAATTCCTCAAAATACACTTTGATGAGAGATGAAATCCAGCAAGAAAGATGCTTTACAATCCCACATGGCATAAAAGCCAAAAGGAAGAAGTCTTTCTGTTAAGGGCAGAAGTCCCTTTCTGCGTTGGGAGGAGCAGGACCCAGATGGGGTTTGGTTGGAGAACATGCAATCAGTCAAAACAAAAATACTTCAGTGCTCGGGGACAGGCTCCCGGCAGCACCAGGGCTCTGTGAGACAAAGCCAGGCAGCTCGGGGCAGGGTGTCCGGCGCTGGCAGCATTGGGATGCCCTCAGCCTCTCACAGCACTCCTGGAGCCAGAGGTGTCATGCTTTGCTCCCTTCAGCAGGCTCTACTGCGTTGATGAGTTCCTAATTCTTCCCAAAGGGATTATGCGCTCGCTGCCATCTGGAAGTTATAGATCCTCCCTCTCTGGTGCTCATTAGCCCCTTGGTTTCGGCATTCCTCTCGGTGACGGCACTGCAGGCACGCTGGGGAGCCCCGTGCGCAGCCGAGCCCCGGCGCGGCAGCCCGGGACCTGCGGAGGGAAGAGCAGAGTCAGCCCCCAAAGGCCATTTACCTCCCGGCTCCATCGCGACAGCTTTTGTATCCGTGCCGAAGAACGAATACTTTGACTATATTTAGTCCTAGAGGGACTTGGCTCATCCTTATGTTAAACGGAGAGGGAAGAACCTGTGGAGGAAACCTCCTGAGGGTGCTGCCCCCGGAGCAGGACAGAGCAGGACAGAAGGAGCAGGACAGCTCCTTCCCTGTCCCCCCTGGGGCCACACACACCATGTCCTCCCTAAAGGCAGCACACAGGGCTTGGGGCACACAGCATCTCCCCTTCTCCTTTCCCGATGGCAGCACACAAGGGAATGAGCTGGGAAGGTTTAGCCAAAGCCCTTTGCAGCCCACGGGAGTGGGTCAGCCTGCCTCCACTCTTCTCCTCCTGTGCAAGGATAAACCCTCACCCTCCCAACCTCCCGTGAAGCTCAATGCCCTGGGACCCAAGACATTCCTTCACTAGTTCAGGAGCACTCTCTGGCCCCAGTGAGGAGCTGAGTGTAATTCAGCAGGACGACTGTGCTCAGAACAGGATCAAGGCCATATCCTGGCCAGCCAGGGTACCCTGAAGAGGGCACGGGGTCCTGCAGGAGCAGTTCACACGTCCCAGCCTGTGCTCCCACACTGTGCCAGGCTGCCCAAACTGTGTGGCAAGAAAATCCCTCCTGGTTCAGGGCCATGCATCTGGCAGGCTGCTCCGACGCCGGGGAGGAGCGTGCGTGCAGGAGAGCAGGGAGCACACACCGTGCCAGCTGCAAGGCCATCACCAGATCACCCCTCAGCTTCCCCTGTGCCCATCCATGACGGATCCGAACCAGCTCTGGTTCCCCCAGCCATGGCTCAGTGGAGTCTCCCTTCCCAGAGCGCTCGCCCTCCACAGTTTATATAACAGCGAGTGTCGCTTCCTCCGAGCAATCGAGGTCACTGTTTGGAGGATGGAAATCACAGGGGAGAGAAGGCAACAACGACAGGTCCTGTTGGGGTGGGGGCAAAACCAGGAGAATCCCATGGCATAGCATTGCTCAGCTGGGAGCTGCAGCTGCCCATAAACAGGGACCCCTCATGGGTTTCCCGTGTTCCAGCGCTCCCCAGGCTGGAACACGGGGCAGACAAAAAGATGATCCTCAGGTACTGGCTTAGCTTCTGGGACAAAGGGGTGTGTGACTCCCACACTAGACTAGGGGGTTCTCCCCCCACCAACAGCTCACTCAGCTGATGAACCCCTCGGCACTGAAGCTGGTGCCCGTCGGGGTCAGCTGTCACCTCCCCTCGTCCTGGGGCACCTGCACAAGCTTATCTACCTTACAACAAAGTTTCAGCCACTTGACTCAGACTAACCTCTTGCTGCAAACAAATCCCCTCCCGAAACCTCCTGTGTTGCACCGTCTTCAGAACTATTTCGTTTAACTCTGTGCACTGCATCCAACTCTGGGCTGCTCCTCAAGAGCGCTCACAAGAAGCGAACGCGAGGCGGTGAGAAGACTTTATATTTGAAAAGTCTGCCCGGCCTCACTTGGAAAACGGCCCCGGTGCTGCTGCCTCGGCTCCCGGAACACGCGGGGCTCAGCGGGCAACTCGGAGAGACCGAGAGCTCCGAATGTCGACCTGCACCTACTCAGCCTCTCCAAAGAGGAGCAGCGAAGGTAAAATTCGAGAAACGCACAAAGCTGGAAAAGCAACAGCAAAACATCCCTCCCACACGAGCAGAGCTGAGCCTCCAGCCCAGGAATCCACCTGGAGAAACAAAGTATCCCAAACATTCCCGCAGCCAACGGCAGCGCCAGGGAAAAAAGGAGGGAGAGGAGGGGAAAAAAACCCCAAACAAACCCAAACCAGTTACGTAAGTGGCGGACGAAAGATGCGAAGGGGCTGAAGGCACTCAGCCGGGGCCCGAGG
>VZTD01005018.1:288092-344477 GCA_013397725.1 Rhagologus leucostigma | reverse complement strand
GGACCGAGCTGGTGGGAGGTTCCCCATTCTCGATCCAGGACCGAGCCAGTGGTTCGGGACCGGCTCCGTTGGGAATCCTCCATCCTCTTCAATCCAGCACCGAGCCGGTGGTCTGGGACTGGCACGGTACGGGACCGACTTCGTGCTTGATCCGGGACTGGTCCGGTGCTACAGGACCGGCCCCGGACGGAGGTCCCCCATCACCGATTCAGGAGCAACACGGTGGTCTGGGAACCAGCCCTCCCGCACCTTCGGCCCCAGCCCTCCCCCGTCAGCCCTTTGCTCCCTCCACCCCCAGCCCCCTTGGCAGAGGGGCTGCATAAAGCCACTGATGGCACCCATGGGACCAAAATCCACCGATCCCCAGCTGTCCAAGACCCAAATTAATCCTGCTCTCACAAAGCACTAAAACCACCAAAAATCACCCATTTCTGCCAATCTTCAGCAGAAACAGCAGAGGCAAGTGCTCCCTCGAGCACAGCTCTCTTAAAACAAGAGATTGCCTAATAAAGCTGGACAGTTTTTGTTGCATGATACCACAGGATTATCATCAACTAATCAGATTAAAAACACACGGAGGCTTTGGTTTTATTCACTATATGGCCAGCCCGCAGCTCCCTGGGGGAGCTGCAAAGATCCCACACCTCTTCAAACCAGGCCCCGAGACATTTCACCAAATGATGGTTTCATGAGCAATCCCAATGAGGGGGATCCTTGGCAGGGAGGAGGGACTGACGTTTCCAGACACACCCTGTCTTTTCAGTTCGGGAATAAAGAGATTATTATGCACATCTAATTATAAATGTCAACATTTTATGGCTGCTCTGCTGAAGCACAAAGCTCTAAGTAGCCCTGCTAGAAAGGGCTGTGAAGTGAAAGGTCTTGTTATTCCTCCTCTGAGTTTTTCCAGAGCTTGTAAAGCGCAGTGACATTTATAATAATCCCCTGAATTTATGTAGCACCTTTTGTCCTTTTAAGGATCTTAATTAAGCTTTGCAGCTCCCTGAGCACAGACTAAACCCACTTTGCAAAAGAGGAGCGCAGGTCCCACTTTGTACAAAATGTGTGCCCCATTTCAGGCAGGGGAAGAACTTTTTCACCCCAGCGACCTCCAGCACACGCTGTTACTTCACAGTCAGGGCACAGCACCCTGACATCCCCAGCCAAAGGTTGTGCTGCTGCAGCCACACTCGTATGGTTAAAGACGGATAATTCAAACTTTAATCTCTGGTGTCCCACAAGCCTTTTGAATGCAGGGTGCCACTGGAGGGGTTTACTAGAAATCAACAATTTCTGGTGCAGTCTTCAAACATTTAACCACATATTGGCAGTCCTGATACTGCCCCGAAGCCCAGCGCCTTCCCTCTATGGTCCTTCCTGCAGGGAGTGGAGCTGGAAGGAGCAGGCAGCAGCCCCCATTTCCCCCCATGAATCCCAGTTTTCCATCCACTCTTGAAGGTCGAACAGCTGGTTGGTGACACCAGCACAAAGAGCTGTCAGTGGCTTCAACTGTGTCCACCTTGCAGAGTTGACAGACCCCGTCCTGTGACATTTATTCCCCTGTGTCCGCAGGGCAGGGGCTGAGAGCGTCAATTGAGTTTTCACTGCAGAGAAAGCCCTTTAACAAATTAAAACCCCTTCTATGCACCAGGACAAGAAGTTTTAGAGTTTAGGGGGTTTCAAGGTGCAGGCACAGTTGTGTGGCCACCTCTGCCCTCAGCCCCTGAAGAAAGGTGCCCAGGGCAGCACTGATTTTTGTTCTCCACTTTGGGTGAGGGGCCTGGGGGCTCCAGCCAGGTCGTGCTGCTCAGTTCTGCGGGGCCCCGGCTCCTGCTTGCAGCTCCTCAGGTCGATGTTGCCATCTAGAGGTCCCTGCTACAGCGATCGTCTCCTTGTAAAGTATTGGAAAGGAGGTTGTTTTTGTTTTGGGTTTTTTTTTAATCCAATGCAACAATTCAAAGCAGTTCTTTTAGGTTAGCCCATGTTTTGATTGGCTGCAGCTTATCCTGGCTCATCTTGCAGCCCCTGCAGCGGTGCAAACCCCTCCTCTCTACTCTGACATTATTTTGAGATGGGGTAAAACTCCAAGTGATGCATTCCCCGGCAGGGAAGCCACACTGGCAGAAGCAATACACACAGTGGCATCCACAGCAGCTCCATGGCTAACGCTGGCTCCAGGTGAGGCTGTGACAGACACGGCTCCGAATTTTGGAGTGCAAGACTCTCACTCCCAAATCTCACCCATGAAAACCAAACTTGGTAGTTCACGGCTGTTTCATCCCCACTGAGTGGGTAGGAGGTCTGCAAAGGCCCATACCAGACATCTAAAACATTTTAAGTATGTTATGAACCAGCTGGATGGAAATACACATCCCCCCTTTCAGCTGTGGCTCAGGCTTCTCCTTTCACTGCTGGTTTTTTAAAGCCAAAGCTCGACCCAAAGACTTGCTGCAACCCCAGGGCTGCATCTCATACCTGGGCAGGAGGAGGCTCAGGCAAACATGGGAGCAATGGCAGTTTGATGCCCATGGCAGACGGGGTCGGTTCCCTGGATGGGTGTGCAGACACCACTGCCCAGACACTCCCAGTTCAGGGTCAGGACAGGGCTGATGTCTGGCACCTGCACAAGGGCAGCACCCCATGGCAGAGGCTGTGTTGGACCACGAGATCTGTCCTGGAGGGAGGAGGGTGCAGGCTGAGGATGAAGCAGGGCAAGGAAGAGCCTCGCCTGCACTGAATCAGGTCAGAAAGCAGGTTATTGCCCAGATTTAAAGCCACCCACAGGAGCCCTTCCTGCAGCTCCTGACATTGATTCACACATCACCTGGCTCCCTGAGCACTGAGGGGTGATGGGTGCCCCACTGCTGGGCTTTGCTCGTGTCCTTAAGCAGCCCAGAAAGTCTCAGCCTCATTCCTGATCCTCAGAAGTCACATCCTGTCCCCATGGAGCCCTTCCTGTACAGGCATCCATCTCTTCCCATGTTACCTCCCGGCCGGGCACTTCCCACCCTGCTCAGCACTCCACCTCGTTGGCACCAGTGTCAGGGGCAAAGCGAGAACAGGATGGAGGATCTGGACACAAAGGTGCTTACGTAGGCATTTACTCCATTGCCTCTCACACATCCTCCTGGCAATAGCTGCTGCTGGAAGCAGTCCAAGGAGATGAATTAGGGGGCTTGATCAAGAGAGAGATGCACTGCCCACAAGGAGAAGGAGGAGGAGGATCACAGCTCCCAGAAACCAGGCTCTGGCAGAGAAGGGTTTGGGCTGGTTTGGCCCCAGACATCTCCTCCTGTCACACCACAGCCCAGCTGCTGCCTGCAGCTGGCCACTGCCACCAGGAGGGCTTCAATGCCAGGATATATCCCAGACCCAAGCCAGAACCAGGACACAGCTCCATGAACTCATGCCCTGTGAAGCTGAACATCAGCCTCAGTATGAAAGGCAGCGGTGACTGCCCTTAGCAGAGCTGGTGGGACTTGCTGGTGGCAAAAGAGCTGCAGAAACCGACCCAGAGTCAGCTCTCAGACAGGTAGCAGGGCTTGGTGATTTAGGAAGCTCTGCTCAGGTAGTACCTTTTGCGAAAAAATAGTTTCCCCCCACAGAAGTAATCAGGTAGCCAACGCTTCACTACATCATTCCACAGCAGTCCAGCTCCGAGCTCCCTTGAAAAGCAGCTCCACAGCCCCAGCTCAAACATGTGCAAGCCAGGAGTTACAGCCTGCACCAGCCCCTGCCCTGGCACAGCAAACCCAAACGCTGAATCCCTGTGGGAACTTGGGCAGGTGCTGGCATGGGGCTCCTTCCCACGTGCCAGTTCCTGGCTCCCGCCAGACTCACCTCTCCAGGCACACGTGAGCTGCTGCTCGCACTGTCCTCCTTGTCCTGCCTTCCTCCTTTTCCTCCTCCTTGAGCCTCCCTGTGCTGACAGTCACTTCTTTCTGGTCTTGTGCCTTTCTTTTCTCTCCGTCTTCCTTGCTTAGTCCCTCACTCAGGAAATTAAAGATAATCCTCCCTTTTTTTGCAGCCGGATTCCCTGTTTAACATTCGCTGCGTGTGCTTGCACTGATTCAAAACGGGATTAGACTTTCTGTTGCTTTGATGTCAGTTGGGCTTTAAACTTAAGGCAGAAGGGGGAAAGAAAATGTCTGTTAACAAACCTCTTGGATTCCACCCATCCACTTGCATCCATCCTGGAAATGAAGGTCAGGCACATTTACCTGTAGAAACTGAGCTCCTTTCCAGGATTGACACGGGGGGAATAAACCAACCCGCAACTGCAGCACTGCACTCCCTGCACAGGGCCTTATTCTCTGGAAACACCCAAATTTCGCCCTGGCTCCGTTATCATCCAGCTGCGTGGAGGCTGAATGACTCCCATGAGGAGGGAGGTGTCATTAATCATCAGAAAACCACAACTCGTTGGCTGTCAGTGGATATTGCAACCTCCAGCTGCCGTGCAGCAGGGAGCGCGTGGGCCACCGGCATCGCTCCAGCGGATCAGGGCTCAGGGCTGCCCGCCGGGAATACCCCGAGCCGCTCATTTCTGAGGGGGAAGCAGGTGCTGCAGGGTGGCTATGCTGGAAATCCATATCCTGCTCCCTGTGGAGTGGTGTTTGTGCAATGGCACAGTCCGTAACTTTCCAGGGCATTTCCCTCTGCTTCCTCGGGCCTGAACTTCTCCCCCTTCGGAAGATGAGGATTTGGGGTTGTTCTCACTGCTGGTCCTTCCAACACCAGTCTGAAGCAGATGAAGAACATTTTTCTCGTGTTGCCTGAAAACATCTTGCTTTGCTTCCAAGACACCACTCCTCGAATCCGTGATGTCCAAAGCGATGTCCAAAGCAGCACAGTTCAGAGCTGGAACAGGATCTCACACCAGAAAAGAGCCTTTCACAAGAGATTCTGCAGAGCCATGGCCAGGGCTGGGATGTAACAGGGGGTCTTATTCCTACTTATCCAGGACAGCCCTTTCCTACAGTCTCCAGAGCCTCACAGGTGGTTTCTGCTGCCTGATGCTCTTTCTCCATTCCCACCAGAGCTTCCCTTCACAGGCAGCTAGGTCTCCTCTGGGTAACAGGCAGATCTGGGAGCTGCATAACTGGAGATGTTTGGATGTCCCTGAAACCATCGCAGGACCTTCTGCAGGTTGTTTAGAAGAGCAGCTCCGTGGATGAGCACAATCCATCTGTGACCAGAACCCACCTCACAGCCCTGAGCTCCTGGGGAGGAGCAGCTGGAGCAGAACTGGAGACACACCTAGGCAATCCTGGGGCTCTAGCAGCTGTAATCTCTGTCACCCACACCTCACCACTGTGCTTGCAGCCCCGACTGGCACTGCCACCACGTTGGGCTTCCTCCAGGATTGCCCAGGGATGTGCCTCTGCCAACAGCGCAGTGTCTAATCCATTTTGCCTGGTGCACGCTCACAGACTTGATTAACGTCTGCAATGAGCTCCATCCATCATCGGGGAGTAAAGGAGATTAACTCTGCAGCACGCCTGCCTTGCGTTGATCCCATTCTCCAGGCCTCCTGATTAATGGAGAGGCCGCCTTATCTGCCAGGCCAGGAAACACGAATATCCGGGTTGCCTGGGGATGAAGGGAAGCTGTGGGAGCTCGGGAGCAGACAGGGCAATGCCGGCACAGCCGCAGCACGCTCTGCCATTGGGGCCGTGCTGCTGCACCTCTGCTCCCCCCGCTGCCAGCTCTGCTCTCCATTCCTATTCATCACTCCATTCCCATTTCTTCCTCTCTTCCTTCCTCCAGACCCTTCCCAGCCATGCTAACAGGGATGGCTGGAAGGAGAGCAGCAATTGGAGCGCTGATGCATCCATGCAGGAATGCAATGCTGAAAACCAAAGTCTGGGGCTCCATTTTCCCTCGATGGGTCAGCAGGGGAGATGTCATTCCTCATCCACAGAGGGAATTTGGATGAGCTGATTTGGAGGCCTGGAATAACCCAGGAAAATCCCCTCCTGGGGCTAGGGGCGAGGCTGCAGCTGACCAGCGCTGCAGAGAGCGGCCGCTCGGCCGAGCTCTTCCCGAGAGAACATGCGTGTAAAGTGGATGCAGGGAATTAGCAGTGCCATCTGGATGGGCTCCAGCTCCTGCCCCTGGCTCGCTGCTGATGCTTCATTAACAGCTCCCTCCTTTCAGCTCCGTCTCCTTGGCTTCTGCTGTGATCAGCTGGGCTGGAGTTTTGTTGTCTTGGGTTTTTTCCAAGTGGAAATTATTTCTCATTTCTTTTAACAATCAGGACACAGAGAAAGAGACAGGAGAGGAAGGAATTTCTAGGAGATGAAAGGGCAGGATTAAGGACACGGCTTTCACTTTGTTATCCCTCTAGTGTGGCTAAGAAATTCCTTTCAGAAGAAGGCTTTAATTAACTATGTTTTTCTGATGTGAATAAATCCTGGACCTAGAGATAGGTCTGGCTTCTTGGGTCTGCTGACAACCCCAGCTGCAACCTCAGCAGCCCAGATTCGTACAGACACACACGGTCTTATACAAAACTCAGCACATTTAAAAGGGCTTTACAAAGGCACTGACTGTCACCCAAGTCTGGAAAATAAGGAACAGAGGAAAAAAACCCAGGCATCAGAAGGCCACTGTGCACAGTGCCAGTGGAAAGACGATCCGAGTGCACTGAACCACAGGGCTATGGTGGCTCAAGATATGGGAAGGGGCCTTTTGCACAGAGGAATAACCCAGGGCAGGAGGCAGTACAAATACCTCCGTTGCCTTCTAGACCAACAGCCCTTCTCACGCACCAGGAAAAATCAGGGGGAGAGGAGAGAAAGACGCCCAGTGGCAAACTGGGACATTTAGAAAGCGTCGCAGTGATGTATCCACATCCTCCACTGCCGCAAAACCCTCCAGGAACTGAGTCAATCAAAAATAACATTTGGGGCTGATTTTTATCCAGATGAACTCTCTCCAAATATTTTAAGGCAACCAGCAAAACGGCCAGCTTCTGCTTGTTTAACCCTTCTCCTGGAACCTGCACTGATTCTGGAAGAAAGCACCACTGGAGAAAGCATTTTTTCTGTGAGCTTGACCTGCAAAACTGGATGTGGTACTGGGTCTGTTCATCCCCAGCATCACCCTGGGCACCTCCCTGTGCCCTAACTCTGTCCTGACTCACTCAGCATTTCTGCAGCTCAACTTTCTGTGTAGATCTGGACATGAAAGATGAAGAATCCACACAGGTTTCCAGAGGAAGCATCATCTCCAGTTTACACAACAACAGTAACTCCTGCCAGAGAAACATCACAGCAGGTCCCTCTGAGAATCTCATTTACCTTTTCTTGAGCCACATTAAACAGGGAGCTCACACTGAACCCACATATTGCTCCTCTCCCATCTTTCCAACTAATGAACTCCCAGCTGATAACAAATGCCGGCTGCTGTTGCTGGAGCATCTGCCTCTGCTCTCAGTGCACAACAGCCCAAGAGGCAAAGCGCTCTACCAATCATTGTTTTCATAAGTGAGCATCATTTTACTTTTTCATTATCATTTTAAAAGGTTCCCACCTCTTCCACTGCTCTGAGCCACTGCCTCCAACCCCAGCAGATGCCTCTGTGCCCTGCAGTGGCACAGGGCACATATGGTTGGTTTTCCTGGGGGGAAGCGGAGAGGAAAGGAACATCTGGCTGCTCCAGCGACCCATGAGGTGAGGTGAGCAGAGCTTTTCCTGGGGCCTGCAGGTCCATGTGGGGAGGGTTTCCCATCCCGTGCTACCACTGCTAACAGCCCCCTCGACAAGGCTTCAGTCTCACTCGGGATTTAATTCCTTATTTTATGGGTTTTGTGCTTGTTCACATCTTCTGCAAACTAAGTATTTCCTGTGACATCCTGCATCAAATGTTTTACTGGACTTCAGGTAGATTCAATGCACCACAGCTCAAAAATCAACTATTACTGCTTTCTTCCCCCCTGCCTTTCTCAGAACCAGGCAGCAGGATTGCAGTGTCTGGTTATAAAACACCACTTTTTTTATTAGCTCTGTCATAAATCCTTACACTTGGATTTGCAATTTCATGTGACAGCTCTTTCCAGGCACCAAATGGAGTTTATCTCATTTTCCTGACTTGAACCTATCAGGATTTTCCCTTTTGCTTCATCTTGGATCTGTAATTTCCATTTCCAAGCTTAACAGCATCCTAATTCTCATCGAAAAAAAGGATGGCATAGCACTCATTTTGGGTTGGGCAGACACTTACTCTTGGTCATCAACCCCCCACATCAATCCTCCTGCTCTGCCTCCTCTTGAGCTCCATGAACAGTTATCCACAAGCCACAGATCTGAGCCAAAACTTTTTTTCCCCCCAGTTCATGCTCATGAGGAATTCAGGTTACAGCTGCCTCCTCCTTGCGCTAATGCCTGTTCCTGTAAAAGGGAATCAGTGACTAACAACAAATACATACCCTGAGGCAGGATTTGTCTCCCTGAGTGCTCCTGGCTGTTCCTATCCAACGTCAAGATGTGCCGGCAGCTTCTTATCTCCGACAAGGGGATCTGCCCGTCGTACCAAGCACACATCCACGTCCCTGACCTCAGCACATGGGCTGACCCGGCCCTGGAGCCCGTCAGCCTCTCACAGGGCAAGTCCTGCTTAGCCCCTTGTTATTTTTGGCTGTGCCTTTGTCTCTGGGATCCTCTAACCTTTAGCAATGAAAACAAAACCACAGAAGGTGCTGACCTGGCCTTTGGCTCGCTGAGAGCAGTGGGATGGGCAGAGGCTGAGGGCTAAAACCTCAAATTAGCAGCGTGGGACTGGAATGAGCCAGGCACCTCGGACCTGTCATTTCAAGGACAGAAACCTGTGGGGAGGAGGGCAACATCTGGTTTCAGATAAATGCCCACTTTGTGCTAATTAATTAGAAATCCAGCACAGATAACAGGAGAGCTTAGATGACCATTTAGGTGAAGTATTCCTGTAAAGCCACGTGTGGCCATGGAGCAGCTGAGAAAGGGAATTCACCTGCTGCTTTCATTAGAGATGCTCATGTCTAAGAGAAAGCAGAGCCCGGGAGTTGGGAAATCAGGAGTTTGCTCATGGCTCAGGCTCCTTGTTCATTAATACCAGCTCAAGGCAGAACTGGATCACACAGTAGCACTGACCTGAATCAAGTCAGGCACCAACACAACATCAGCTTCTTTCCAACCAGCCAGAGCATACATACAGCTGTGCACATGTGGATCAATGACAGCAGCACCTGAGTCACTGCCAAGCTGCCTTCACAAACCTACTCCTCCAAACATTTGAGTTTTCTGTGTTTAGTTTCTTTTTTCAATCAGATCATCACATTCAGTACACATTCCTCTATGAAGATACAAAAATTGTGCTGAGACAGACATTGCAGGAAGATGGATAAGATGCTGCCTAAGCCAGGGCTGTTGTAGAGAGAATTGCTGTCAATTTTTGACCTCAAGCTCAGCATGTGGCTTTAGGGAAATTATTTAAGTTTGCTATCACTTCTCATCTACAGGGAAGGAAAGGGTTATGTGGCAAAGACCCACTTTCCAGAATCAAGGGAGGTAAAATGGAACAGCAGTTGGAAACTACTTTACCAATCTTGCTGTAAAGAAGAGAGACTGATGGGCAGCTGTTGGACAAAGACAGCACTCAGCCAGTGTGGAGAGTTGATGCACCACGTCTAACACATCCTGAGTGAGATCATCCCTATCCCTAAGGCCACTACAAGGACAAAACTTCACCCATTAGGCTACTTGATCAATATAATCACAGATAAAGAGCTAAGCAATAAAAATGCAGAGACCCATTCTGTACCTCTGGAGTCGTGAGTGAGGAGAGCAGTGAGTTCATGGGGAGGATTAGCAACTTGGTTCTTAGTGAAGGCTCCCCTCTCCAGAGTGCAAATCAGAGCAGCAGCCAGGTGCTAAATAAATATTTAGCAAATGAGAAAGTCTCCATTTAATGAGAAATTATTTGGTGAAACCAGCTGGGGAAATGGTTTCAGTAGCACGGTAACAGAAGCCGGCGCTGCTCTCTGCCCCGCGGGATGCTGTGGTTCCACTCGCGTTGCGTAAGTCAGGATCTCCAGCTGGGACAGGCACAGGAAATATAACTCATTACTGAAATGCAAGAGCCTTTCAGGGTTAAACCATTGTTAGACCAGCCAGATCCATTCCCTGGTTGCAGAATTTGCCTAGCAGCAGCTTTGGATGATTACTATCTTTCTTCATAAGAGCGATGTTGCAGACAGGATGGTCTAAGGGTAGTGGCGATGCCAAGTTTGTAGGAAGAAGTAATTTTTCTTTCTTTTATGTTCAAGGGCTGAGCTCCATTTCCTCACTTTTATCTACATCATTAGGCTGTCAAGATGGCAGTTCCCTGCCTAAATGTTAATTACTATATCTCTCTTTTAAGAGGTGTTTTCAAGGGGTTAGTGCCTCAATCTTCCTTGTAATTACATGCAGTGGTTAGTACAACTCATCGGCTATATCCCAAGGTCTCCTGAGAGCTCATCCCCACTGCAGTTTCCAGTAGATGAACACTCACAGAACCAGTCCTTCAGAGAGCTGCTGTATTCAAGTGTTCAGCCAGCTAATGAGCCGATTACTGTGCCTGCTGCTGCTGCCGACGGCGAGCTCTGTGCACAGACAGGCTGTGCATCACCAGTTGCTGCAGTTAATATTTCTCCCTTCTCTCTATCCCTTAAACTCAGCAAAACTCTCTACAACCAGTCCCTCTCCAGGGCAAGAACTTCCACAGACTATTGACAGAGCAAAAAAAAGGGAAAAAAAAACCTTGTCAAAGCCTGAGTATAAAACCCCAGTAATAAAACAGTGACACAGCTGTGGTGGTGAGGCAAATCTCAGATGCTGAGCATGGATTTGTCATGTCAGCTGTGACATGTGTGCATCAGGGACAGAGCTGCTGTGGGGTTTTATGCCTCTACAGTTGAGAAGAAGGAATTACAGCTTCCTCATGTGTGAGGCGTTTCTAAGTGAACAGCAATAGTTGAGATTGCAAATTAAAAATAAAGTTGTGCTTTGGAACAACTGCTACATTTAAATGTCAGATTCTTTCTTTGAAAGCTATAAGATACCTCTTTCTTCTCCATGGAAAGTGAGTAGGAGCTTGTCTATGCAGGGAGAATGTTTGGAATAGCAACTGCCTACCAGTTTCCCATGCAAATACTCATAATCCACGCTTCAAGCCTGGATAAAGCTAAATTACCTGAAGGCACTCTCTGCAGAGGACAGGACCCTGTTCACAGCACTCCGTCACCCACACACAAACCACTGCTTGCTTTGCAGCAGTAACCCCAGACAGATGAACACTAACTTTCACCCAAGATGTGAAGGAAAGAGTTTTTAAGAAAATATTAACTGAGAAACACCACTTTTTCACAAATTGTACATGCTCAAAACTTAGATATCGCAGATACCTGCCATGGAAAAAAACTCACGGGCAAATCACTGACTGAGGCAACTCCAGAGACTCAACAGAAACCTTACAGTAGAGCAGACAAATTGGCCTCAGCCCATCTCTGGTTTCTAAGAGCTGCAATGCCAGCGCAAAATGTGCTCCAGGTTTCTGTCTGCTGCTGGTCCACTAGAGGACAACCTAATAATGATGAACTCCTCTGGGTTACACAAAAATGGCCCATAATGAAAATGCTGCTGCCAAATCTGGCTGACAGCCCATGCTGGGATTGCTGTTCTGTGTGTGCTGGGCCTCCCTTTTTACTGGTACAGATTGATTCCTACATACTTATGAAGCTCCAAAAAATGCCTCCTACAGTTGATGCCAGCCTTTGCAACTACAGAGAGAAAGAGACAGAAGCAAGGGAGATTTCCAGACAGACGTATGCAGTTTTAATAAAGCAAACCAAATCCCCTACACTGTGCTCTGCCACAGAGAAAACCCTGCCTGTTGTTGCCGGATTTCTCACAGGCTTCTGACATGATATCATGTGTTTTCAGTACAGGAAGTGCTCCGAGGTACAGAACGATCTGTTTGCCTTGGTAACATGTGATTTATCAAATCATAATGAAGGAACCCATCTCACGTATAAACAGTGGCCAGGAGCACTACAAAATCATCAGCTCAAAGTCACAGAAAAGAACAGGCTACTGCTCTGGCAAGGCAAAGAAAAATAGTAAAACAGCTTCTCAAAACCCAAGGGAGTCCTTGCATAGTATTTTTAAGGCAAACAGAAGACGAATAAAATCTGAGCTAGCAACAGAGCTACTTTCTGGAGATAGAAAGCAAACGAGCTGTGGCAAGAAGCAGAACAGCAGAAAACAGCAGAGAATTAATCGCAGGTGAAGTGTCAGGTTAGAATTGAAGTTAGAGGAGTCAGAGGGTCAAAGCAACAGTTTTCAGTGGGTAATTTTCTTCCTTAACATCCCTCAGCCCCACCGGGGCTGTGCCTGTGACTCGGGGATGAAAAGTGCATGTGTCTGTAAAGAGAGAAAAACACACACTGAAGGCAGATCAGAGCTACTCAAAAGGCAAAAAATCTGATAGTTCTCCTGACGCCGGCGAGCGCAGGCTGGCCGTCACCGGGAGGGCGCAGATCCAGCCATCCCCTCGGGGTGTGATGTGAAGGAGCACTGCCCAGCCGCCGTGTCGGCCCCGCTCCGTTCCCTCCCACCGGCGGCGGCGAGGGATGCTCGCCCCCGGCGTGTCTGCCCGAGTCAGCTGCTCTTGATGTCAGAACCTGCTCCGGGCTCGGCGGGGCGGCAGCGGAACCGAGCGCAGCCGGGGCTCAGCCGCTGCTCGCCGGCTCTGGGAGGGCTCCTTCCTCCCGCATCCCGCCGGGAAAGCGCGGGGGCCCAGCCCATCCCATCCCACCGCGGAGCAGCCGAGGGAACTCGCCCAACTTTCTCCGTCCCTGGTCCCGGCACTCGCTGCCATGGCCCCCGGCAACTCTTCCCGCAACTTCTCGGCGCCGGAGGCTCGGAACGGCTCAGGTGAGCGGGGCTGCGCGGGCCGGGGCTCAGCGGGGCTGGGGGTGATGGGGGAGCTGAGGCGGGGATCCCCGCACCCCACCCGGGCCGTGCCGCCTTCAGCACCCGCGGCCGGACAGCGCCGGGCGGGCGGCGGGACGGGCTGCGGCCCCCGGGGGTGAGGGACCCCGCCGGCCACCGCGCAGCGCTCAAACAGAGCCCGGCCCCGCCGATGGCCACGGCGGCTCGGGGCCAGCCGCTACCTGTTGGCTGCCGGGCAGCAGAACTCCAGCAGCCCGCAGGTCCTGGCTCCTGGGAAGGGAGGAACCAGCCCGGCTAGACAGGGAGGGAAGCACAGAGAAGATGAGACAGCGCTGGAGAGGGATGCAGAGATCCTCGCCAGTCTCCCGTTTTCTCCACACTATCCTCTTTTCAAATCAATAGTTTAGGGTCAGGCAGGCCAGTTCTCAATGGTGCAAGTTGGTGAAACTCTTCAACAGAAGGTGGTTCATACTTGGTCTTTGAATCTCTCTGCACCAGCACAGTCCTTTAAAAACTAAAAGTGTGCCTTAGCTACTTCCTTCTGAAATGCAGTGAAGATGAAGTCTCTTACGCATCAGGGTATGGCTTAGAACGACAGCCACCTTAGAGAAAAAAAAATTAGCCCAGCCCTCATTCAGTTCACATTGTGCAGCCACTTTGGGACTTTAACAGAAACTGTCAGGGCAGCCACAGACCTACAAGCAAGGACAAATCAATGCCTGAAGTAGCTGCTTCAATACAAAATATATTCACTTGGATATCCACAAAAGCAGTTCTGAAAATTCAGATTCAGTGATGTCTCAAGATGAAAGGGACTTTAGAAAAGAGAGACCTTTTGAGTATTTGACAGATGTACTCTTCTGACACCAGCCTATAAAACACACATGAACTACAGCTTCAAATTAGTGCAGATGATAATTCTTGAAAGCCCTGCTTGTACGGACACCATCAGCAGGACAGATGCCACAGCACTGCACAGACCAGCCCTCACACAAAGCCTTTGGGCAGGCACACATCCTGCTTTGAGGCCAGCTGAGCTCATCCCAAACGTTACGGAATCACCACGAGCACTGTATCGATTATACAGCAGGAAAAGGACATTTTGTCCCAATTTCCAGCTAACCATGTGGCATTTGTGTTTCACTCAAACAATCCTTTCCCACCACACTCATAAAGTTTGTGGTTAAAAGAAAGGAGATCAGAACTCATAACAGCTACATGCAGAACAGCAGGACCAGAGTCATCATCTTCCAGTTTCTAGTCCTCCATCTTCCAGCATTAAGGAGGCGTGAGATCTGTTTGGATGCTCAAGGGTTGCACAGGTTGGATGCTCAAGAGTGTCAGGTTTCAACAGGGTGCTGATGGCTGTAGGTTTTCTACTAAAAATCGTAATGAGACATTTCCTTACGTTAATGAGTCACCAGGAGGAACAAGGACCACTTAAACCCCCACAAATGGTCTGGACAAGGCTGTCTTATCAGCCAAGCCTGACTTCCACCTTCAGACCCCTGCCAGTTCTCCTGTGCTTCACTGGCTACTTTCTGACACCTGCAGAGAGGCTTCCCAACAAAACGGTGCAGCAACTGCTTTGCTGTGTTCTGACATTGGCCTTGGACTTGTTCATGCCTAAGCTGGCTGCTTCCTCATGCCAGAAGGACTGAGCCAGTGGCAGCTCATCATGGCCCACTTCTAAGAGCACTGAAATACGGCACACACATTTCCAGCCACAGGCCAGCAGTGTAGCCCCAGTTATCTTGCCAATTCCGTCAAACTTCTCCGTCACACCAAAGTAAATGTGGAGAAGTTTGTACTCAGGAATTCGAGAGGTCAAAGTCAGCAAATACCACTTCAGCAAACAGACACCGCTTTGGCAAAGACTACACCTGTAAGTATCTGTTATTTCACTTAATCTCATTTTCAAGATTTCCCTAGGTTCTGTTGGAGGAGGCTTCCCCACTTTTGCTGCTAAGGAGATGGAATTGTTCAGTGACTGAAAGTATTTCCAATTAAGAGCACATTGAATCATCTGCAATTCAGTGAAAGGCAGCCTAGGCTGAGGGGCTGTCACGCACAGTCCTTGTAACAGCCACATAAATAACTCACACAAAATCTTTTCCTAGAAAAAAAACCCCGCCAAGTCCTGTAGGAGAGGAGTAATGAGATGAAATGAGATTTGCCTCTGCTAAGAAGGGCTATTTTAGACTCCAGCACACGGGAACCCCACAGAACAGAGAGCACTACTATCACTTCAACACCACCTCCCATGCCCAAGAGCTTGTGGCTTCAAAATGTGATTTTACACCCAGGTGAGCGACAAGGCCAACGTGAATTTGGTTATGTTTGGGCCTCCCACCCCAAAGAGCAACAGTCATGCACTGGCATGGATAAGCCTAGTGTTATCAGGCAAGAATTTTGCCTTGGGAATCCACCAACATCCAGAACTCAGAGACAGCAGCTGTAACCTGTTTTTCTCCTAGGACAATCCCTGTTGAAGCGCCCCTCTGAAACACACTCCCAACCCCTGTCTAGCCACACACTTGGATTTCTTTGTAGGAAAGAAAGTAGAGAAAGGGAGAGAGGTAGAGAAGGAAGACGGAAAGGAGAACATTCTCTGGCCTAACCTTGACAAGAGAACAGGGGTACAGCCAGGGTACAGTCCCAGATCTCACAATACAGATAAGCATGAGCTGTCCGCCTGCATGGTCAGTGAACTCTGTGTCTCATACCATACAACAGATAAACTACCCAACAGATGAACTGAAGCTTTCTGACAGCAGCTTGAGCGTTGACTTTATCCAGATATTGGCACCCACAGAAAGGCTTTACTTCTCCAGTGTGTGAAACATTAGCTGCCTCACCCGCTCCCCTCAAAAACAGCTAAAAATGCTTCACTCCATGGAGTAAAAGTTACTCTCAACTCTGTCAGGTGCTGGTGAATGCAGAGACACGCCAGCCAGAGGTTAGTCCTTCAAAAAAGGGCTGGGGAGTTGCAGAGCAGGACAGAAGCACATCAGGAGAGCTGAGGAAAGATGCCTACACATAGCCAGGTTTAGGTGGCACGCTGCACATACTGAGGCAGAGAAGGAAGTGCCAAATCCCCAGCTAAGCCTTTCCAAGTGCTGCAAAGGGTATTAAAAATCATTCCAAGCTATGTCTTTGATGGGCATGGGTCCATCTGCAGGACAGGACAAGCACACAGAGTTATAAAGAGGTGATCTCTGGGTTACACTCACTGCTTTGGTCTGTTTTGGCAGTAGCAGAGAAGCCAGCACCACACACCAACGTGATCATGCCCAGTCTCTTCAGCATCATCTGCTTCTTGGGCATCGTGGGGAACCTCATTGTGATCTACACTATCGTCAAAAAGAAGAAGCTGAGATGCAAACAGACCGTGCCTGATATTTTCATCTTCAACCTCTCCATCGTGGACCTCCTCTTCCTCTTGGGCATGCCCTTCCTCATCCACCAGCTCTTAGGCAACGGCTCGTGGTACTTTGGAGCTCCCCTGTGCACCATCATCACCGCCCTGGACACAAACAGCCAGATCACCAGCACCAACATCCTCACAGTGATGACACTGGACCGTTACCTGGCCACCGTCTACCCCCTCAAATCCACCTATGTTCGGACGCCGTGTGTTGCGGCTCTCGTCATCTGCCTGGTGTGGCTCCTGTCCTTCCTGACCATCATTCCCGTGTGGATGTACGCAGGCCTCATGCCCCTGGAGGACGGGACTGTGCGCTGTGCTCTCCTGCTCCCCAACCCAGAGACCGACATCTACTGGTTCACCCTCTACCAGTTCATGCTGGCCTTTGCCGTGCCCTTGGTCATCATCTGCGTGGTCTATTTTAAGATCCTCCAGCACATGGCCACCACCGTGGTCCCACTGCCCCAGAGGAGTCTCCGGGTGCGTACGAAGAAGGTCACCCGCATGGCAGTCGCCATCTGTTCTGCCTTCTTTATTTGCTGGGCTCCCTTCTACATCCTCCAGCTGGTTCACCTGGGCATCGACACCCCATCCACGGCCTTCTTTTATGCCTATGACTTTGCCATTAGCTTGGGCTACGCCAACAGCTGCCTCAACCCCTTCCTCTACATCGCCCTCAGCAAGACTTTCAAGTGTCAGTTCTTGGTGGCCATTCGCCCCGCCAAAGAGCCCTGTCGCAACAGCAGCTCCGCCAACAACAACAGCATGACAGAGGCCAGTGTGTGCCTGAAGCTGGCGCCAGAATCCACCCAGCAGACTCAGTTTCTGGAGGACTTTTCCCCACGCTCACTGCCGGTGACTGTGGCCGTTCACTAGGGCACTCTGAAGGGAGGGCAGCAGAAAGCTTTTGGATCCGTGAGTTGATGGAGGAGTGGCAGCTGCAGGCAGGTCTTGGAGAAGCCTATGGACTACAGACTTCCACCTCCAAAAGTTCAGGTGCCTCTCTTCCATTGCTCTGCTCCTGCACTGCTCCCAACCTATGAGATGCTGTGTGCTGATGCTTTTCATCCTGCACAGGAGGACTCTGCCACCACTGGGCCCCCAAAGAGGAAGAATGGAAGAGAGAGAAAGGACAAAAAGAGGATTTCCAGGGGGAATACTCACCCTGGAAGAGTAAAACCTCTATCAACACTCTCCAACGATTCCTCACCTCTTGGCCCGACCAGGATTCCTAAGCAGCTTGTCAACATAGAGCTTCTTCATTCAAAACTTGAACCTTTGAACCACACTATTATTTTTTTTTTTATAGGTAATCTGCAGTAATGCTGGCTGTGTTGATGTCCTAGAAGCACACAGCAGAGAGATCCTGGGGACAGAAGTCTCACCTAGCCTTGTTGCTTGGCCTTTCAGGCTGGCTCCGTCTGCCTCCAGTGGGCTGTATTGTTTGGCAACCAAAACATTTCAAGAACTGGCTCATTTTGATGCTAATCGTAAATATTTCAAGCAAAATCAGACACATAATAATCACACTGCTTCAAGGGACTGCAAAGAATTCTCAAAACTACTGCTGCTAACACCAGCTTTGTGGCTTTTCATGCCAATGAGCAGATTTTCACAGTGTTAGTTCTTCATGCTGCTCTTGTGCCTCACAGTCTGCATGGCCATTGGGGAACCCCTGGCAGAGGGTTTTAAACAGGACTAAAAATCACAATGTGGAGAGATCTGTGGAGCGAGAAGCTGTGAAAAAGCAGCTCAGGGGAAGCAGAGTTGCTTATGCAGCTTCCTCAAAAATAACAAATGCTTTACACAAAGTTAAAAGAGGGAAAATTAAATGTCTGTGCGTTGTATATGCGGCTTTAACAGTCAGAGGTTAGGAAATAACTCTGCTCATTATGAAGTAGAGAAAAGACAGCAGAGATCAGCTCAAAGTGGGGATTACACCGACAGCCTGTGCCGGGCTCCACAGGGACCACGCAGGCATTGTTCAACTCTTTGTCAGACACAGAGGGACTGGTTACTGTAGATGGATTTAATTTAAAGAATTAAAAACATCAAACAGTCCAAAGGAATTTGTTATACCACACTTATGGTTTCATGCCACCAGCCACCCACGATATGGCCAGAACAGAATTTCACCCTTACTCAGCTCCAAAGCAAAACTGCACAGGATGTCCTAAGCCCCACACACACACAGGTGCACCGACTGCACCCACATCACACTTGTAAGCGTATTTAAGTACAGCCAATACTTCAACCTACACCCTGTAGAGAGCACACAGCCATTCGCTCACCTCTGGCGATCAAAGCAGTCAGGTGTGCAATACCAGCACCTTTGACACCATCAGATGCAGCACGGTGCTTTCTGAGTCATTGAACAAACCTCAGGACAGGGTCTCTGTATTTCTTCCAGGCTCTGTCAAAACCAGCACATCCACACCGTGACTGAGGGTATCTCGTGGATTTTCTTGTGCGTTTCCCTGGCCAACAAAGCCGGACACCTGCGGAACTTTCAAGCTTTGTGGCTCGAAAATCTTTGCCCCATTTTAACTGCCAGGAATTTTCACCTGCTGTTTTTCATGGAGCTGCTTTGCTCTTTGGTCAGTACTCTCCCTGAAGGGCTCGGATAGAGCGAAGGTCGAGGAGGATGTGTGCTGTGCCAGCCAGACTTGCCCTCGGGACAAGGGAAGCTATTGTGTTACCTTTCTCCCATAAAGCAGAGAAGAGAAGAACTGGCACACTTTTCTGGGAAAGGAGGTGGTAATGACTGGGTGGGTGTTTCTTCCTCTAGTGCCAGCCGTAAAGAAAGTATGAGAAGTGAAAACAGACTGAGTTACCAGGGCTCTCTCGGAGAGCAGCACATTGAAGATATTATCTTGCTTACACAGTAAAGGTGTTTATGGTTGAATGAGTCTGTTCCCATCTGAAGTGAGTCGATCTGGCCCGGTGTGGCCAAGCCATGTAAAAAAAAAGCCATAAAAACCACAGGGCAAGTGGGCTAACCAAGAAGGGAGGCCACCCCAGCCCCAGCTGGTGCAGCACTCCAGAGGGGTTTTGTGGGGCAGACCTTTCCCAGTTCTCATCACACTGAAGTCAACACACCAGTCCAACACTGACCACAACACGGGCACCTTCCCAGCTTGAAGTCCTGTAGATCTCATCTGTGTGAGGTGGAAAGCCATACTGGAGAGACTGGTCCCAACACCAGGGACAAGACTTCCCATTTAGCCAGTGTCCCAGTAGAGGCATGTGTCCCTTCCCACTGCCCTGCAAAGGCTCATGGTTTCCATTCCCTCATGTTCCTCCTGCCTGTCCTGAAGGGGCTTCCTTGTCCGAATGTTTAAATACTGACTGTGGGGTCCTTCCCTTTCCAGGTACATCCATAACGGTGTGACAAATACTCCTTGGGAGACAAGGATGTGCACACCTGTGTATGTATTGAGAGGCTGGGAAGAGAGGCACAGACAGGAAGCAAACTAGCAAAGAACACAGCCAACATATAACTTTTGTCAGCTTCCCAAAATCACCCCAAAGCACAGGGCAAGATGAACAAAAGCCTCTCCTTAGGAGCAAACCTATTGAACAAATGCCTTCAGAGGTGTCACCCTACCTAGAGGATAAGGCAAGGCCTTCCAGGAGCTAAACAGTCTCTGTGCACCTTGGTATGACCTACTCCAAACATGCTATCCCTCTTCCAACTTTTTCAGAGCTGGCTTTGTTCAGTCAGTGAGTCCGTCAACATTCTGGTTTGCCTTCAGCTTTACCTCTTTGTCTCTCTGCTCTTTGTATTTATTATGTGATCTCCAGTCTCAGTGCCTTGGTTACCAACGGCAGAGCCTGAATAAAGGGAATTGCAAAGCAGGGAAGGGCACAGCTACTCGTGCAGGGATGGGGAGCCCGGAGTGCTGTGAGGGCTGCCGGAGAGGTGACGTGAGAAGGGCATAGAGATAAGGCAGCTCATTTCCTGGCAGTCCTGCTTCCCATACACAGCCCATTTTCTATCTTGTTTGAGAGAAATCAAAGGGAAATCCAGCTGAAAAACCAGGGGAAAAACACCCCCAAAACCAAAGGATGATAGAAAAACTATTCAATCTGTTTTTTCAGATCAACAGCCCACTACGCTCGAGGAGACAAATTTCCTCTGCTCATTTTGCCAACACTTATCCCACGTGTTTGTGAGCTGCCTTGTCAGACAGCAGGGTGACAGATGGGTTCACTCTCCAGCCCCTCCTCTTCCCCTCATTGTCCTCAGAGGTGCGAGTGAAGCCACATGTCACAGCTCTGCTCTTGATAAACTCCCACAATAGGGCAGATGGTCCAGTTACTTTTACTCCTACTTTCCCTGCTAGTGACAAAGCCATCCTTGGCTGGTCGTGGCAGGATTCAGTTCCCGGCTCACCCTTCTCAGTTACCTCTACTCCCCTCTCCACTTCCCTGTGTCCCCACAGGCAGCAAAATAAACTCCTGCCTTCCCCAGTCACAGCTCTGCCAAGCCACCCCTGGAGCTGAGGCCCCTGGAGCCCAGCTGGTGACATCCATCCCTGGATACCCTTTTCCACCTGAAGTCTCTGCACAGCTAAACCTGCCCAGGAGAAAACTTCAGCCGTGATGGAGCACACGAATGGAGGCTGCAGGGTGGGGAGGAGGGAAAGGTGGGGTGACTCACTGGCCCCTGGGACACAGCCAGAACCCGACTAATCCTGTTTCCTCAATCCTCCTGGGCTACTAATTGAACACATTTAATTCAGCAGACTCACGGGTGGGAGAGGAGCCACGTGGCAGGTACGGATACGTTCGCAGCCCACTCGCTTCTCCTAAATCGTCCTGCCAGATGCAGGGACCACACAGCAATGCCCTTCCCTGCTCACCTCCTGTTAGCAAAGCAGCACAGCCAAACCTCCACAGCAACCTTTCCACTGCCTCCATCCCTGCTGGGGGGCTGAGGAGGGGCAGCAAAAAGGAAACACACACACAGGAGAGAAGTAAAGGGGGAAGGATGTCTCGTCTACAGCCCCCATCTCCCAGTGAAGGGCTCCTCCTGCACACGAGAGCCCTCCAGTCTCCACAATCTTTACAGGGCAGCATTTGAACAGGGAACTCGCTGCACCACTGGGGGGAAAAACTTTGCTAAGAGATGGAGACCACAATTGCAGAAGGGCATGGGAGAGGATACCAGCTCTGGGAGCCTTTGTCCCTATCAATATCCCTTTTGGGAAACAGCTCCTATGACTGGATAGGACACAATAATCATTCCTCTCACATCTTTCTACCAGTAGGGCTGCCTTGGCTGTGGAAAGCACCACTCCCAGTCTGGCTCAGGGAGGGCAGCAGCACTGGTTTCTCCCAAAGAGTAGAGCTGGGCTTCAACCACTGCAAAGTCACCCTTGAGAAGTGGCTTCAGCGTGAGATGTGATGATGCACAGAGTGGTGCTTCCAGAGGCACTTCTGGACATGCTGAGGAGAAGTATATCAGAAAAGCCATCAGGGTGTCCCCTCAGTACCTTCCACCATCTCTAAACACTGCTGGAGTCAGGTCCACAACCCCTGGGGTCCAGCCTTTTCAGGAAGCCCTCCCTCCTCTGCTCCTCCAAAGCCAAGTCACTGCATCAGCCTCGCCCTCCTCACACACAGCAGCTGAACAGCACAAGCACCACCGAAGGCTCAAGGCCTCATCCTGCAGTTTCACACAGGGTTAGACCTTTGGAAATGAGAGCCAGGTTCTGCCCATCACACCGGGGTGAGTTGACGCCACAGCAGTGAGGGGGTTTTTAGCATACCAGGGAGCAGACCCCACCCCAGGTACCACCTCTATCATCATCCAGCACTGCATGCCCATAGGATCTGCAGGGTCTGGATCCACAGAAATGCATTTGGGGCAATGATTTTTCTGAGCTTCAGTTAAACCAAAATCTGTGTCACCGTTTAAGCTTTAAACCTTATTTCTTCCACTTAAAACCAAGTTAACAGATGAGTCAGCTCTTCCCTCCAACCTGTGCTCCTGTGTCCCCTGCAGGTTTCCACTTGCCGAGTAGGCAGCCTGAGAGTCAGTGACATCATTTTAATTATTCTGGTGTTTAGTTACTATTCAGTTGCCTTTGCTAAGTCTGGAGGAGCTCTTACAATTATCTTCCTACACATGCTGCTGTAAGCACAGCAGCTTGGAAACACCAGGCTGCCATTCCCTGCTCCTCCAGACACTTCAGGGGAGAGAGCAGAGCTCTCCTTAGGCAGCCACAGCAAGGAAGACTCCTGCCTCATCCAGGAGCAGGACTTCTCACACCCACATCTCACTCCAGGCTCCAATCCTCTACCCCTTCTCCCATGGGGCTTGAACACAGAAAGCCAAATTCTAGCATTTTCACCCACATTTGGCACAGAGAACTCAATAGGGATAAGCAGAGGGATGGAAACAGTGGGTGAAGTTATCACGGATGAGAGTTTCTAAAAGTTCTTATTGACTATCTCCCTTGGGAACTTTGCTCCTGAAGGTGCACCTTTTCCAGCAGCCAGGTCCCTCCCACCATTAAATTGAAACAGATTGTGAAAGGAGCAGACTCTTCACATCAGGGGTCCCTGTCCTCATTCCTGTCTGCTCATGAATTAAGACTTCAGATTTCAACTTGCACAGAACATTCTGGGGACTTAACTCCCTCCCACTTTTGCTTTTTCTTAAAGGTCAACTCATTACGACCACCTAGATTCCAACTAAGATTTCAGCTCAGACCTTCAAGTGCTCTGGACTTATACATTTGTCATGTTATCAACACAGAAACTATTTGAGAAGAAAAAGAAAAGAGTAAAACTTCACCTCTTAGAGTGAGAACAAGTCCTTTGCTTTCATTCAGATCCAGATATTTTTCCTGAGCCAACTGCTGCCACTGAAGAAAGCACATGAATATTTGCTCTCAGGCTGTGCCAGCCACAGCTCCCAGTCAGTACTGGGGGGCTCAGGTCTAAGAACAAACACTGGCAGCTCAATGAGAAGGGGCACATTTGCTGTAATTAATATTCAGCCTTTCTGCAGCATGGGAAACATCGATTGTTCCGTGAGAAATAAATCATGTGTCTTTCTTGGGAGGATTTTAATGAAACCTCCCCCCTCTTTCCCTGACACTCTCAGGCTCAGGGTAAAAGGGAAAAAAGAAAAACAACATTCCAGCATCTCCCCATCAACCCTGAATCGTGTAGTGGCCCAATCACGCTAATTAAGATGTCTCCTGTGTGCTGAGGGAGGCTTTACCCAGCAAATCCAGCCCCACTGTTCATTACATTGCCACAGCACAGCTAATTACTCCTGGCTTTAGTGGGAAGAAGAGCAGACCAGCTTTGTGTGCAGTTGGGAAAAGGGCTGTGCTGAGCACAGTCAGGTTCTGCCTTTCCCTTTGGTCCTACCAGACCTCCTGGTGCTCTGAAGGCTACAGGATGGAAGAAGAGGCTGAGCTGGGTAGTTATTTCTCAGAAGAAGAACATCATAAAGAGCTAAACATGCTGAAGACCCCTTTATTTTATCTTCAAACTCACCCTCACACCTACAACAACAGTTAACCAGGGAACCCACCCTGAACATGCTCTAGGACCAAACCACCCCTCCCAAGGGTGTGGGTACCTGTTCCAAAATGGGATGGCACCCCACATGTGCATCCAGGAGGCACTGACAGCACTGCCCAGTCCACGATGGCACAAGGAAAAGGGCCAGGGGCACGGGCAGCCTCAGACCCCTTTGACCCCTCGGCCATGGGAGGAAATCCAGAGCCTCCTCTCACTCACCACTGCTTCCTCTGAAATTAATGACATGGGATTAGAGAAAAGCCAAGCAAAACAAGGTCTGACTCATGCCAAAAGCTTCTTCTGGCTGCCTAAGAGTGGAGTTTGACATCTCAGGGCTCTGATTTCACCACCAAAATGAGCTGCTAAGAAGGAAAGCTGACATGTTGCTGTCCTCCAGCTCCTGAGTCTAAAAGTTTCAGATGTTTTACAAGTATTTATGACCCAAACCTCGGGTTGAGGCTGGAGACAGGAGAATAATGAGGATCATTTTATCCTTGGGAAGTGTAGGCTGTTGTCTCAGATAAAATCTGCAGTACTGCTGAGAAAAGCAACTGCTTATCTTGACTGTCCTTTAGTAGAGGAAAAGAAACCAGGAGAGAGCAGTGGGTGGCTCAAGAAAAGACAAAGCCACCAGTGACAGACCAAAGCTGCTGAGGAGCTGCAGCACCATGGACCAGGCAGAGCAGCTGAGCCTTGATGTGTTAAGGACAGCACATAACCTCCATCCCTCTAATCTCCCCAAATCACCTCATGGTCATAATTCTTTAAAATATGCTTATTTCAAAAGCTGCAAAGATCTCAGATACACCCCAGGGGCTGGGGGAGATGGCCCAGCAGTGAGTGTTGCTTCAGATGAGTACAAGACAGGGTGACACAAAGCTGATGTACAGAACTGCTCACAGAAAAGAGATTCCAGCAGCCAGTGAGGAGCTGGGATACCTAGATCTGCCAGCTGTGTTTTCCAGGAGTGTTTAACCTCTTCTTTAAAGAGGAATGGGATAACTTCTGAGGATATCAAGTTTTAAGCAAATTCCACAGTTCCTTTAGCCTGATCCTTCCTCACCTTGATGACGAGCTAGAAAAGGGCAGTGTTACCCAGACTGGGTTTGTCTTGTAAACCCTGCACAGGAGGAGTCTGGGATAGCACTGATAGTGGTGAGGGGACAAGAGCAGGGACCTGGTTGTGTCAGCTGCAAAAAGTTGGACAGTTTTCATCAAATAACTGGGAGTGAGACATCTTTAAACAAGATCCTCATGACCAAGGGTGATGATACAGGCAGTGGGAAGAAAAACAGATGTAGGGAAGACCCAAGGACTTGGCAAAGAGACCAGTCAGCACTGTTTGTACCACCTGGGGAGTGGAAACAGTCAAGAGAGGTGAGCAGCACCCCTGGGAGGATTGTTTTAAGCTCCAGAAGGAGCAGTGGGCACTGGACACTCAGAGAGCAAGACAATTTCAGCACTGAGGGAAGAGTAGCCAAAGGGAAACAATCTTCTTGTTCTTTATGAAAGAAAGAATTTGTTGGGTTTCTTCTTTTTAAATATATCACCTCCAGAAGTTAGCTCCTGCTACTTTCTCTTAGGGAGGAAAATAAAAAAACCCTCAAAGTCAATTCCAAATCTTTCAAGCACACTCTGAGAATAGAATTATTGAGCTGTTTAAAACCAGAGGCAAGTTTTACCAAAATCTATTGCACTCTTATTTGCCTTGTTAGTGGCTCTGTCAGGACAGTTGATTTTGGCTGTTTGTAATTCTTCAGTTCAACTGGTACAGGGGTTTCAGCACCAGTCCAGACTCCCCTCCCTGGGCATTCTGGCCATGCTGCTGCCAAAACACCCCATACAGCAAATTAAACCCAATAAAGCACAAAATGTCAGCAAGGGGATGTGGCAATAACCATCTAGCAAAGGAATGGAACATCCTTCCCGGGCCTGTAAGAGTTTCTGGTCTGCACATTTTCATTTCCTCCCTGACAGACAAAAATACTTTAAACCGGTCAGAATGAAGCTGGTGCTTAGAGCATCTCTGCTGAGATGCTGCAGACGCTGAGTGCTTAAACTGAATGAAAACTTCATTCTCTGTCCTGGACTTAGGAAAGGTCCCTGCCCTCATACACATCTACCTAAAGCAGTTGCCAGGCTTTTTTGGGCTGAACCCGAGGAAGGGACAGCTGCATCCCCTGAGCATCCACCGAGGGCTGGCACACACCTGGCTGTGCCTCCAGCTTCCCACGGGTTTGTTTCCCTAACCATCTTTCAGGATCAAGCAGGGACATTATTTCAGCAAAGCTTCCCTTTCTTCTGGGGATTTATTATTGATGTTTCTATGGTTCTCATCTTCAGCTCAGGCCTCAAGAGTAAGCAGCACTGCAGTGTGCAAACTGAGGGAATTTTCCAATTGCAAACCCATAGCACAAAGGGACTCTGGCTCTATATATAAAAACATACCTGTTTTTATTTATTACATTTGTACGGAGAGACAAGTTCTCGTTGTGCTACACAGTCCTCAAATCATCAGCACTTAAAACACACCAGTCAATAAACCTTTTTTAATTTATAAGCTGAATGAATTTCCGCTGAACAAATGGCTTGTACCGCTTTTTTCCCCTATTGCAGCATTAGTTTTAAGAAATTGTCTCCCACATTTGATTTTCTGTGAAGTTAGAAATGGATTTCAGCCTATTCTGGTGTACAGTAACAGATCCAGAACAGAGCAAATCGATACCTTTTGAATGGATTTGCCTGCAGCTGTGCTCACACCTTTATTTACTTCCTCCAAAATTCTGGGTTTATTTACTTTGCTTGGATAAGCTGAAGCCTGGGCTTATTCTTCTAGGTGTGTACGTAAGAACTGTCCCTGCTGTTCACGCACGGTTGGGTCAATATAAGAGAAGGATTAAACATTATGTTTTATTATGAGCACAACTGTGCACACACAGGCCCATCACACGCTGGCACGGAGTATTTAACAAACCTGAAATGCATGTGAAACTGCTCTAAACGCAGTGATTATTCAGATAGTCACAGAAAGGGCGTCCACACAGGGCAGGCAGATCTGAATAGCTACAGCACAATTATAACCCTACCATTACTCTGGATAATTTCCTAGCAGACATGCCAGACTCCCCCAGCACACAACACAGCCTTAGAGCCAGAGATGCATAAGCTAATTTACATGGAAAATTAGGAGGTGTCAGAAGAGGCAGAACTAGACAGGTCTCAAGGATATTAATTCCTGCTGCCTTAGCCTTGAGCTTTCAACATATCATTAATTTGAGATCATTGATGTTACGCTGTCGTCGACGCTGTGAGAAGAGGGAATACTTCACTCAAGCTGTGCTTGTACTGGGTGAAGATAAACCAGCTCCAGAACCAGCCTGCATGTGCAGCTCAAAGCACTTCCAGCCCAGGCACAGCGAGACTCTTGCTCCCACAGGGAACAGGGATCACTCCCAGATTCACCCTGACGCACGACACCTCAGCACCACAGACCCCAGTGCAGCAGAAAGAGGTGACAAACGACACTAAGATACTTCCACAAAGAGCTGTTCACTTCAAAGCTTAGCCAGCACAATCCTCTTCCTATTTTTACGTCCTCTTGGGCTCCCTGAGCAAGGCTGTAGGCACCCAGGGCTGGGATAACTTTGCTCTGGAGCACACCTCCCTCCCTCCTTCCCTCCCTCCCAGCACTGTCAATCAGTTTGATGCAGAGTGGTGTAGAGCACACCCAGCACCACCCCAGTCTAGTTCACTGTCTTCAAATTTATGATACATCTGCAAGCAATTTGCTCTGGGACAATGAAGTCCCAATTAATTTGCAGCTGGGTGCAGTTACGTCAATAACAGAGCGGGTAAGGGATGAAAACTAGTAGTGCCTGCACAGAGCATATTAACTGTCCTTGTAGGCAGAGCAGCACGCAGCAACGAGCCCATGGCTGCTCCAGTGAGTCATTACAGGAGAGAATAGAGCCCCCTTTGGATGCTGTTACCCATTTTTAGCTCTTCCCAGGAGCTGGGGCTTCACACAAAGCCAGGGCAGCAAAGGGCCGTTTCTGTCGGATTTAACAAACACAGCTGTGAGGTGCTGGGGTTCGGTCACGCTGCTTCCCACACACCTCCAGCCCACAGCTGAAGTGTTCCCCAGCCTGGCTCTGGATCCCCTGCCGGTGACATCCTCTGTGCAACCACACAGCGAGCCAGGGCTCTTCTTCCTTGACTGGGAGGCAGCTCAGTTCCACGACAAGGGCTGTGCAAGCTCACCTCAGTGCCAAGTGCCCCCACCCTGCCCAAGACACCAGCTTCTGCACATTTGCTGGTTTTAATACAGACACCTGGGGTTTGTTTTTTCCCTCCTCTCCTTTCCCTAAGCAGCAAAGGCTGGGAGCCCAGGCAGTCACTGTGTCTTAGTGGTGTGTCACTAGTCACACCAGTCCCCATCCTGGATCCCCTGTTCTGGCCTTCTGGGCATGATTGCAGTATCAATACATGACTTGTTCCAGTCAAAGCTTGCAGTGCTGCAGACCACAAGGATTCAGGAACATCAGCCTTGACACCAGCTATAACCCAGTAACACAGGCAGCATCCTTCTTCCTCCGCAGCTCTCCCCCACAGTGCAGGAATTCAGCCTTTCAGGGGCTACAGGGATAAATGTCAGCAGGCTCCCAGCTCTCCGAATCCCTGCAGGGTGCCTGTGGGGTCCCTCCTACCCAGTGGGGTCCCTCCCACCCACTTACCACCCTATAACCACCAGGTTTTTTGGGCTCTTCTCCTTGACTCTTGGTGCTTGGTGTGATGGGATTTTAACCCTCTGGCAAATCGACTCTGCCGTAATAGGTTCAGCATCAGTGGGGTATGTGCTGGGCATGACAAATCTCTCCCCAGGATCTCATATAATTTCCTCCACCTCGAGAGGGAAGCTGCCTCTGAAGAACAAGGCAGCAGCAGCTAAAAATCAAACCAGACAGCTAGACAGGACTAGGACCACACAGCCATGCACGCCGCTGCTGGAGGCAGTGCTGCTCGAGTGCCTTCACACTGAATTCACACCCACCTTGTTAATAAGACCTTTTGAGACAGGCCATGAAATTGCATTAAATTAAATACCAAGAGAGACTACCACAGCAGAGGCTCTTCCTCCCAGGAGCCTGAATGCATTTTAACTCAAAATTAAGAGGACAGGTGAGGGAAAATGCTGTATTTTCCCATTAGCATTTCTCCACTTCTCAGAAGAAACAGCAAGCAACAGCTCCAGAAATTAATTTCTCTTGTGAGTTAGAGTGGGGGAGGAGAGGCAGCCTGGCAGTGCTGATGCAGACCAGTGGAAGAGGGAGATGGCCTCAGCAGCTATTTCAGCCTTCCAGCTGAAATAAAGTCCCTGCCCAGCTGTAGCTCCTCATCCAATTTTAACCTTGCAAGAAGGCAACAAGCTCTGATCTCTCTGTAGACACCCCAAGCCCCAGCCTGCCAAACCAGCTGTCCCTGCAGCAAGGCACTTCATCCTCCCAAATCTCTACTTCAACCTGCAGCTTTTTCAAGAGACTTAAATTCACTTAAAGGCACAATTAAAGCTCAACTTTTCATGTTCTTTATCCTTAAAAAAGAGCTGCAAAACTGGAAAGTCCTTCACAGCTGAGCAGGACCAGGTCATCCTGCATTAAAGATTGGGCAACAGAGCTGCATTTGTGTAGTGGTTAAAGCTAAATACTAATTAGCACATGCTGCACCCAACTCAGGCCAGTCCCTAGTTTGCTGAGCAGCCACACAAGAAGGATGTTGGAAATCTTTCAGCAGCACCTGCTGAGACCTCTGTGGAAGGACACCCAAATGATTTAAAATTTAAAGTTCAATTCAGTCCTCTCCCCGTGCTGCAAACGGGGAAACACTTCCCTGCAGCCAGAAGCCTCATGACTCAGGTGCGAGTCACCAGCCATCCACGGCACCAAGCCTTGCACATGAACCATTGCTGATGCACGGCCACTCTGGCAGCCTGCTGGGCCCCTCGGCCCACGGCTCCTCCAGTCACCGTCTGGGTGCAGGGACAGAGGTATTTTTAGTGCAGCCAGTGTTTTCTAAACAAGAAATCGCACTTTCCCCCTGATTTACTGGCCATGCCTTAAGCAGAGGTGAGGAGCAGCAGCAAGATGCAGAGTCCAAAGGGATGAATCAGGCAGAGGAGTGAGGCTTGGAGGAGCTTTAGCCTCCAGTTGGCAGAGCAATGCACAACCTCAGGATGCCTTTTGCTGCTGAGGTCAGCCTAGGCCCACGTGCTGCATCCTCCAGAAGGGACCCTCTGGGTGCTCACAACAGCTCAATTTACCCATTCAGATCAAGCTGGAGATTCTCACTTCTGCCTACAGAGAACTCAAGTGGCAAAAAGCAAACCCAAGAAGTTTTGGATAAGGAAAAAGCCAGCAGTGCTCTTCCCAGCAGCTGTGCAGGCAGGTAGTGGCTCATGATCCCTTTGGGGATCACAGTGGCTCTGTCACCTTGGAGTGGTGACTCTCCAGGACATCACTGGCAGCGGTGTGGGACAGGGTTCTGGAGGTCTTCCCTCTCTGGCACTGTGGTACACAAACTGTTCCCAGACTGGCAGGCAAAATTGTCCAGTTTTCCAAACACACTGGCGGATGAAGGCAGCCAGAGAGGCAGTGAAGGACTGCCAGCACTGGGTAACAGGATCCCTTATCCTATTAGGCAAGCTACAACCTAGGGAAGTAATAGCACTATTTCACTTGGACAGGATGAGGGTAAAATGGGCTCATCCAAAGCAAAGACTCCTGAGCTCACTGCGCAAGACTGAATTCACTATATTGCCCTCCAGAAACTGATACTAACTAAACCCTGTCAGTCACACAGTAAACAATTCCCGCTTTGTAGGTCGATCAAGAGCAGTTTTGTGAGCAGATGACACGTGAGATGGAGTGTGTTTTAGTTCTTTTTGCTAAGTGCAAGATATCATTTGGCTTCCAGGCCAAAAGCATTTTTGTTTCAAAAGTCAGATAAGCAGTTTCCAGAGTTCATTACTCTCACAAGCTTTTCTTAGAGGAAACGTAGCCAGTGACTATTCAAGATGGAAAAGAAATCCCTTGTATGAGACAGGGAGAAGCCATCCAAGGATCTGCTCACCTTTAAACTGAGGCACTTCAGAAGGCAGCAACCACTTCCAGAGCACCTCAACATCTCTGTGAATTGGGAAACTTACATTTTAAGGATCACTTAATGGTCTGCAGGAGCTAAATAGCTTGTTCACATCCAGCCTGGGAGGACTTATTCCATTCCACTTCTGCAACAGAATCATTCCACTTTCTGTGAGGAAAAAAGATCAGCCTCCACTCACACGCAGGCAACAAAGCAAGTTCCCCAAACCTTGTCCCACCACCCACACCAGGAGCCTAACTCAGAGTCTCTTGCCCCCAGGGAGCTGTGTCCCCACCACAGAGCAGGAGCCTTGGGCTCACAGCCACCCTTGCACCGGTCACAGCGCTCACCTGGCTCAGGAAAACCCTGTTTAGCCATGGACACACACTGGGACCCAGACCAGCTGTGGTGGGAAGCTGGGCAGGCTGAGCTCCAGGGTTTTTTTTGTTTGGAATTAAATCTGCTCTTCCAGCAAAGTTACAGGCAAAGCTTACGATTTCCATAAGGACAAGTCTAAGAGAAGGGATCAGATGAGCTGAGACAGCAGACTGAGGGAGATGCCACTGCCATCTTCTCCTCCCAGGAATCCAAGAAGCCTCTCCCATGCCTCTAGGAGGGGAGCAGCTTCTTGGGTTTGGATCCTGGCCCCTCCTGAGCTGTCAAGGCTCCCACACAGTAAGGAAAAGGGTCATTGTCCTGGCAGGCAAATTTGCAATCACATGGACCCACAGCCCAGCACCTCCCCTGAGCACAGGCTGGAACAAACACCACGGCAGGAGCCACACAATACCTTCACAGCCTTCAGAAAAACCCAAACTAATCAGCAAATCTCTTTGCTTTAATCATGTGCACCGGAGGCCAGGGCAGCACTGAGGTATCTCATTAAAACTGACCTATCTGCCCTGGAAAACACATCTCATCCCCTTCAGCGCAGGAGGCGCAGGGAGGGAGTGCGATACAAAAGGAAGAGGGATGGGTTCCCTGCTTTGTCCATGACCAGCACCGAGGACTCCATTACAGGAGACCTCAGCCTCATCTGCACACAGGCAAACCTCAAAGAGAACAAAGTATTTAAATGGACTAGCTTTTATTTCCAAAGAGAAGATGAATTCCTATTTGTTTTCAGGATTGCAATTTTCTCCCCACGCTGCAGAGGATGCGAACAAACGAGCAGGGAATGAAAGGGATTAATGAATGAATGGGTGGGAGCTGGGCTCCCAGCTGCAGGGAGAAGGAGGGGGACACCCACCACAGTGGGACTGCCAGGGGGACACAACCGGTGTTCAGCACCACAGACACTCCTGGGACCCCCTGCTCAAATGTGGATGGATTTACACTCATTTCTGAAAGGGTTCACTTAAGGGGAAATCAAACAAAAGGGAAGGTAGGAAGGGTTGAAAGTTTAGATCAACCACACACGGCATAGGACGGGCTGTTTTTACAGAAACACTGAACCTCCAGCTGCTGACACCACTCAGTTCCCAGCAGCTTTTGTCCTCTTTGAGTGATGGACCCACCCACATGACAGTAGTTTCCTCCCCAAGTCTTAAAAGATGCAGAAAACCAAAAAGCCATTTGGTATTTACTGAGGAATTTATACCAAGCACTGCTCATTTGAGACCTATTGACTCTCCCAGCTGGATCAGGAAGATGCAGCCCTGTGGAAGCTGCAAAACAAGCAAAAATTAAATCTTTTTCCCTTATTCTCAAGATATTTTAAGTCAAGTCCAACATCAAGGGGATTAGAGGCAAAATTGGGGATTAGAGGCAAAATTTGGGATTAGGATTAGTTTCCAGCCTGGTGAGTGAGCTGCTCTGCTTCACATGGCAAGTTGGTTTCTGGTGCTGATGGCTCCCAATAAATTGAATCAACTCAACCTTTGCTCTCAGTGCTCCAAGATCAATCCCTGCTTTGGTTTCCCAGTGCTTGGAGATGATGGCACACATGAAAGCCACATTAAAGCCACCGTGGTTTGTTTTGGTGGGAGAAGTGACACTGCCTTCTAAATCCAAAGAGCTGGCATTTACCCATCATGCTACTATAATGTAGGGCTTAATTTAAAGGCAAGCTCAATTTGCAGATTAATTATTATAGCTTGTGACTGGTTGAACTTGTAATAAATCACCTGGGTGAGAAATTGCACAGCAATTAACTGATTGTACATTGAGTATGTAAATGTTGGTAAAGAGGTGTCACCTAATGGAGAATGATGTTGGGGAACTCAAGGCTGCAGCCAGCAGAAGAAAGTCACAGTGCAAAGCAGGTCAGGGGAGTGGGCGGCAAACAAAACCAGAGGCCAAAATGCTTAAAAACATTCAAATCAGCCCTCAGGAACAACATGCAAAACCAACGCAGGATTTTCAGGGACCGGCAAACTGTGGTGGTAGCTGCTGGAATTTCTTGCAGATAGCGCTGGGACTTGGGAGAGCAGATTTGGGAGACGAGCCACTGGTCAGGACAGCCCCAGCCCCACTAGTGAGAATCAGCACGGACAGATCTCGAGGTGATTGACCTTCAAACCACAGGGAGGCTGCAGCAGATGGTGCTCTCTGGCTGCCACAAGCCTGGATTTGAGAAGCATCACTTCTCACCCAGTCCTGCCAAGCTATTCCCTTATGACAGCTCTTCCCCTGCAGCATCCTTTGGATGCAGCAGATCTCACTGACCTGCTGACCCCGGGCCTGGAGCAGGGTAGGTGCCCCTGGGACTTTGGGGCACACAAGCAAGAGATTCCCCAGCTGAGTCCCACCCCTGGCCAGGGAACAGCTGGGTTCTCTCACGAGCACTGACACACAGTGCCCCTCACCAGGGAAGGTCTGAACCAGCCTCTTTCCACCACAGTGCTGCCCCAGGTGGCTCCTTTCTGATAGAGGCAGAGCAGTAACAGGTGAGTTTCTGTTCTCAGTGCAATTCTCACAAACCTGTGGAGAAACTCCCCTTTGCTTTTGGCTGGCTGCAGCTTCACTGCCCAGCAGTGCCAGGCTTGGTTCTGTTTGGGAACCTCCCTTCAGAGGAACCAGATTTTCAGCTTAATTGTTAAAGTCCAAAGCTGTGGGGCACCCAAGACTTGAAATGGCTCTAGAATAGCAAGCCCAAGTGTGTTATCTTTCCTAAGACAGGACAAATGGGAAACAAGGCAAGTTTAGAAGTTATTTTTGCAGTGTAGAAGGGCTCAAGCCTTGGAGAGCAGTTTGTCACCCTCAGGGCCCACCTGTGGGATGTCCAGGTGACCTCTCCCCCTTGACAGCACCAGCACTCCCACCCCAGGACACTCGTCTTTGGCAGCCCAAGGACACCCCGTCAGCACAGCACCAGCACTGCTGGAACAGGCAGTCCAAGGGGCCAAGGGACAGAAAACTTCTCCCCTCCTTGGACATGATCCCAAAATGGGCTAAGGAAAGGTGTCACCATGCTGCAGAGCTGAAGGAAGCTGGGAGATAGCAGAGCACATCAGCCCATCAATGTTAACGGCTCTCACAGACTCCCAGGTGAGATTCAACCTGCCAGAGGATCTGGGATTAATTACCATGATCAATGCATTAGGAGCAAATGCAAACACTGTTGGATGGAATCTGTGAACGCCACAGCACTACAAACACTCGTCCAGGGCTCGAGTTAAGACAAGTAGCCAAACCAGGCTGCAGTCTGCATCCAGGGCCAGGACCTTGATTAGAGCCAGCAGAGGTGGATCCCTTCCCCAGTTCACAGCCCCCTCCTTCACCGCCAGCTGCCCACAGAGCTGCTCAGCAACACAAGGGCTGACACTGCCAATTTATCCAGAGTGAGCCTTCAGGCTCCCAGGAGGAGATGCTCTTACCTGACGCTGTGTTCCCTGTGCACTCAGCCATGGACAGCTGCCAGGGAAAACCAGGAGCCCCCAGCACCCCAAGGTGAGGAAGGGATCCCCCACAGGGCTGTAACCCTGCCTGCAGGGGATGCACCAAGGAAAAGCAGCACATTTGCCTGGCACAGGTGTCTGCAGCCCCCATTTCCACATCCCATCCCAGCAAACAGGACCCTGGCAGTGAGCCTCAGCTGTCCAAAGTTGCAGTAGGGTTAGATCCATCAGTCTCCACTGTTTCCTAGGAAATTCTTGTCCTGAGACAGACCTTACAGGCAAGCAGAGGAAGCACAGAGCTGCAGCTGCCCTTGATGACACATTCAGAGGCACATCAGGATTACCAGGATTCTTCTCCAGGATGAAAACAGGCCAGCATTAAAGTCCTGCAGCCACTGCAGCCCACAACTGCAGGATATCCATCACCCCCTTTCCCTTTAACTCTCAGATGCAGCTTTTGGCAGCAGCAGGTCCCTGATGCACTGGACACTCCTGGAAGAAGGTTTGCTGTGTACGTGGTCTCTCCCCCAGAGAATCAGGATTTGTCCAAAACCCTATAGCGGGCCCTGACAGTGTCCAGTGGTCTCAATTTCTCCTTAACCCAAAGGGCCCTATCCCAGCAAACCAGCAAGAACCCCAACTGCAGCCCTGCCTACAAAGAACAAAAAGGAAATCTGGGAAGCTCAAATTCATATTTATGAATCTTGATTATCTGCATTATCAGGAATTTAACAATGCAGTCAGGGGAGCAGAGAGAAACTGTTCCTCCAGCCCCAGAAAGCCCCAAAGCCACACCTGGAAGGCTGAAGGCAGAATGAAAAAAGTTCATTCTTCACCAAGAGTGAAAAGTTTCCTGAGGAATGAAAAGATGACAAAATCCGCTTTGCTGTGGCAGAGCTTCCAGGGAAATGGGGCCAATTACAAAACCTGCTTGGGATTTAGCAGGCAGCTGCTGAGAAACGTGTTGGTTTGTATGGAGAAAGAGGAATTAGGTTGGAGAATTACTAGCAATAAAAGAGAGGAGTTTTCCATGCTGCACACCTGAAGTCAATGTGAGTGTCTGTAGCACTTAATCTTTATCAACGTCAGGTTGCACAGCTGGACCTACAGGCCCATCACCCTGGGGGTCACAGAGACTGCCCAGGGTTCCAGCCAGGCTCTCCATCCTGCTGTGAGATCCTCCATCCTCATCTTGCAACACTGGAGCCTTTGGCTCTTCCCCCTGTGACTCTGTGTGAGGTTTCTTGCTCTTTAACACCACCTCCAGTGGGTGGGAATGTTCTGATTTTCAATTTTACACGAGTTTTCACAAGTAGGTTCAAGACAGTCACACACCCAGTGCAAAGGAGCAGCTCAGCAGCACTAGGACCCAGCAGCACTCAAAGCTGAGCACATGGTGAGGTCCCAGCTCTGCAGTCCTGCTCCTGGCCCTCCAACACCTCTTAGAGACACCTCCCTTCTGCCCTAGGAACTATTTACCCTCTGGGCTGACACATCCAGTTTATTTACCTGCTTGCCTGGGAGCTGGTTACTTTGCTGCTAGATGGTCTGTTCCCCACAAAAACCAGTGGCATCTTTGGTGTCCCTAAGCAGCAAGGGCACCTCTGGAAGGGTCTGGGCCTTCATTAGTCTCCAGACAGTTCTCCATGCACGGCAGAAGGGAGAGGTTTCATTAATTACAAGGCGAGCCATTCCCCAAGCAAGGCAGCAGCTAGCAAAGGAAATTACTCACTCACCTCCCAACACTTACAACTTAATTAAACAAGGATCCTTCCTCAAAGGCACCATCAGATTTCTGGAGCCTTGCTAGAGCTGAAAGAGGAACCAAGCAGCCTTCAGCCCCAGGGCTGCATTTGCAGGTGGAATTTCCAATGCCAGAGAAAGACACTCCATTTTCTTGCAAATGGATCTCATCAAGAGCAATGCTCCCCTGGAGGGTTTCCGTCCCAGAATGGTGCCACAGCCCAGTGCTGCACCATCCCATTTCACCCCTACACTCAGGGCTCAGATCTGGTGTCTCTCCAGCATCAGGGCAAGCACAGGAGGAACAGCATTTGAGGTGGACTCTTCCATGCTCATGTATCCTCCTTGGAATACCCTTTACCTCCTTGCAGCAGGAGAGCTGCTTGACCCACACACCTTTCATCTCCAGTCCATAAAGAGAAGACAAAAACTTATTTTACCAGGTGTTCTAAGCCTGGTGCTCCATTTCTCTCTACACCACCGGACAGACCCACCAGCAGCTTTTCCATCTGCAGATATATAATTTAAATGGAATTATGCCAGCAGCAGGGATCACGCTGTTCCTGTTCTATAGCCATGCTCTGGAAACGGATGCAGATTTATTTAATATCAAATTCTGACTTTTCTCAGATCTGTCAGCACAGCTCCCTTGGCTTCAGCATAGCTGAAGTGCTGGGTGCAACTGAAAGCAACACAGCACTCAGGAGTTATTAGCAGTGCATGAATAATCTGGATACAAGGCCCTTCTAATGCCAACAGCAGCATTAAAAGTGCAAAAACAGAGCCAGCAGAAGCAATTTCTCTGCTCATATTTGAGCACAGGCTGCTTTCCATCCGCCGCCTCCGGCGGGCTCACCACAAGGGAACACCGGGTCTGCCTCTGGCTCACTAAACACGCTCTGGACACCAGTTCATGGATGTTGAGACCAAGGCAGGACCATCATCCCACTTATCTGCACAGCTGCTTTGTCACAGCCAGTACAAAGATGTTGGCCAGATGCCCAAAGCCCCAGAACTTGGACCCTGCAGCCTCACAGCTGAAAACGGAGCACACTGCCCTCATTCCATGGTGGGAAACACCTCCTCTTCCCACCTGACCACTCCAAGGACTCTTTTTCAGCCAAATGATGTGCTTGGTTTAGTCAATATGCAAGACAATTCTGGCCAATTCATGCCATCCCACCAGGAGACAGAATTTCCCCCTTTGGGGTGGAAGTCATTAGCAGATTGTACAGTATTCCTAGTTGCAATAGGTCTGATTTTATCCTTTAGACAAACTCTCATTGTGTCTTTTTTTTGCAAGATTAAAGTGCTCTTTGTTATCTGGAAAAGTACTTAAGTGTAATTAAGTCACCCAGTCCTTCATTTGATAAGGACTAAGCAGATTGAGTTCTTGCATTCCTTCCCTCCAAGGCATTTCCCTCCACATGCCTTCCAAGCTTTCAGTATCCTTTTAAAAACCCCTGATACCAAAGTTGTAGGAGTCACTTCAGCATTTCTGGCCCAAAGGGGGGGAACAGATCACCTCCCTGCCCTTGCCTCCCACCCTGAAACCAATCCTCCTTCCCACCCAGCAGCAAAAGGCAGGGAGACAACTTTTCCCATCCTCTGCCCCCTTGGAGGCTCCTGCATTTCACCCATTCGCTAGCAGTGCTGCACACTGGCACTATCAGCCAGGGCAGGCATCCTGTTACAGCGTTGCACACTGATAACAGAAGGGTTTCTGTTTCCAGGGTTACCTCTGGATGTGTAGGTGTAGCCAAAGGGCTTAACCTTGCCTGTTCCCACCCCAGATCCTGCTGGGCTGGTGAGATCACTGCTCACACACACTGCAGACCAACTCCAACTAAACTCCGTCCTCATGCTGTCCCCTGTGTGCAGGGCAGCTTGCTGCCAGGTATTTCAGCATAAATTCCATCTCCTTCCAGGAGTGCACCAAGGAAAAATAAAAAAAAGTCTCTCCAGATGCATTAGGATAAAGTTATACCTGGCTCGAGTTGACACTGTGCAGCCATTTCTGCTGGAACAGCTTCTTGATTAAATCTACCCGTCCCTACTGCTACTGCCAGCTGCCAGCAACGCCTGAAAAAAGGCAAATGAGGCTTTCAGGAGGAAGGAGCATGGCTGTTCACTTCAGTGGCATCACCCTCACTTTTCCAAGCCGTTGTTCAGAGCACTACATACAAAGATTGCACCCCAGCCTGTCTCCCAAGATCAGCCTGAGCACACCTTTTAAAGCCTCACAGATGGATATTGAGCAATTTCTGACACCAGTTCTCAGTGCTCCCAGCTGAAATAAATAAAAACATTAATTTAGCTGCACAGCAATGTGAGCTGCTCTGCAGCCACGTGTGAAGCACAGCCGGAGTGTGCAGAGGTTTGCAGTGAGAGGCACAGCCCTTGCACCCAACTGCACTTGTGAAGCTCAGTGCCCCCAGGATATAAACTACTCCCCAAAACAGCCAGGAGCTCTACTAACTTCTCTAAGGGAAGCACAGGCAGTAGGCCCCAGCATGGATGCAGGTTTTCAAATTAGTTCAATTTTTAGCAACAAATTTGTGGGAGAAGAGGGGAAAAGTAGCTTGGTTATTGGGAAAGATTTATGGGACAGTCCCTGCACGTGTGGCAGGAGCTGCCACACACAGTATTCATCCAAATGTCCCAGCGCTGCTGCACACACAGACTGGACTCCACACCTCCCCCAAGTGCTCCATCTACCACATCTGCTGCCAATGTGGTTTTAGGGGACTAAAAAAAAAATACCTTTGCTGTGTCAGATGAAAATTACTCTATCCTTCAGTATAAAGCCTTGTTGAAGAGCAAGAAGCACACAACTGCCTTTACAATCTGTACCCAGACCCATACGTGACTGGCAGAAAGATAAGAGCCCTCAGGCACCGACTGGTTTTCAATTTACACAGTTCTCTCAGTGCAGAAATGTACCACTCCTACAAACCTGCCTTTTTACTCCAGATGGAATCCAATCACACAAAATACCATGTACACATTTGAGAGAAAATTCTCAGGTTATAAGTTTAAACCAAAAGGGAGTTATAGCCACAAAATGGCCTTGATGTAGGCTCTGAAAGTTGTGTGAAAGTTGCTTCAAAAGCAAGACCCAGCACTTGGCTGGGAAGTGTCAAGTCAAGGCCAGCCCTGTGCAGGGGTCAGAGTCTTTAACATCTATTTAATGACCCCAAAGACAGGGCTCACTCTGCAGGATCCCACAGGCAGTGGGACATTTGGGATCAAAGATCTTCTGGGCATCATATCAACCCCACCCGGCTCCCAGCTTGGCTCCTAAAGCCACACACCCAGGAGGGAGGGAGACCAAAGAGGATACTAAGGGGGTTGCAGGTGTCATGGACTGTCAAACCTTCTCCCAGCATTGAAGACATGCTGTGGAGTGAGAGCTGGGCACCCAGCAGTGGAGAAAGAGCAGAAGCATCGGACAAAGGAATCAACAACGATCACACGAAGCCTCCTCCCACCTTCCTCCTCGGAGCAGGGCATGCCAGCCCCTCCAGCCCACCCCACAAGGGTTGCCATGGGCCAGTTTCAAGCAGCAGCCCAGTTTTCAAATAGCACAAAGCATAATCACAACCAGCCTTACTTCTCACTCCTCAGTGCCTGCTTCACACCAGCTGCCGGCTGGAGACTCATCCCTTCCCACTCCACCCAATAACTCCGCTGGCAGTTTGCTACCCACAAGAAAAGGAAGCAAGCAACATCCTCTTTAGCTTTGTGTACCAAGAACAAATCAACCTGCTGTAGTGCTGTAACTGAAGCTGTCTCAACCTGCCAGGGTGCTGTAGATGGCACTTGGTGTTCACAAGGCTGATTTGTTTGTTGGAGCTGTAAAAATATCATCATTCTAAACTCTTGCTGTAGCACTTGAATTAAATTCAAGAGCTCAGAGGGGCACACACCAGCATTCCAAATAAACTAAGCAGAGACTTTTGAAACACAGATGCAGAAGAGAGTTCAGTGGTCTTGGGACTGCTGGTGCAGACACTGAACAGCTCTTCACCCTTTCTGAGCACACAATCACCTGCTGCTCCACATCTCATCCTGCTCACAGACTCACAAGCAGCACAGCATGAATTGTTCACTCCATTTGGTTTAAAGCCTGGGGTGCACAGAACAGGTAAGGAATAGCCTGAAGCTTCACAAGCTAATGAGACACTGCAGAGCAGATCCTTAATGTCCCAATTCCTTGCCTTAAACAATATTTCCTCCCTCTCAGTCTCCATCACAAGCCAAAGGCACCCTGGGTGTCCTGACTCAGTCGCTTGTCTGTGACCCAAAGGCATTTCCCTGCCAGGCATCTCCTTTCACGGAATACCCAGCAAGAAGCAGGAGGGTTTTGAGTGCTTCTCCAGACAAAAGCCAGGGAAGACATTTCCAACTACCTGGTGAGCACAAACACATTGCAGAAGTTATGAAACTCGAGCAAGAAGCATAATCTGCAGCCTCAAACTCTGCACAGTGAGGCTCCTTCACCCCAGGCAGGCAGGCACACCAGTGTCAATCTGTCCAGCTGAACCATGAGCAGGATGCCAAGGCAAATTGGGGAAATGAGGAAAGCTTCAGCCATTCTCTCCAGACAGAAATAACTCAGCATTTCTCCCAACCCAGCCCAGCACATCACTGAGGTAAGAAAGGCTCCTAAGTATTTCAATCAATCTTGCTGGACTCAGTCGGTGGTTCCTTGGTTTTCACATGTAATTAACAATGTGCAGCTTCCAGTAAGTGATTGCAAATAAATCCTTACGTGCCTAACAGACAGCAGCTCCAGAAAGTCACCCAGTGGCATTTGAAAGCCCAGATTCAGATCAGTACTGGGGTTTCCAGTAGCTCATTGTGTACCACAGCCCTGCAAAATGATACTAACTCTGTTTTCCTGCCACCAAGCAGAGCCCCAAGAATTGTCCTGCAATATGGAAAGTCACACAAAGGCAATTTCTACCACAAATTTAGAAGAGAGTGAAATTTAAGCTCTTTCTGTTTCTCAGCCATCAGGAGGCAGTGGTAGATGTCAGCAAACCAGAGCTCATAGTGGTTATGGGGAGGTATTAACTGCTTAATTCCCAAAGTCCTGTTCTCAAAGACAAGTTTGTTTGGTTTTTTTTCTTAAAAACCTCCTTCCATCTTCCAAGCCCAGCCCTGATGAGTGACAACAGAGGTTTAGCCCAGAAACCCTCCTCAGTAATCTCCTGTTTGGACAAAAGCATCTTTCCATTGCCCTGCCCAAACTCCCAGCTGTAACATGCTGTGGGAATGATCACAGGCATCCTAAAAGAATAAGGAATTTGCCAAAAGACTCCCAGGTGAGGCTAGAAAACAGACAGATCCCACACCTCCCAGAGAAGCTGTGACAGCTGACACCATTATCTGCTTTGCATCCAAACCCAAATACTTCAGTGTATGTTCAAGGTCTGCCAAATCCTGTTGGAACAGACTGCCAAACCACCCCTACTCATGGTCTACTGTAAGAAGTTTAAGTTGTCTAAATGATGCTCTGAAAGCTCAGAATTGAGATGTTTCCACTAGAATATAATCAAGTATAATAAAAATCAGACAACTGATTGCTGAACTACAGCTGACCTATGATTCCAGGTTTGTTGGGCAGTGATGATGGGGGCAAGGCTCAGTGCAACTGTGATAGCACCACAGGTATTGGAACACGCACAAGAATTGAAGCACTTGCCAGTTTTAGGGAGTTTCATGAAATTACAGAATGGTTTGGATTGGGAGGGACCTTAAAGCTCATCCCATTCCAAACCCCTGCCTTGAGCAGGGCCACCTTGCACTAGACCAGGCTGCTCAAAGCCCCGTCCAACTCGGTCTTGAACATTTGTAACATCCTTTTCTGTCCCAAATCACACAAAGCCTCCTGGTTGAACATACTCCATGGGTTGCAGTGAAGACAAGAGGATGGGCCATGTTACCCATCTCAGACACTGTTTTCCAAGTGCTACCATCTGTAAAGTCTGAGGCACAGCTGGTTTTTGCAGAATTACTAAGACATTTCCAAACACCCTGCCAGGAACTGCAGGAGTTGTTAACGCAGGGATTAAAGCAGGTAGCTGTACCTGGCAGAGCTGCTCTGCTCCAGCACAGAGCATGCGATTCCCACCTGGCTGTGCTACGTGAAACTAGAAAAACAATCCCAAGGCCAACTCTTCTCCTGTTTTTTCAAAAAACACTGAGTCTATTTACACGAAGTTCATCCAGGAGTTAACCACAAGGAACTTGTGAATACAGGGACTGCAGAAACACGACTTGAGCACAACAGAAAATGACTGGAAGGACTCAAACCGATCCCCACACACTACAGCTCTGCTCTGCTCCCCCTGGAGCAGGTTCAGAAGCAGGAGGGAGAACCAGGAGCAGGCTGCCCTCTTCAGAAGAGGCAGCCAGCCCCCATTTTTAATCCTAATAATCTTTTTACACTTTATTAACATTTTTCCCCAATCAGAGAAAAAAAAAAAAACACCACAGAAAAGTGGGCAAACCCACCACACTCATCTGCTCCAAGAGCCCACATGCACTGCTCTGGTTCATTCAGTGTGGTGTCTCCCCCGTCAAATCAAGCCCTTTCTCCTCTGGGATGAGAGCAGTGTCCCACAGGGAAGTGAGGAGCAGCTTCGACTCCACTATCAGCTTCCTCCACGGCTTCACCTGCCACCCAGACAGCAAGGGTTGGGTCTGCTCTGCTCCCTGGTGCCACACACCCACACTCTTCCTCCCTGGCAGCCTCCAGGCTCATAATCCCACATCCATCGTTATTTCAGCTTCCAGGACACCCTGAGCAGACCATTCACTCACAATGCCAGGTTTCAGCACTGCTCAGCTCAGTGACTGTTATTTTAGCTCCTTTTACAACCCTGTCCACAAACAGAACTCAGGACAGTCAAGTTCCACTCAAAGTGCATTCAAGTCCCACACTGAACAAAAGGAAAAAGACCCCAAATTTAAGGAAAGAAATCTACAAAAAAACCCCAACTACGAGCACCACAGTTATGGTTCCAAAGCAGCTGTACAGAAATTCAATGTTAAAAACCCTAACTCAAACCCAAAACATCTCTAAAGGGAAAAAAGAGGCCCACCTCACCCTCCATTTATAAGTGGAGAACAGGAAGTGCAGCCCCCAGGACCACCCACACCCAGCTGATGACACTTGGAATTAGGGCTGATAAGAGGATTCAGCTGGGGAGAACACGAGTTCCATCCCGACAAGGCTCTGCTGGTGCCCCTGAGAGGAACAGGACGTCCCCCCACCACATGACAGCTAAAATCCCAGTATTGAAAAGAAACATGAACTGAGATTAGTCTTGACATTTCTGGGTCTTGTAATCACAGCGGGTGACAAAAGCAAATTCTGGATCAGAGCTTTTCCCTGAGCAATTTAAACACAGCTATTTTAAGGGAAGACTGAGCTAAACAAAGGGGTGACAGCCCGAAAGTTGAAAGCCACAGGATGCAGAGTCCTGGGATTATGTGATAATCAAGCAGTCCAAGCAGGCTCCAAGATACATGTACTTTTTGGAAATCAGGGTGCAAAAGCACTGCCCCTGCACAGCCTTCTACCCCTCACCCCATCCACGGGTCCTTGTCCCCCCACGTGCCATGGAGAGGCACTGCTGGCCAAAATCACTTGACCCCCTCACAAGGTGAAGGCTCAATTCAGGAGGAGGAAATAATGAGGCAGGAAGAGAGAATTAAATACTTTCAGTGGAAAATGGAAGGGAATGGTTTTTGCATTCATCTCCCTATGCTGGCATCTTGTCAAAGGGCTTTTATTGGGAAACCACAGTTGGAACCAGGGACTCTGGTGGGGGGAAAAGCTGTGTTTTTCCTACTTGAGGCTCAGTGCCTCCTGTGAGATATCCCACAGCAACAGGAGATGGGTTTGAGGTGAAACTTGAACTTCTGGTGCGTTTCCCCATCAGATCTGTCCATGCCTCCCCAAGCAGCCAGTCCAGCCACGCTGGCAGAGGTGTGAGGCTGTGGTGTAGGGGGATTTCGTGTTTGCCAGCCTCACTGCATTGCTCCACACTCCAGGCAGCCGATGGCACCGGCCACTGCTGGAGCCCGAGACAAAAGAAATAGTGACACCACAGCCACATCCCGATGCCTCTGGCTGGTTCCACATGGTTCCAACGGCTCCATGGCAGAGCATGGCCATGAAATAACTGAACCCATCAGTGATGCCGGGGAAATGTGCTGAAGAATTTATTGAATTTGTAAGATTTTAAGAATTTGTGAGAATTTAAGAATTATTTATAATTATTAAGAATTTATTATTTAAGAATCTGTTTTCCTTTGGGGAAATGTATTTAAGGAAGGGCAAAATGCAGTGAGGAGAGAGGGGGAAAAACGTGATAGAAGGTCCTGTGAACAGCACGGTTGGGGGAAAGAGGGGAGGGAGAGGTGGTCCAGGTGCTGCATTGCTCCCCAGAAGCCCTGGACAGAGCGGATATCCAAGCCTGGGACTAATATTAATTGGCAATAAATAAACTCTCTTTTTTAAACTTAAATCCAGCCTGTTTTACCCGTATCATTTATCGGTGCCTGAACTTCCTGCCCTTTATTCCAACCCATGATTCGTTTCACAATCCCTTCTCTCCATCCAGGCTGCGGGGGGGGGCGCGGGAGCGGCGGATGTTAAGCGGGGGCACCTCAGCACGGCGGGTCTGAGTCAGATCCCGGGGCAAAACCCGGTGCACGGCCCCGTCCCTCCCCAGTGCCCGGCCCCGGGTGTCCGGTCCCCTTCCCGGTCCCCTCCGTGGTTCCCTTCCCGGTGCCCGGTCCTCGCCGTTCGCAGTCCTCCGAGCCGCCAGGGGGCACGTTGGCGGCGCCCACCCCTCTTGGCGGCGCTCGTGCCCGGCGGCGGAAGGACGCTCGTCCGGCACGTGCCCATGGAGCCCGGCGGGTCCCGCCGCCTCAGGTGGGGCGGGGAGGGGGAGACCGGGGAGGCATCGGGGACCTCGCGGTGAGGGGGCTGAGGAGGTACCGCGGGGAAGCGGAGGCATCGGGGGAGCCTGTGCTATGGGGGACCGGGGAGGCACCGGGGGGAGCCGTGGTACCGGGGAAAAGGAGGCCGGGGAGGTACCGGGGAGACCTGCGGTACGAGGCCTGGGGAAGCACCGCAGGAACCCCCGGTATGGGGATCCGGGGGGGCCACCGGGGTACGGGAGGACCGGGGAGGCACCGGGGGACCCGCGGTACGGGAAGGCCGAGGGGGCACTGCAGTCCAGGGGTGCCCCGGGTGTGCCCGCGGTCCGGAGTCCCGGTGCCGGGGCTGTCGGCCGCTCTCCCGTCCCTCACCGCCCCGCTGTCGCCCCGCAGCGCGGCGGAGCAGCCGGAGGGTCGGCAGGCCCCGCGGAGCCCCCGCGGGCAGAAGGATTTCCTCCCAGACGGCTCTGCCCGGCAGGCCGAGAGGCTGCGGCGCTGCTGCGAGGAGCAGTGGCGGCTGCTCTCCGAGGAGCGCCCGGAGCGGCCGTAAGTCTGTCCCCGGGAGCGGCGCTGGGACTGGCTTTCCCTTCCAAGGGGTGATGCCAGCGGGCAGAGCACAGCTCGGGGGTTACGGTAGGATCGAGCTGTTGGTAGCAGGACGTGTTGGTCAGCACAGTAAGTGTCCCGCAGTTCACCTGCGCTCAATGCCCGGGCTGGAGCAGCAGCAGTGCGACACAGCCGGGCTGTCCCTGCAGGAGCACAGGGATGTGCTGGCACACCTGTGGCTTCAGAAAGTCCCTCACAGGGCTCTTGGTTTTCACAGTTGTGTGTATAATCCTGTAGCCTTTGCAGGTAGCAGCCACTGCCTTCTCGGGCATGATCCAAGTTACAGAGTGTCTTGCTGATGCTCCTGTGTGGCCTTGTGGGGCTTTGACCAGGTGTCAGTGTCCCTCGTTTATCAGTTTTGGTGGCTTCAACGGTGCTGCCAGACTTTGGAGCTTATCACTTGGGAGGCATTCACACCTGCCTCTCAACGCACACTTTCTCTGCTTGTCCTGCAGCTATTAATTTTTCCCTATGAGTCCCCGTGGGTGGGGTATGGTGATTTGAGGGTGTCTTGGCAGCAGCTGAGTATGATACAGAATCACTGAATGGTTTGGGTCAGAAGGGACCTTAAAGACCACCCCACTGGAATCCGTGCCGTGGGCAAGGACACCTTCCACTAGACCGGATTGCTCAGACCCCCATCCAGCCTGGCCATGAACACTTCCAGGAATGTGGCCCCCACAGCTTCTCTGGACAACCTGTGGTAGTTCCTCAATATCCACATATCCTGGCTTAGACCGTGCATCTCCAGCAGGCTGCTGTAGCCTATGGACATGTGTCCGTGGTGCTGGCTGAAGACACTTTTAACTGGTTGGTGCTGCTGGATCCAGGGGATGATGTCTTTCTAATGCCTTGTCAAAATGCCACCTGGAAATTTCCTGCCTTCTGACACCTTCCTGAGCTTGCTGTGTTGCTACACCAGGAGCTGATTGTAGAACACATAAGTGGTAAAAAACCTAATCTTTAACGTTCTCAGGGGGAATCTGGTGAAAGCTGAGTGGAAGCCAGAACAGGGCATCGTGGAGCTGAAGTCCCCTGCGGTGAGTGCTACAGAGTGTGCTGAGTGCCATCACCTCCTGCTGCCTCACAGATTCTTTAATTTGCTTCTTGCAATGGGAGGGAGCCTGGCTGTCAGCAGGGAACAGCCAGAGCCCATCAGCGATTTGTGCTCCTGTTCCAGGGAAAGTTCTGGCACACCATGGGGTTCTCGGAACGAGGCAAACAGTGTCTGCTGCCCGAGGAAGCTCTGTACCTGCTGGAGTGTGTAAGTAGGGTGGAGGCACTGGGTCCTCACTGAATGATTGGAGGAGCTGTAGCAACTGATAAACGCCTGGTTCTCAAGGAACTGTCTCTTTTAGTGTGTTGCTGATGGAGCTGTTTGTCACCAGGTGTGGGTTCATACCTTGTGCTCTCAAACAGCCTCTGTGTCACTGACAGTGTTTTAGTTCAATCCGTGGCCAGTTCGTTCAGCTTAAGCAGAGATCTTTGGGGTTGCTGCTTGGGATTTCTTCCCAGTACATATGGCAGAAAGAAATCTAAGTGGGGCAGACCGAGTAGTGAGACCACGTTGTGTTCAGTGCTTCACTGCTTGCAGAAATGCTGCTTAGGGCTCAGCTGGATTTCTTTGCTGTAGAGAGGGGTTTTTTTGTCTCTCCACCAAAGCCTGTTTTCAGAACAATTGGTGCATTGATCTAAAGGGAACTTTTATCCCTTAGCAAAACAAACAGATTGTGCGTGTCTGATGCCGTCCCTTAAATCCTGACAGCAAAGGTGGGGCTTTTTTACCCCTGGCATTCTGACAAATAGTTTGTAAACAAATTCATGGCAATAAAATGGTTTAGTCAGATGCTGAGTACAAAATCCCCCCAAAAGCAGAAAAGACCAGTGAGATGCCTTCAGCCTATCTCATGGGAAAGGTGTGGTTCCTAGAGTTTTGTTTTCTTTATGAGTAAACACCATCTAAAAAAAACAAAAAGGAGGAAAAAGATTTAGCCTAAAACAGCCTCCTGGAGGTCATTTGCTATTCCCCAGGGAAGTTACCTATGGGAACTCTGGATCTGTAAAGAAACTAAATGCTTCTGAGGAGGCACCAATTGATGCCTCCTGAAGCTGCCGTTGATTCCTCTGCTCCAGTTCTCAGCTGTGCTGGTCATAAGTGCTTTTGTTGTTGTGCTGTGTTCTGAATCAATCAGATCATCAAAGTTAAATTATCTCTCAAAGCAGTGATTATTTTATCAGTTGTGCATTTTGCTCCCAGCTGCATCCTCCAAACAGATGCAAGAGCTGGAGCAGGAGCTGAGAGCTGTGGGTGGGAACTTCTTACCTGGCTGATAAAACCAGGGTATGAGGAAACTGGATATGGGAGAGGGACTGAAAGTAATCCAGGTGACACAGGGGGAGAGATGGATATGTCAGGGAGGGTGCTGGGACCAGCTGTCAGGACCAGTGGGAAAGGGCTGGTGTGAGCTTGCATAGGTTTGTTCCTGTGGCTCTCACACCAAGCTTCTGCCCTGCAGGGCTCTGTCCAGCTCTTTTACAGGGATCTGCCCCTGTCAATCCAGGAAGCCTACGAGACCCTGCTGTGCCAGGAGGCAATGAGCCTGTCACATTACCAGGTGTGTTGCGACCTCCAGCTGTTGCAGGAGGATGAAGGCAGAAAGCCCAGCCTCTGCCACACAAGCTCTTCCAGTGGCTGGAAGCAGGGTAGGATGATCTGGGAGGGAAGGGGATGGAAGTCATCCTCAGTTGTTCCCACTCACATTCTTCTAGATGTTCAACTCCTGTTTCCTCACCTTTGCTTTGGGTCCTAACCCTGGCATTTTCTCCTCTGCCACTGCCACACTGTGTTCACTCAGTCATAGTGGAACTGAAGTAAATTGTTTGTGTTTAGGGCTGTCATTTAACCTTCTTGCTTTCCTTTGCTCTAAGGTGTTCAGCCACTTGAAGCAACTGGGTTATATTGTACTGAGATTCGACCCCAGGTAACCAACTTTTCCTTCCCGTGCTGCTTTCTCCTTCCTGAAGACCCTGAGACTCTCGGTACCCACTGCTTGGCCCCAGGGAATGGCAGAGAAGAGGACTTTGGCCCTGCATTCCACCTCTTGGGAGGATTAAAGGCTAAAAGTGGCACTCCTCCTTGCTCCTCCCTCCTGAGGAAGTGATTTGGAACATGAAATGGGGCATGAACTGAGGGCCATCCTGGTCCCACTTGGGCATTTTCTGTGCCTTTGGTTGCTATATCCTGGGGGCTGAGCAGAAGGCAGTTCCACTACCTCACCCTGCTCTCAGCCTCTGTGTTGATCTCTCCTTCCAGCACTGTCCCGTCTCCCTACGAGAGGCAGCTGAACCTGGAAAGTCACTGCAAGAGCTCTGGGAAACACCATCGCAAGAGGAGGAGGAGTTCCAGCCCCCAGTAAGGATGTGGCCCAAAGCCTTCTCCCATCCTCTTTAGGCCATGCTGGCTCAGGAACAGCTGCTTTGCTGCAGTGTCCCCAGGCCCTCCTGCTGGGGGTGACCTTGCCTGGCACAGTTGCTCTTGGCTGTCCCCAAGCAGTGCAGCACTTTTCCTGAACACTTTGCAGTGTTTCCTTTTGTCACGTGTGTGCTTCATGCCAGGTTTAAGAGGGGCAAATTGCCGTCAAGTCCCCCAGCTGTGGTGCTGAGATGCCACAAGAGAAGGGTAGAGAGGTCAGTGCAAAAGAAACACGTGTCAGGTGCCTTTTACTCTTTTTTAGCAGGAGCACAGCTACCACAGTGCACATCTTGCACTTACCCACCTCCTGAGTTCAACTTACCTGCCAAGACTCAACAGCAGAGAGCAGAGTTGCGTCCTGGGGCTTGCACGTGTCCAAAACATCACCACAAACTGACAAGGAGTAATTTTCCTCATAATTCTGGCAGTTCCCAGGAGGTGGCGTCAGCCTTTCAGAAACGGGGAGGACGAGGCTGGAGAGTCCCTGTTAACAGTAAATCAGTGCCTGAGGAGTTGTGGAATTGTAGGAATTGGGAGATTAAACTGCTGGTCTAAGAACTGCCCTGTCTTCTCTGGAATCAGGGTCTGAATCTCACACCACTCAGAGGTGCTGGCAGCCAGGTTTCTGCCTGGCCTGTGCTGCTTTGGCTGAAGTCCATCATGTTTGCATGGACGTGTTTGGGTCAGTGTCTGGGGTGTGGACCCGGCGTGGCAGGTTGGGAACATTGTCTATACAAATCAAGGCTGGGATTTTCTTGGGTGTTGAAGTCAAACCTTGTGCAGGACTTCTCTGAAGTTTATTCTGCATTTGGCATTCACTGCTTAGTTTTGGCCTGCTTTTTTTCTTTTCTCATTTGTCTCACAAACCAGGAGGTTGTGTCTGGGGGTTCCTGCCACCTTTGCCGTCCTTCCTTCAGGCTTGGCAGACTGCATTCTACCTGTTAGCAGGGAGCAGGCAGGATTTAAAGGAAAGAAAGTTCTACCACAGGCTCTCCCTCAATTTTTTTCTGTTCCTTGTCTTTAGGTCACATGAGAAGAAACATAAAGTATCTGAGGACCTTCCAGAAGCTGAAGGGACCTCTAGCAAAGATGGAGATGACTGTGGAGACTCCATTCCCATGGATGAAAAGCCCTTGTCAGTGCAGCCAAAGGAATCAGATGCTGGCAGTGCAGAAGGGGAGTCAATGCCAGTTCCCCTTGATACAGGACAATACTCTCTGAACTTCTCCAGCAGGCAGGCTGGAGACCACAAGGAGAGCAGCACTGGCACCCATGGACCCCGCTGGGATTTTACCACCATCACCTTTCCCAACGTGGCCCCAGACCAGCCATGCACACATCTGCCCTCCCCTGACAACAGGCTCCTGCCGGAGAACGTGCCGGGCAGGGAGGTGGATGCAGCTTCCTGGTGCATACGGATCAACCAGAAGCAGGAGAAGCTGTCACGAAAGGAGAAGAAGCAGCGGGAGAGGGAGAGCAGGTACAAGAGCAGTGTCAATGCCGACCAGGAGGTGAGGCGCTGCTCCAACTGGCAGGAGTACAAAGCCCTCTTGGAGCAGAGGAGACAGCAGAGGGTTTGGAAACGACCGTCACACCTGTGGGACCAAGCTGTCACACCGCTGCTGCGGCCAGAAGAAGTGACCTCGCCAGGTAGTTGGCTCTGGGAACTTGACAGGGACCGTTCTCTCCCTCCCAGCCCTGTGAAAGAGTGCCTGGTATGCAGCAGCAAAAGGGATCACATGGAGAAGCTGAACATCAGTTTTGGGGACAGTACTTTGAGCAGGATAATCTTTCTATAGCCCACTCAAGTGCCAGGATAAACAGGGCCTTGGGAGGTCTTCTAATCCATTCCCCATGTCCTGCTGTATTGCAGTGCTTCCTGCTGGGCTGTTAGACATGTGCAGTCAGGGCCAGCAAGATGCAAAGCAACTGCAGAGTGTCTGGGCCGTGTGCTGGGAGGAGATGAGGAAGTTGAGGTCTTTGAAGTAGCCAGTGGTGACTGTGGAGCTGCCAGCCATTGTCGGAGGAGGAAGGCTCGTGGGTGGTGTGGAGTGCTTGGAGTGCCCTGGGAGGGAAATTGCTGGTCTGATCCTTTCCCGTTCCTTCTCCCTCCAGCTGTGCTCCTCCAGCAGATCAGTGTGCTGCAGCCCTCCCACATCCTGGATGGAGCCTCCCGGTTAGTATCCAGCCAGTCAGCTTGGAGCTCTTGGGGAGCGGGAGTGTCATGTGACTCTCCCTGCTTGTGAGGTTTTTGAGGTGCTCCCAGCAGCAGTTTGGAAGCTGCCTTACATCCAAGGTGCCGAGAGAATCCAGTGCTCTGCCCCATGACCCCCTTGCATCTCTAGTGAGGGGGTGACATTTCCATGAAGTACTGAGTCCTGCAGCAACAGAGCCAGGGCTTTGCAGGCCAATTAAAACAGCAGGGTTGCTCTCTTACCCTGCCCTTCCCTCTCTGCAGCCCAGCCAGGTGTCTCCTCCAGAGGTTTGGTTTGGTTTCACCTGTGCCTCGTCCCTGGAATGTGCTGCCATCCCTGCTACAGTGGTTATAAAACCTTGTCTTTCGGACTTTTGGTTCTGCTCCTGCCTCAGAGTCTGTGGCGTTTGTGTGCAATCCCTGCAGCGCTTTGCTCCTGTCTTTGTTAGTGCTGCTTCTTGCAAGGGTGTGGGGTAGATGTGAGCCAGGATCTTGCTCTGGTCTGACTACCGGAAAGCTCTGGAAAGTAATTAAAACAGTTGCAGGGTCGGTCCTTTGAGGAGTGAAGCCTTTCAAGGGACCCAAATTAGTCAGGCCTCAGGAGTTTTTGCTCCCTCTTTTCTCTGCTGTACCCGTACCCTGCAGTGTTTCGATCCCATAGTGTGTGGGTGTGTTCCCCTGCAGGCTGCAGGAGGACCCAGAGGCCATGAAGATAGACTTCAACGTGTATCAAGCGGATGCTGTGTCCAAGTTTAAGAAGACAAACCCTGGGAAGCCCCATGTCAGGATGTGTGTTCGGAGGTACCCATGAGTCTTGTGCTGTTTCTGAAACATTGCAGTTGTTGTTGTGGAAACGAAGTCCTAATGATCTGTAAATGACCCAGCATCTTGTGAGCTTTACAGATCATCAGAGTGTCACCCTTGAGGGTGGTCCTGTCCAGGATTTTTTTTTCTTTCAGTTCCTCCTCCTCTGTNACACTGCTTGGTCATCTGGTTGCTGCTCATGTCTGAGTATTACTGGGAGTCAGGAGAAAGAAGCCACAGCTTTTATACAATGCTTGTGAAATTCAGGTAGAACCCGGTGCTGAGGGAGCTGAATCCTCAGTCAGTGCAGATCGCTGTGGATTTCTGCAGAGCTGAATCTCCCCAGAGCTTGCTACGGGCTCTGAGCCATGGGTTCAGTATTTTGGTCTTTGTCAAGTGTAATTTTAAGATCACTAGGAACAGAGGGTAGGTGTCCCCTTTCTTGCTGGATCCAGAACCTGATACTTCAACTCCATAGCTAGGTACAAAGTTCAGTTTCTGCCTTTTCTCATTTTGCTTTACTAAAACTGTCCCTCTGCTCTCTGCAGCTGTAGTAGACAGAGCAAGGAAGGTGGTAATGCAGTTTTACCAAGGTATGTCATAAGCCAGTAGGATGGTCCTTGTTGCATAAATATTTTCATAAATGAGCAAACAGAGTCTGCAGAATTAAAAGGAGGGAAAAGCAGGTCAGATGTTGATCCCAGCAACCTAAAGATCTTCCCAGCATAAAGGTATTAAGATTGCAGTGGATTGGCCATTTGTCAATATCCCTGTGAGCTGCATCTAATGGGCACAGCATGGAGCAGTGTGCAGTTATCCTTGTTTTTGGCAAAGGATTCAACAGCTCCCAGTTCCCAGCATGCTGGGTACTCTCAGGGCTGGCAGCCTCCTGCTTGGACTGAAAGGGGTGGGGAGGATCACTACCAGCTCCTCAGGCCAAAGGGAGCTGTTGTGATGGCTGGCCAGGACAGCTTTGCCTCTGTGTTCCTCCTGCTTGGAGAACAAACAGGATGTTTTTTTCTCTCTGTAGCTTTGATGAGCCGATCCCGTCCCTGCGGGCTTTGAAGCAGGTGACATATCTGAGTGGGGACGTCCCTCTGGTCTTTGCGCTGGTGGATCATGGAGAAATCACCTTCTATTCACTGAAGGAGTTCAAGCTGCCCGTTGATGTTAATCACTGAAGTTGCTGTCACTTGCAGAAATGATACGGGATGAAGGGAGGAGCTTTACTCAGGACTTGTTTTCCTGATTAATGTAATATTACACAAAACAGAGCCTGTGGTAACTGGAACCTTGGGAAGTTGGCCACTTTATTGGCTGTTACGGGCTTCACCCACCCGGGTGGCTCAGGCATAATACAGCAAACAAGTGTGTTTGGCTTAGCTGGGCATTTCTGGGCTGGAGTACACGCTGCTTTGTTCTTGAAGCCCCTGGCTCTCCAGCTTTCTCACTTCATGGACCACCAGCCTGCCTTTCCTGTATCATCTTTTGCTGACTGTGGACCATTAGAAAACACTTTGCTGGTGATCCTTTTGTCACATGTCAAGTATCGCTGTGCTACACCAATGGAATGGTTGGAGTGTCACTGAGGTCAGTCAGGGACAGAATAAGCTGATCAGTGCTGGTGTCCTGAGCCTCTGTTATTCAGCTGTCCCAACAACCATCAGATCAGATTCTGGTCTGTAAAAGGCATGGCCATAAACTCAGTTACCTGGAGGAAAGTTTCCAGACACTTGAGAGCCGGAAACTGTGCCTTGAACACAATTTCATCAGCTAGAGGTCACAGAAAGCCCCAGAGCATTGCAGATGGCAGCTTGGCCTCCTGCAGCAGCTGTACTGAGATGCATTTTGGGCACACAGTGTTAAGCCATGCTAAAACGTGACCACCACTATCAGCACGCTGCAATCTGATACTCTCACCAGGGCTGAACTGAAGCCCCTCTCTTTCAGCCCAACATCCTCTTTCCTGGCTGTGGATCCTTGTTATTTCTCTTGCAAGTGAGAGATCCTTGAGTAAAGAAAAAAGCTACAAATTCCTAATGAGCCTTCCAATCCCGAGGCTGTTGTGATCCGAACTGAGAACATTGCTCTCCACCAGGATATCTGGGTACCAAATTTGCTTTAGCCTCTATGCCAAAAGTGCCAGGTGCCAGAAGGTCTGCTCAGTGGGTGGAAGTGAGCTAAGCATGGCTGTGTTTGGTATCAAAGTTTTCAGAACTGTAATAGTAACTGGTTTAGATGTGTTTTATTTGGTATTTTTTAAATTCCTTTTGGAGATATGGAGAAGGCTAAGCAATAAAAAAAATCCTTTTCCAACGATGCAAGCTCCTTGGTGTGGTTCTTAATTCCCCTAGAAATGTTAAGTTATGCAGAGGAAGACTGTGGAAGCTACTGGGACCCGAGCAGCAGCAGCTGGTGAATGCCTGCTCAAGGTCATACAGGCCTGCGGCTGTGTAACCCTGGTAACCCTGCTCCTACGCCGTCTGTGCTTGGATGCAACCGCTGCCCTGTTCCCGGGGAGGGCAGCGTGACTCAGAGCCTGGAGGTGTCCCGACATCCGCATGCAGTTCCTGTCGGCACACGACACTTCTTCCTCGTTCGTCTTCCTCCTGCGTGGTCAGAGGTATCGTAGCCCAGGGTGCCGGGGCTCTGCTGCCAGCGCCTGCTCCTGTTTCACACACACACCCTGGTTATCAGATGCTGGAAGTCGCAGGGCTCTGCCGAGGTGAGGGTCTGATGACTCCTCCCATGCTCCCTCGCCTTCCTCTTCCTCCTTGCAGCAGTGCTTTGGCTCTGATAGTTCTACTTAAAGCCGGGGTTGGCAGCCCCATCTGCCCTCAGCATTCTCCCAGACTATTTAACAGATTAAAGGCAGTGGGAAGAGAGTTTCTAAGAACAAGCACAGCCAGGAGAGCTCCAGCCTGACCCACAGGGCTCATGTTTGTCCTGGAATTAGGTCAAACTCAGTCCTGTTGATTTCAATCAGTCTCATCTCCTTATGCCAAGGTGGAATTGTATCGATGAACTCTACGAGAGCCACCCAGTGAGTTTCGCTGTGGCGGAGACTCCCTGATTCAGCACAAGACAATTACAATGTAATAACCACTTCAGGAAGGATTGAGAAACTGTGGCTGCCTTGCTCAGCATCGTAACATCTGATGGTGCCTTTACCCACCCCAGAACAGGAGCATGATCCAGACTGATACCACTGCTCCATTTTGGCCTGTGATGCAGATTGGCTGAGCATTGCAAGAAGATGCGAGAACTGAATATTTAATTGAAAAACATCACTTTTGGAAACGTGGGTGAAATACTGTTACTGGACCCTTGTCAGAGGTAATTTCAAGCTTTTGCACGGATGCAGAGTGGGCAGACCTTCGCCTGCCATTGCCCCCTACATAAATACAGCTTCCTTGTCCAGCTGCTGTTCCCTGCAGCAGACACGGGCTGGCTGCTGCCGGGCTGTGCAGCGAGACTTGTGTCCGTTTCTCCAGCGAAGGCTTCGACTCCGTAAAGTCTGTCTATTTTCACAGGCAAGGCTATGAAAGTTGGGAGTTCCCTCGTGGGGCTGCAGCCGGGAGGAAGGGCCCCGGAGCCCGGCCCCGGAGGCGGCTTGCCCGGCCAGCTTTCCCGGGCCGCCTTTCCCGGCCAGCTTTCCCGGCCAGCTTTCCCGGCCAGCTTTCCCG